>JAVANC010000004.1:7917137-8302137 GCA_033319125.1 Parnassius glacialis | reverse complement strand
AAGGAATTCTACCACTACTAAAAATACACGCCAACAATTTGCGAAGATTTCCTACATAAAAAACGGTGTGGTATTGGATTTTAAATTACAGCTCTGAGTGTATATAAATCACTTTCCATCTATTACAGCCTATAAAAGTCCACTGCTGAACATAGTCATCCCTCCTAGATTGCCTCAAAAAGGGGATTTCGCCATATTTTTTAATTTTTCTGGTTTTTATAGGGAAGATGCTGCCGCCAATCTCCTAGTTTGTTTCCTTCTGTTGCCTCTTACGACACCCTCGGGACGATATGGGGTAGTGGATATTCCTACACCGCCACTACACGGCCATTTTGCGTAAAAGATAGTAAAGTATTATTTGATAAAATAAGAAGAAGCTTTATCGCCAGCTTCAAAATTAAGAATAGAATATAAAGGAATAGAATGTTTTATTATTCCATATTGATTATCTTTATATATAAAAGATACGTGCACATTGTTTGTCCGCGATGAACTCCTAAACTACTAAACTGATTGCAATGAAATTTTGCACACTGTTTGCCGTTTGGTCCAACTTGAGATATAGGATTGTTTTTATCCCTATAAGTGACCCTCAATATTTTTTATAACGAATTAAAGAATTTTTATAGGACGCAGAGTCATCGGAGAAGGCAGAACAAGTTCTGCCTGGCCAGCTAGTTCCATAATACTTATTGAAAGTCATTTTTTATTTACCACTGGTTCGGAAAATACCTATGTCCTGGGAAGAACCAGCGGGACTCTTTTAAACAGTTTTCACTTAACAATAATTTTGTTTATATCATTTTTAAATTAATTTTCATAGAACCAGCATGGTAGCGATCACCTTATTCCCAGGGATTATTTTCATTCATAATTCCTTGATGTTATAATAACCCTTTTTGTACACTTTTTCTTTAATAAAACTTTTAAACTTGTTTATTGACAATTTTTGAACATGTTCTAGGATTTTGTTATAAAAGCGTATACATTGCCCCATAAATAAATTACTGATTCTGTGGAGTCTAGTAACTGTCATTACAAGCTTATGTTTATTCCTAGTGTTTAAGGTATGCACATCCTTATTCTTATTAAAGCTATTTATGTTTTATGTCCATACAATATATTCATTTTCATAAATATATTGCGATGCCAAAGTTAAAATATTTATTTTTTTAATTTTTTCTCTGAAGGACTCTTTTCAATATAGATTATAAATCGCCCGTGCGACTCTCTTTTGCAAAACAAATATAGCTTCAATATCAGTCGCATTACCCCATAGCAAAATTCCATAAGACAGTATGCTATGAAAGTAACTAAAATAACTAATCTAGCTGTCTCAACATCTGTGAGACTTCTAATATTTCTTACAGCATACTAACTAAGTCCGCTTGCTAATTTAGATATATGGGGACCCCGTTGAAGTTTCACGTCAATAGTCATACCAAGAAAATCAGTGGTATCCACAAGAATCAACATTTATACAACATATATATACAACAACATTATTTAAGCTTATTTGCAATGAATTTAATAATACTTTAACTTCTAAAACATTCTCCTTGAACAGTCGGAAATCATTTAATGAATGGGCGACAGTAGGAGTCCATAAGAGCAGACATAGGTTATATGATCTTTACCATGAAAGGTCATATAATCATAGCGTCGAATTTAGGGAATATGTAAAAAAATATTCAAAAATATTTAAAAGAGTGTGCTCCACAGCCAAGTCTTTGCATTTGAGCAACAAAATTAAGACGGCTTCTAATAAAATTAAAATGACATGGAGTATAATTAATAGCGAAACTGGTAAGATCAACTCTCGCAATTCAAACTACCAGTTAAGTGTTAATAACAAATTAACCGAATCAGATCAGGACGTTTCAAAAGTTTTTGAGAAATATTTTACTGATATTCCGATATTAACCACTAAGTCACTGAATTCTTCTCCTGCGTTCGCCGAATCATTACTTAAACAAAATGTAAATGCGTGTACAAAGAATTTTACATTTCATAAAGTATCATCAAAAGATATTGTAGAATATTTTAAAACTATTGATTTTAAGAAGACTGCGGATCTGTGGGGGATTTCCGTTAAAGTTATTGCGTCTATAATAGATACAATCGCGCAATTGGATTGTGTTCACCATGAAACATTAATCAGGAAACTTCAACACTACGGTGTAAGAAGTGATGCTCTTAAATTAATTATTTCATATTTAAGTAAGAGAACGCAAAAAGTTGTCATTAACAGTATGAGTTCTTCCGGGTCTTTGGTACAGATGGGCGTTCCTCAAGGCTCATGTCTCAGCCCCTTTCTGTTTCTTGTATACATTAATGATTTACCTTACATAGTAGGAGATAACCATTGATATATTATTATTTGCAAATGACACTTCTTTAATTTTCAAATTAAGTCGACAATTGCTAAAATATGACGAATTAAATAATGCTGTATCTAAATTAGTAAATTGGTTCAATGTTAATAATTTGCATTTAAATGGCACTAAAACGAAATGTATGAAATTTATGACCCCAAATGTCAAACAATTAAATACTAATGCAATTTTAAATGGGGAGAAACTGAGTCTTGTAGATACCACCATTTTTCTTGGAATCACACTAGACGCGAAGCTTCAATGGAGCCCCCATATATCAAAACTAGCAAGCAGACTTAGTTCTGCAGCATATGCCGTAAAAAATATTAGAAGTCTAACTAGTGTTGAAACAGCTAGACTAGTTTACTTTATTTCCATAGCATAATGTCGTATAGTATTTTGCTATGGGGACACGCAGCTGACACTGACATTATATTTGTTTTACAGAAGAGGACCATAAGAGCAATTTATGATTTAAAGCCTAAAGAGTCGCTGCGACAAAAATTTAAGGAAATTAATATATTAACTTTGGCCTCTCAATACATTTATGAAAATGTAATGTACGTACACAAAAATAAAAGTAGATTTACAAAAATAAGTGATATTCATTCTGTAAATACTAGGAACAGACACAAGCTAGTAGTACTAGTTACTCGACTCCATCGAGTCAGTAATTCATTCTTGGGGCGATGTATACGCTTTTACAACAAAATTCCAGAAAATATACAAAATTTGACCTGCTCAAAGTGCAAAAGTTTATTAAACTAAGTTTGTATCATCATCATCATCATCATTACAGCCTTTCATAAGTCCACTACTGAACATAGGCCTCCCCCAAGGAATGCCACAAAGCTCGGTCCGTCAATATCAGTAAAATGTACACAATATGCTTACCATTTTGAAATAAGTTCTATCTCGGTTTCCAATTTATAAACGTTTTGTGTAGTCACTGTTGTGCTATGAAACAGTAAAAATAAACAGTATTTTTGATATGTGCTTATAATCATCATCATCATCATCATCATCATTACAGCCTTTAATAAGTCCACTGCTGAACATAGGCCTCCCCCAAGGAATGCCACAAAGCACGGTCCTGAGCCACCTGCATCCATCGACTTCCTGCTTGTCTTACCAGGTCGTCATTCCATCTCGTGGGGGTCGCCCTACACTTCGCCTACCGGTACGAGGCTGCCACTCGAGAGCCTTTCTTCCCCATCGGTTGTCGGTTCTTCGAGCTATATGGCCGGCCCACTGCCACTTCAGCTTACTAATCCGTTGGGCTATGTCGGTTACTCTAGTTCTACTGCGGATATCCTCATTCCTAGATTTATCACCCAGAGAAACTCCGAGCATAGCCCTCTCCATAGCTCGCTGAGCGACCTTGAGCTTCCTCATACGGCCAGCTGTGAAGGACCACGTCTCAGTTCCGTAAGTCATCACTGGCAAAACGCACTGGTTTGTATAAAAAGTAAGTATAAAAAGGGTTATTATAGTATTAAAGAATTTATAGATGATAATAACCCCTGGAAATGAGGTGATCGCTACCAAGCTATTTCTAATTTGTTGTGTTGTTAATTTGTGTAACATACATGATTGTAAGCTGTTATTTAAAAAAAAAGTCCCGCTGGGTTTCTTGCTGGTTCTTCCCAGGACAGAGGTTTTTTTTCGAACCAGTGGTAATTATACAAAAAAGTGACTTTCAATAACTATTATTTATAATCTATATTGAATAAAAAAGTTTCTGTTTCTGTTTCTGTTTCAACTCCTTCCCATTTAAGAGTACATTGGTATTCGAATGTTTTACATTAGGAATTGTAAATTTAATACATTTAGTCTTGCTGTTTTAGAGCAAATTATTGGCGTTAAACCAAAGTACTATTTTCGATAGAGCATTATTTAAATCTTCATAATTAATTGACTGCCGTTTGAGTTAGAAAATTAAAGAGGTGTCGTCAGTAAATAAACTATATCGTGATTGTCCCCTACAAGATAAGGTAAGTCATTAATATAGATTAAGAACAGAAATGGGCCAAGAATTGAGCCCTGAAGAACGCCCATTGATACTACCGAGTCGGAGGAACCTTTACCATTGATGACGACTTTTGAGTTCTGTTAATATGAAGTAACAAATCTACGCGCCAAATTTTTCACACCGTAATGTTGGAATTTCCTGATTAATGTCCCATGATGAACACAATCGAAAGCCTTGGAAAGATCACATAAAATAACTTGGGCATCTTGTGGATTCTCCCAGGCATTAAAAGTATATTTATTTATTCCTGTTTTGTGTGTTCCTGTACCATTCCGCCGATTGCGAATATTATAACACGTTTCAGGTCGAGCCGTTATGACTGTTCGGGTCGAATTTAGTAAGTTTAATTGATTTTAAACTAACTTTCCGATGAGCTAAAAACTTGAAATTTTGAACATCTCGTATGTTAGCTCAAAATCGGGTGAAATTAAAAAAAGTAATACATATTTTTTTATTTCAGTTGCACCTGAACCTTCTAGAGGCCCATTCGAACATTTCAATTCAGAAAATTTGGAGGCTAACAGACAGCAATTGATTCTTATATATATATAGATTATAATATAAGTGCTAAAAGCAATAACATTTATCGTGTTGTCTGCGCTTAACCTGCACAGACGTATTCAAGAGCCCATTCGCTAAAACAATAGTCTTAGCGCAGTTAATAGTTCAAGAGAGAATATTAGTCCGAGAAATATCCCGGAAGTGCTTCAGTCGTGTTGTACGTCATTGCTGCCGTCACCTTAACAAGATGGCGGCTAAAACGATAGCCGAACTCATCGAGTTTCTTGGTCACATCTGCCCCAACGTTTGGGCGACCTCTTTAGCACAGCGAGACATGCCTGCTGCTGAACGTCCGATTGTGAGTATCGATGACCTCATGTCGTCAAGCACTAGACCTGCGATCCCGTGTCCGTAGACACAATTTATGACGTCCCTCCCCGGTCTTCTTGGATGTCTAGTCAAGCTCCAATATGGAGTTAAACTTAGCCAAACCCACGAAGCACGAAGACAAGGGCTTCACCCTCGCCTTGGGCAAAAAGCGTAAGCGCCCCGTCGCAAAAAAGGGAGACGAGCATCACTCACTCGGCCCGTTCGTCTCACAACGTCACTTCAGTGAAAAAGACCACGCCTTCAGAGCGCCATAAAACGGCCAAAATTGCAATTAAATGGATAATAATCGAAGTCAATCCCAAAAAAGTGTAGCAATATACTTTCAACGGAGTTCAACGTCAAAAAAAAATTCGAGGACCAAAAGCAAATTTAGATCACCATTTTCATCATCATTACAGCCCTTCACAAGTCCACTGCTGAACATAGGCCTCCCATAAAGAATGCCACAAAGCACGGTCCTGAGCCACCTCCATCCATCTACTTCCTGCATATCTCACCAGTTCGTCACTCCATCTAGTGGGGGGTCGCCTACTGGTACGAGGCTGCCACTCGAGAACCTTTTTTCCCCGTCGGCTGTCGGTTCTTCGAGCTATATGGCCTGCCCATTGCCACTTCAGCTTACTAATCCGTTGGGCTATGTCGGTCACTCTCAATTTACTGCGGATATCCCCATTTCTGAGTTTATCACGCAGAGAAACTCCGAGCATAGCCCTCTCCATAGCTCGCTGAGCGACCTTGAGCTTCCTCATCTGGCCAGCAGTGAAGGACCACGTCTCAGTTCCGTATGTCATCACTGGCAACACGCACTGGGTGTACAGTCTCGTTTTTATGTTTTGAGGTATACCTGACGAGAAGATGTGCCGTAATTTCCCGAACACTGCCCAACCGAGTTGAATCCGTCGATTCAACAAAATTCTCGGTCGAAGTTGGACTTACTTAGTCGGACTATTTGTCCCAGGTAAATATACTCGTCAACAACTTCGTGACTAGTGTTCCCAAAAACTACCAGCATAGGTGTGACATGGATAATAAACATGATCTTTGTTTTATCCATGTTCATCTTAAGACCTATCCGTTGGAAAACACTATTGAGGTTATTAAGCATAGTGCTTAGATCCTCCAGCGATTCTGCCATAAGGACTATATCGGATAGCCATCGTAGCTCTACTGTACAAACACTTCAGCACTTCGATATACCGACAGTCAACTTGGCACCGCTGAAGGAACTGTAGCACCGCCCAAATTTCGACGGAATCAAAGGCTTTCTCATAGTCCACATACGCCAGACATAGTGGCAAATTGTACTCTTCGGACTTCTGTACAATTTGCCGAAGGGTATGTATGTAGTCTATGGTGCTAAAGCCCTTTCGGAAACCGGCTTGTTCGGGAGGCTGGAAGTCGTCAAGTCTGCGTGCGAGACGATTCGTAATGACTCTCGAAAACAGCACATAGACGCGACTCAGAAGGGAAATCGGTCTGTAGTTCTTCAAAAGAGCGTTGTCACCTTTCTTGAAGAACAAGACCACCGCACTTCTGCTCCACGCCTCCGGTGTAATGCCACCATGGAGGACGGAATTAAAAAGTTTCTGAAGGACTTCACGTACCGGTCTTCCACCCGCTTTCAGAAGCTCCGCTGTAATTCGATCCCCGCCTGGGGCACTACCGTTTTTAAGGTGCTGGAGAGCCATTCTAATCTCGCTCAGACTGACGTTCGGGATATCTTCGGAATAGTGTCGGATGAGACTCGCTCTTGGATCGTTACTCAAACTTGCGTGTGGCTCCGACGAATACGTGTACAGCTGCCCATAGAACCTCTCAATCTCACTCAAAATCTCAGGTGTACCGGAAACGATGCTGCCACGCTCTGTCTTCAGCTTTGACAGTTGGCTCTTTCTGGCAGACAGATCTCTGGCAAAGACTTTGGAGCCTTGGTTCCGCTCGATCGCTTCTTCAATACGAGCTGTATTGAATTTGCGTAAGTCCCGCAGCATGCATTTGGAGATCTGTCTGTTCAGTTGCCTGTATGCTGTTAAGTCTGTTGAAGAATGTAGCTTCATCTCCCATCCAACAGCCATGGGATTAAAAGTGTGATCGGAGAGTTTTTGTGTTCACCTGCGGCGGGCCTTGCAGAACTTAGCTCCGACCGCATGGACAGTTTCCACGAGCTTGTAATTCATATCGTCCACTTCATTGCAGTCTTCTAGGCACTGAAAACGATTTTGTAACTCGAGCTGAAAGGTTTCGGGACTTTAGAACAGAGCACGAGGGGGACGGAGCGTTGACTTCATTAGATGAGACCTCTCCAACTTAACGTTTATGTTCAGTGTGCCCCTAACTATTCGGTGATCGCTACTAGTTTTCACCCTCGCGATCACGGAGACATCACTGAACAGTTGTCGTTTGGTCGTCATAATGAAGTCAATCTCATTTTTTGTCGAACCGTCGGGGCTCGACCAGGTCCACGTCCTATGGGGCCACTTCTGGAAGAAAAAGTTCATCATAAAGAGTCCCTCTTTCTCCATGAAGTCGCGGCCAGCTGCTAGCCCCTTGGGTTCCGTTGCCCTATTCCAAATTTCCCTACTTTCAGCTCACCGTATCTCTTGTGCCTAGTTTTGCATTGAAGTCTCCCATTAACACCATATATTGGGTTTTGGAGAAATGCATGGCTCTAGAGATATCCTCATACATTTCCTCCACCTCCTCATCGGGGTGTGCCAAGGTTGGTGCGTAAACCCGTATGACCTTCAGCGAATACCGTTTGGTGATTCTGATTATAAGGTACGCAACCCTCGTCGACACACTCCCGATCTTTACAACGTTGTTAACGAGAGACTTGTGGACGATAAATCTGACACCTCCTTGGGACAGATGGTCGCCCTCCCGGTGATAGAGCAAGTTGCCGGATTCGAGGATTACCGTGTCATCCCCCTCTCTTCGGACTTCGGATAATCCTATAATATGCCAGCGCAACTTGTATATCTCTTCTTCCAGCTCCTCGATCTTCTCGTCAGTCCTCAGGGTGCGTGCGTTGTACGTTGCCAGGTCGAGTCGTCTAAGGTGGCAACCGAACTTCCACCGGAGATTCTTAGCACCCCCTGCCCCGCTGTTACCATGTTCGCCACCGTAGCCAGGAATAGCGGGGCGGCCGGGGACTGGGGGCCCCGCAATTCCTGATTTATTTGTTTATTTTGATTATTCCTAAATTTAGATATCATCTCCTAATACGGTCCCCCATCCCTTGGGAAGATTCGGCCAAATATCTGGGAGTTACGTTCAATGTCCGCATGAGTTTCGCAAAACATATAAGTGTAGTTCACAACAGAGCCAAAACAGTCATCGGCCGTCTCCGCCCTCTTATTAACAGGAAGAGTAGGTTGTCGCTAAGACACAATCTCCACCTGTACAAAACCTGCGTTAGACCTATTATGTCATACGCAAGTGCAGCCTTCGCCCACAAGTTTTGCTAAAGCACGGACGGGCCAGCTCGAACCGGGGTGGTACCACGACCTTACAGAATACCAGCGTGAAGTAGAGGTTTACCTCTGCGTTTCTCTTGGTGAGTGCAGGTGGCCGGAGGCCCTTTTTACTGGAAATGAGGCATTCCATCTTAGTCCTCACGGGTGACAACGCATCTGCAATTTGATTTGTAATAAAGGATAGATGTAGATATCTATGGGCCGCAGCAACCACTTACCATCAGGTGGACTGTGTGCTCGTTTATCACCCTTATCCTATTAAAAAATTAAAAAAAAAACAAGTATATGACCAATCTATACGAACTACAGAAAATCCAAAAAAAATCTACCGAAAAGCCACCGGAGCGCGATGTTATCAACGGATTTCAGATTTGCACAATGATTATCAACTTCTCACTATCTCCGAATACTTCAAGGAGATGTCTCAGCGCTACGTTGATAGCGCTAAAACCCATCCAAACCCGCTAATACCAAATGCAGCTAACTATGTCCCGATACCAAACGTCAAGCGGATTTTCCACAGACGTCGTAACGTACTTATAGAACGACCACGCTCGCTTGATCCCGTCGACCGAAGGCACAACAAACACTGACAATATATCCACACTAAATGATACAAACACAAGTAGAATAACGGGTGGGGCGCACACACTGCGAACACACCTTACACCGGCGTACCGAACATCAACCGACACGAGCTAAGCAATTAGAGGTGAAGGTACGCACACCACCACTTGTACAGCGGTTAGATAGTTCAAAAACCCTCAAAAGAATAAACCATCATCCTCATCATCATCAACTTCATTGCCTATCCCTTTTTTATAAATATCTCGCGGCCTTTAAGGTCTGTGTCAGATGAAGCTATAAGAGCCTTATAAGCTAACAGCACTAAGATCTCAGAAAATAGAAAATAGACGAGGCTAAAAATTAAGTAATAAGCTCGTTGAAATGTTAAGGTACCAAAATTTGGTACAATAAATTCCTTACGTTATTATGGTGTATTATTAAAAGTTTTTCACATAGGGTAATAAATATAAAATACTAATATTTCAAAATCTTCATATAATTTTTTACAAAATCTTTCTGGAATTAAAAAGTAAAAATGCGGGTGAGCTTATTTTCAAAAAAGTGTAGATCTATTTGAAAAAAATATATATATATATATATATATAAAAATATTAGAGTAGGTTTAAGAGCTTGGACTTAAAAGCTATTTATAATAAATAAACATCGCGAAGTTACATAGGTTACGTGACCTTGAAACCGGCTTAAGCTTTATTTCGCAACAAATAGGAATGGAAACACAGAAAACTACCAGTAAATATTGAAGATTATTTATATTTCTCGTTCTTTGATATTTTCGTCGAAAAATAAACACAAAAACACAGAATAAAGGACAAAATTAAAATCGGTATTACCGCTGAACAAGCGCTGAATTGGGCGATTTTTAACTAACAATGTTCTCAAAACTGTCTACGACTTACAGTTTAAATATTATTTACTAGTTGGCTTTGTCCATTGAAAGCCTTTCCATAAATAGGTATTAGCTAGATTAAAAAAGTGCAACACAGTAAGTTTTTCAAATAATTCGAACACGGGACGCGGATTTCTTCGTTCGTTTCGTGAGAACCTTTGCGGGTCTCACGACAGAATGCCTCTTTGCGAGGAAAGATATTTATCATAGTTGTTTACCTTGAAAACTGGTTGAAAACTTACTCTTTCATTACTTTGACACTCAAGAAGATACAGCTGCCCGATCCCTGCTTCAATTTCCCTCTGTCGCCTCTAACTACACCCACGGGATAGTATGAGAAAATGGAGCATGGTGCAGGATTTTTTAACGCCGCCACCCCACAGTAGTGTCGTGTATCTGATAGACTACTCGAAACTTAATAATATTTTTTATTAATTACTAATGATCTGGTCCCGGCTTCAACCGAGTGTGATTTCTAGACTTCGACAACAGCGCCACCTCTCCGTAGGTGGAAATCTATACAATTCGAGCCGATATTACAACGGCATATATATACATTTGGGTTCCGTTGCCCTATTCCAAATTTCCCCACTTTCAACTCACCGTTCTCTCTTGTGCCTAGTTTTGCATTGAAGTTTCCTATTAAGTCCGTATATTAGGTTTTGGAGGAATGGATGGCTCTAGAGATATCCTCATACATTTCCTCCACCTCCTGATCGGGGTGTGCCGAGATTGGTGCGTAAACCTGTATGACCTTCGGCGAATACCGTTTGGTGATTCTGAGTATAAGGTACGCAACCCTCGTCGACACACTCTCAATCTTTACAACGTTGTTAACGAGAGACTTGTGGACGATAAATCCGTCCACAAGTCACCTCTTTGGGACAGATGGTCGCCCTCCCGGTAATAGAATAGAATAGAATAGAATAGAATAGAATAGAATAATTTTTTATTCAATATAGATCACATTTGTAATACTTATTGAAAGTCATTTTTTACTTTACCACTGGTTCGAAAAAAAAACCTCTGTCCTGGGAAGAACCAGCAAGAAACCCAGCGGGACTTTTTTTTTAAAGCAAATTTTACAATAATGGTTGTACTAACTATAAAAGTACAAAATTTATTTTAGAAACAGCTTGGAAGCGATCACCTCATTCCCAGGGGTTATTATCAACCATGTATTCATTTATACTATAATAACCCTTTTTATATAGTTTCAACTTAACAAAACATTTAAACTTGCTAATAGAGAGAGCCTGTACACTTTCCGGGACCTTGTTGTAATAGCGTATACATTGCCCCAAGAATGAATTACTGACTCTGTGGAGTCGAGAGACTGGTATCACTAGCTTGTGTTTGTTTCTAGTGTTTACAGAATGCACATCACTTTTTTTACTAAAACTACCTTTGTTTTTGTGAACATACATTAAATTTTCGTAAATATACTGAGAGGCCAAAGTTAATATATTTATTTCTTTAAATTTATCTCTAAGAGACTCTCTCAGTTTTAGGTTGTAAATAGCTCTAATGGCCCTCTTCTGTAAAACAAAAATAGTTTCTGAATCAGCCGCATGTCCCCATAGCAAAATCCCATAAGACATTATGCTATGGAAATAACTGAAATAAACTAATCTAGCTGTCTCGACACTAGTGAGACCTCTAATCTTTTTTACAGCATAGGCTGCAGAACTTAGTCTGCTTGCTAGTTTGGATATATGGGGGCCCCACTGAAGCTTTGCGTCGAGAGTGATGCCAAGAAAAACAGTGGATTCAACAGGGCTCAGTTCTTCCCCATTTAAAAACACATTGGTACTCAGATTTCTAACATTCGTTGTTGTAAATTTAATACATTTAGTTTTATTTCCGTTTAAATGTAAATTATTAACGTTAAACCAATGCACTAATTTTGATATAGCATTATTCACTTCGTCACATTTAAATGATTTACGTTTAAGTTTAAAAATCAAAGAAGTATCATCAGCAAATAATACTATATCATGATTATCCTCTACAATAGAAGGTAAGTCATTAATATACACTAGAAACAGGAATGGGCCGAGAATTGAGCCCTGAGGGACACCCATTAGTACAGGTGAGCCGGAAGAACTTTTACCATTAATAATAACTTTCTGCATTCTATTACTTAAATATGAAATTATAAGTTTAAGCGCTGTGTTCTTGACACCATAGTACTGTAGCTTCCTGATTAATGTATCATGGTGAACGCAGTCGAAGGCCTTGGAAAGGTCACAAAATATACCCAAAGCATCCCCTGAATTCTCCCATGCACAAAAAATATGTTTAATAAGCTCAACTCCAGCGTCAGTTGTTGAGCAACCCCTAGTAAAACCGAATTGATTTCTATGTAGCAATTTATTAATATTAAAGAAACTTAACATTTGATCTAAAATTATTTTTTCAAAAATTTTACTAAATGTTGGTAGTACAGAAATTGGTCTAAAATTGGCGGGGTCTAATGTACTACCAGATTTATATAAAGGTATGACTTTACTAAGTTTCATTAAATCAGGAAACACACCAGATTCGACGCTTGTATTAAATATAGTGGCTAGATAAGGTGCTATTATATCTATTATAGATAAAATAACTTTAACGGAAATCCCCCATAAATCTGCCGTTTTCTTAACATCAATAGTTTTAAAATATTTAACGATATCTTTTGGCAGTACTCTATGGAATTTAAAAGTATTTGAACAAGCCTTTACATTTTGTTTAAGCAATGATTCGGCGACAGTAGGAGAAGAGTTTAATGATTTAGTTGTCAAAAAAGGAACATCAGTAAAATGTTTCTCAAAAGCCATAGCAACTTCTTGATCAGATCGGGTTAAATTATTGTTAATATTCAATTGAAAATCCGAGTTGCGCGGTTTGACCTTGCCCGTTTCACTATTTATTATTCTCCAGGTCATTTTAATTTTGTTTGATGGAGTTTTAATTTTGTTACTTAAATGTAAAGCCTTAGCTGTGGCGCACACTTTTTTAAATATTTTAGAATATGTTTTTACATAATCTCTAAATATAACACTACTATTAAATGATCTTTCATTATAAAGCTCGTATAACCTTCGCCTACTCTTATAAATTCCTACTGTCGCCCATTCATTAAATGATTTGCGACTGTTAAAAGAGAAAGTTTTAGAAGTAAATATCCTACTAAATTCACAAGTTATAATTTTAAATAACGTACCATACAAATAATTAGCACTTTTTTTAAATGAAAGTGATGGAAGTCTTTTTATTATATTACTTCTAAACCTCTCCAAGCGATGTTCATTTATTGGAACAAACACAACTTTCTCATTTTTCTGTTTCTAATAAAATAATAGAGCAAGTTGCCGGATTCGAGGATTACCGTGTCCTCCCCTTCTATTCGGACTTCGGATAATCCTATAATATGCTAGCGTAACTTGTCTATCTCTTCTTCCAGCTCCACAATCTTCTCGTCAGTCCTCAGGGTGCGTGCGTTGTATGTTCCCAGGTCGAGTCGTCGTAGGTGGCAACCGAACCTCCACCGGAGATTCTTAGCACGCCCTGCCCCGCCGTTACCTTGGTCGCCACCGTAGCCAGGAATAGCGGGGCCACCGGGGACTGGGGGCCGTCTATTCGTAACTTTCATCATGGGGGTATATTGCCATAGTTGCCACGCTTGGCGAGCGGGTTGGCAACCGCAGCTTTTTTTTGGATTTTTGCCGTTACCAGACTTCATGGAGAAAGAGGGACTCTTTATTATGAACTCTTTCTTCCAGAAGCGGCCCCACAGGAAGTGGACCTGGTCAAGCTCCGACGGTTCGACAATAAATGAGATTGACTACATTATGACGACCAGACGACAAATGTTCAGTGATGTCTCAGTGATCACGAGGGTGAAAACCAGCAGCGATCACCGAATGGTTAGAGGCACACTGAACCTAAACGTTAAGTTGGAGAGGTCTCGTCTAATGAAATCAACGCTCCGTCCCCCTCGTGCTCTAATCCAAGGTCCCGAAACCTTTCAGCTCGAGTTACAAAACCGTTTTCAGTGCCTAGAAGACTGCAATGAAGTGGACGATTTGAATGACAAGCTCGTGGAAACTGTCCATGCGGTCGGAGCTAAGTTCTGCAAGACCCGCCGCAGAATAACATAAAAACTCTCCGATCACACTCTTAAACTCATGGCTGTTAGACAGGGGGTAAAGCTACATTCTTCAACAGATTTGACAGCATACAGGCAACTGAATAGACAGATCTCTAAATGCATGCGGCGGGACTTACGCAACTTCAATACAGCTCGTATTGAAGAAGTAATCGAGCGGAACCAAGGCTCCAAAGTCTTTGCCAGAGATCTGTCTGTCAGAAAGAGCCAACTGTCAAAGCTGAAGACCGAATGTGGCAGCAACGTTTCCGGGGCACCTGAGATTTTGAGTGAGATTGAGAGGTTCTATGGGCAGCTGTACACGTCATCGTTGGAGCCGCACGCAAGTGTGAGTAACGATTCAAGAGCGAGTCTTATCCGACATTATTCCGATGATATCCCGAACGTCGGTCTGAGCGAGATTAGAATGGCTCCCCAGCACCTTAACAACGGCAAGACTCCAGGCGGGGATCGAATTACAGCGGAGCTTCTGAAAGCGGGTGGAAGACCGGTACTTGAAGTCCTTCAGAAGCTCTTTAATTCCGTCCTCCATGGTGGCTTTACACCGGAGGCGTGGAGCAGAAGTGTGGTGGTCTTGTTCTTCAAGAAAGGTGACTACGCTCTCTTGAAGAACTACAGACCGATTTCTGAGCCGCGTCTATGTGCTGGTTTCGAGAGTCATTACGAATCGTCTCGCTGACTTGACGACTTCCAGCCTCCCGAACAAGCCGGTTTCAGAAAGGGCTTTAGCACCATAGACCACATACATACACTTCGGCAAGTTGTACAGAAGTCCGAGGAATACAATTTGCCACTATGCCTGGCGTATGTGGACTATGAGAAAGCCTTTGAATCCGTCGAAATATGGGCGGTGCTGCAGTCCCTTCAGCGGTGCCAAGTTGACTGTCGGTATGTCGAAGTGCTGAAGTGCTCGTACAGTAGAGCTACGATGGCTATACGAGTACAGAACCAGAGTACGAAACCTATCCAATTGCAGAGAGGTGTAAGACAGGGTGACGTCATTTCCCCGAAACTCTTCACCGCTGCATTGGAAGACGTTTTCAAGCTTCTGGACTGGAAAGGATACGGTATCAACATCAATGGCAAGTACATCACTCACCTTCGATTTGCCGACGATATAGTCCTTATGGCAGAATCGCTGGAGGATCTAAGTACTATGCTCAATGACCTCAATAGTGTTTCCCAACGGATAGGTCTTAAGATGAACATGGACAAAACAAAGATCATGTTTAATGTCCATGTCACACCTATACCGGTGGTTGTTGGGAACACAAAGCTCGAAGTTGTTGACGAGTATGTTTACCTGGAATAAATAGTCCGACTAGGTAAGTCCAACTTTGACCGAGAGGTCAATCGACGGATTCAACTCGACTGGGCAGCGTTCGGGAAACTACGACTCATCTTCTCGTTAGACATACCTCAAACCTGAAAACGTAAACTGTACAACCAGTGCGTGTTGCCAGCGATGACTTACGGATCTGAGACGTGGTCCTTCACTGTTGGCCGTATGTGGAAGCTCAAGGTCGCTCAGCGAGCTATGGAGGGGGCTATACTCTGGGTTTCTTTTGCGTGATTAACTTAGAAATGAGGATATCCGCAGTAGAACCAGAGTAACCGACATAGCCTAACGGATTAGTAAGCTGAAGTGGCAGTGGGCCGGCCATATAGCTCGAAGAACCGACAACCGATGGGAAAGAAAGTTTCTCGAGTGGCAGTTTCGTACCGGTAGGCGAAGTGTAGGGCGACCCCCCACTAGATGGAGTGACGACCTGGTCAGACATGTAGGAAGTCGATGGATGCAGGTGGCTCAGGACCGTGCTTTGTGGCATTCTTTGGGGGAGGCCTATGTTCAGCAGTGGACTTGTGAAGGGCTGTAATGATGATGATGATGATGATATATACATTGTTAGAAACTATTCCACTTCTGATGTTAAAAATTATTCTCAAAATTATTTAAATAAAAGAACACTACTCGGTTACAAACCCTGCTTACTATCAGGACCCAATTACATGACAACACTAAAGTATGCAAACCAACAGCATCACTACCCATGCCAATGTAACACAGGGCAGCCTCTCAGCAACACGATCTTTTCACGATTGTCTACACTAGTAGACTACCCCAACGGACATAGTAAGGACAATGAGACTCGTAGAATTACAGACTGATGATTCTTAGTTTTTTTTTAGGTGGTGAATGCTCTAAGCATACCACGACAGCCGGCTGTTCTGGTTATGTAGGACTCACTGCGACTAACCTAACCTAAGTGCCTACCCACTAAACACCACTTGTGAGACTGGTATTGGCTTATGTAGCATTTCTGCCGAATCTCTTTAGGGAAAAGGGGGCGCAGGCGGCGATGAGCCGGCTTGAACCACCAGGAGGCGGTTTCGCTCGGCGGAAAGCTTGTTTGGAAGGTTTGTGAGAGAGTTTCTCGATCTTCGGACTTGATAGCGATAGGTGAGTGGGGCTGCATAGGAAGCTGCCTCACGAATGAATTAATTAGAGTGAGACTCTGAGGCTTCGAAGAAGTTCTCAGAGAGTGTTTTCAGAAATTGCTGGATTTTGATACCAGGATGCGTTCGTAGCCACGCGAAAGAAGTGGTTTTGAACTATTTGGAGTTCGTTAATGATTTTGGGGTAAGCGTGAGCAAATATAGGGTCCGCGTAAATCATGACTGGTCGTATACAGACCGGGTTGTTTCGCAGGGACATTTTACTTTGTCGACCCAGCATACTGTTGAGCCTACTCAGATAGAAACGTGCATTGTGGATTACTCTTTTGATATGAGGCCCGAAGGTGAGCCTCGTGTCAAGGGGGACACCTAAATATTTGGCGTCGTATGCCAGGGGCCAGGGGTCTCTAGCATACGGATTGGCGGAATGGTAGTGAGGCGGTGTCGTTTATGATCGAAGTGAATGGCGGAGCTCTTCTCCGGATTCACATCGATGCGCCATTTTTGGAACCAAGCTTCTAAGTTTCAACTGACTTTTGGATCCTCTTCCGTATGAAAGGTAGTGAGATACCTTTGCAAACGAGGGCAGTGTCGCCTGCGAAAACGGAGAGCTGAGCACCTTTCGACGGGATGGGTATGTCGTTGTTGAACAGGATATATAGGAGAGAGGCAAGCACTGAGCGCTGAGGGACACCGGCTTTGATGGGGCGCTGAGAAGAAAGCTTGCCTTCGTTTCTAAAACGAAAGGTACGATCCTTCAGGTAAGAGGCCATGAGACGAACAAGACGATCAGGGAGACCTATTACATACAGTTTGTATGTATGTACGTGCCAGATTCTATCGAGTGCCTTTGCTATGTCAAAAAAGGCCGCGATGGTGCTATGACGACGAGGATAAAAACCGCTAAGGATATATTCCACAATACGGTGAACTTGTTGGGAACAAGAATGTTTCGCTCGGAAACCAAATTGGTGGGGGATGACAAAAGGGTCACCGTCTGTGAGAAACAGATGGAGCCTCATGCGAGTAAGAATGACTCGTGCGAAGAGTTTGCCCATAGCCTTGAGGAGGTTGTGAGGCTTTCCTGGCTTGGGGATACCAATGACAGTTGACTCTTTCCACGTTGTGGGAAAGTAACTAAATTAAGGTAAGTAAGGAAGCAGGCGTTGAAGATAATAGCTAATAGGGTTAACACCTGCTCAGGAAAATGTTTAAGGGCTTGGTTGGAGATGCCATCCGCGCCCGGAGCCTTTTTGGGCTTCAGTCCTTTGATGAGGGAAGAGATCTCATCCTTGGACACAGTGATAGGGTCAGAGGCTGTGGGGTGTGAGTTCCGGCCTCATCCTCCACTGTATGGATGTGGGAGGGCTCGGTGGGTTGAGAGCTAGGACAGCATTGTGTGGCAATGCTGTCTGCAAAGCACTCAGCCTTTTCCTCGTCCTCGAAGGCAATAGTACCGCCGGGACGGGAGGGAAGGGGAGTGTCGGTGATAGCGTCTATGCGGAGGGCCCTCGCCATCTTATAGTACTCTGTATGAAAGGGAGAGATATTCTCCATGAGCTTACTCTTTTCGAGGTCTCGAAGTTTGGAGAGGCGGGAACGGACTTCTCGTTGAAAACCATTGGCCATACGCCTATAGTCGGGGGTGGGATAGATTGCTGCTCTCCGGAAAGCAGCTCTCTTGGTTTTTATTAGGTTGCTAATATGTAGGGGAAGACCATCATTATAAGCAGGACGACGCTTTCATTCTCCTTAAGGGAGGATTTTATAAGGGTGGAGATCGACCGCGGTGTTGATTATTTCGGGATTTTCGGAGTTCGACGAGAGGGAGATGGGGGAGTTCTGTGATTCCATAGCTTTAGCTAGGGACTCCTTGAAGTTCTTCCAGTTAGTGAAAGTTTTCGTGGACGGGGTTGAGGGAGGTGGCTGAGGGCCAATGATAGCCTCAAAATCTTTTTTGAGCGGGAAAATTCCACTAAAGATGTAGCAGGATGCTATGACGATGGACTGATGTCCAGTCAAGGCTAGCCTGCATACCGTGGCTTCCATGTTGGTAAGCTGTGAAATAAGGATGTGAGAGCAATGAAGTGTCTTCTTGTAGTAAATGGCAGTACCGCAGCCTTTGCGGTCAGGTCTGTCGTTACGAAGAAGATAATACTTTTGGATGGCCTTTGATGTCCTTAGTTTTAAGATTGGTTTCCTGGGGAAGGATGAGGTCGACTTCGCGATCTCGAAGAAAGAACTTAAACTCGAGGAAGTTATTTCAGAACCGGCAAATATTAAAGGACACAAGCGATAAACCCTTAGGCTTAATATGACCGCGAGACTAGGAGAGCAGAGTACTCTGTCATTGTAAAGTTAAGTTCAATTAAATTAACTTAACTTACAATGAGCACAAAAGATTGTGGTGCTCAGCAAGAGCAAGGAGACGGTCCTGAGGGGACCGAGCAGTACGCAGTTTGCCCACTAATATGGAAATCTCGCCAATGTCGATGCTCCGAATAGCGGCATACAGCGTATTCAGGTCATCAACCATTGAGGGTCGTGCCTGTTGAGAGGCGGTGGATGTCCGCAAAGGGTCGGCCTTTTGGGGCCCCAGGGGAAAACTGAAGGCCTTACCTTATCCGGGCTTATCCCCGGCTTAAGCCCGGAGGGGGCCGAGAGAGGCCCTGAAGGGGCTGGGAAAGGCCCTGACGGGGCTTTCTTGCGGGGAGGGCCGGGAATGACCTGTAATTGACCGGCGGTGGAACTTGTTCGCTGGGACGAGGGTGACGAGCGCGAAGGCAGCCTCTGTAATTCGCCGGGTGGCCAGACTGTTGGCACAGGACGCACGCGGGTGGTGATTCGACGTTTTGTGGCAGAGAACACTCTTCCGAGCTGTGTGGATCTAGGCACATAACGCACCTGGGTGGGGCAGAGCAGTTGGCTGCCGCATGCCCATAAAGTTGGCAGCGGTGGCACTGCACCGGTCAACTGCGCCTGTGTGGGGGCTCAATCCTCACTCTCGACAAGCCGCACACTGTGCGTACCTGCCAGAAGATGACTGTTGCCTCCGGCACGTTGGTCAGCATTACAAGAGCAAGCGAAAACCTCTTGCCTTTGTTGCTGTGCATCTTGTGCACAGCCTCCACTGGGAATCGTGGGACTTAAGGTCCACAAGGATGGCCTCGTTGGGAGTTCAAATGGAACACCGCGGATTAATTCCCTGGCTTTACGTTCTTCCGGATGAGCGTACGTGTGGTAGGACAATCGCTCGGCTATGAAAAGCCTGGTAAGGCGGCGAAAGTCGTCGATCAACTGAGGGATAATTTTTATGGCTTCACCAACGTTGGTGACCTGGTCATATTTTATACCTGCATCTTAGCAGGTTTTGCAAAGGCGGGTGAACTGGGCCTTATCTCTGAGGAAGACTGGAGGGGGGACCTGTTTTTTAGCGAGGGTGGGGGTGCAGGAAGATGCTGGCTTAGACGGCGGGGGATGTCTAACGACAGTAGGGGGACCGAGGCAACGGCGGGGGCTGCGGGGGCAGACAGCGGGGGCTGCGGGGGCAGAGACGCCAGCGAAACTGCGGGGGTTGAGGCAGCGGCGAGGACTGTAGAGTTTGAGGCAGCGCCGGAGGCTGCAGGGGGGAGGGTGGCGGTGGCAGAGGCTACCGGGATAGGGGGGTGCGATTTTTCGCTGGGTGTTTACGGCCGCGCTTAGATGTCACTGTTGTAAACGAAGACTCTCCGGTTCCGTCGGAGTCAAACGACTCCGAGGAACCACTGCTGGATGTTTTCGGTGGCGGGCCTCTTCCGAGAGGTAGACACCGAGTCGGTCTGCGGGACTGCCGGTGTAGCCGCTGAGCAGGACACGACGGGACCGGGGGGGGGGCATGCCTGAGGTGCAAGGGAAGCTTGGACTGCGGTGAGAGCCATCTCGTCCAGATTTATGCCCAGACCAAGGGAATGGTTCAGGGCAGCGACGATTGACTTAATAAGGTCTTGTATGGACATGTTGGAGGGGGGGAAGTTTAAAATAAGACAGTAATGGGGGGGATACCTGTTCTGAAAAGAACAAGAGACGTTTCCAAGAAACAGTATACATAAAATAACAGTATAGCAATAACAAAAATATAATTTTTACCAAGAAAAATTAACAAGAAAATTAACAAGAAAACAATTAACAAAAATAAAACGATGAGCGGTCAAACCTCCCCGCCAGGAGGCAGGGAGCAAGGACGGTTAGTATAAGGCGAAAATCTCACCAACGGTGACTGCCCTGCGAGCGTGAGCAGGAGAGCGGAGGGGAGAGAGCAAGAGGGCACTCAACATTCCCGTACGTTCCAGGGACTGACGAGAGCGCGGTCAACTTACACGTCCGCTCGAGAGCGGAGGCGCAAGCGGAATTTGCTCGAGAGCGGTGGCGCAAGCGGAATTTGAACCTCTTAGTCGCCTGTGTGATAAGAAGTAAAGATACTGTATACTGCTAAAACAAGTGGGAGATCACCATTCTACCTTCATTTGTTCGTATTTCCTTTTATTTGTTACCTTCATTACCAACAATATATATAATTCTTATTATTATTTCTTTGCATTGTTAGAAATGACTGTATTAGTCGCACCGCTATTGTAATAAGAATTGATCTCCTACACAGGTAATTAATGTTTTATATAAAACAACAATGACCTCACTTACTTGAAATTTTTTGGAACGAAGTTCCTTGTGGGATGATACGAATTTGACGGATGGTGGCTAGGCGAGAAAAAGTGTAAGATTTTTCCATTACGACTCTTTCTGACGTAGTGTAGACGACCTTGGCGACTATATGGAAGCGAGATGCAGTAATATCCATCTCCCTCGCACTTTTTCTTATCTTGCCATGAAAGAAACATTAATTTATTTTAAATGACGCTATATTTTAATAGACGCTAGTAATTCATTTATTTCCATTTGTTAATCAATAATTTAATACGTTTATCAATAATATTATACTACGAAAGGCACTTCGTACCAACCGAGTATTCCACGACACTCACGCATGTGTTTTTTAATAAAAGTAAGGAAAAACGAGCACACTGTTCACCGGACCCATAAACAATTAAATTGATCCACGATTAAAAATCTAAATGCAGATGCATTGACACCCCTGAGGACGAAGGTGGGGTGCCTCGTTACAAGTAAAAAGGATCTCTGGTTCTTGTTAGCATATGTTACCATACGAAACAGCAACATTTTGCTGTTATTTAACTGGGATATTCTGTGAGAGCGTGATCCTTCCCCGGTTGAGACAATATTTTCTTACTGTAGTCATAATACAACTGGAAAGACTATACCACGTACCAATAAAAGTACATGAAACACAAAGTACAAAACTTTTAAAATAACTAATAAATCACAATACAAATTCAGCCATCGTGTGTAATTAATCATTGTTATTTAATGAGAAGTCAATATTGATACGCTGAAGATACATATAATGTACTGTGAACAAATAAATGCGGCCCTGGTCTTTTATAAACGTATTACGAGTATTTATTAATATTCGACAAAATCTATTTTCGGGAATCAGTTTTGAATAAGCAATAATAAATATTATTATCATAACTAATAAACTAACTAAATAAATAATATCAAACATATGAAATTAGCGTTTTGTCGTACTGACCACTTTGATCTGAAATATCTCCTCTTTGGTTAAGAATTCCAAATACAAATTATAAATTCATTGAGCTAGTACATTTGAGTTTTGAAAACAGTCATTCATTTGTTTTTTCCTCATTACAGTATTTTTTTCTTTGGCGTCGCTTATTACCGCACAATGGAAAACATGAAATATCGTTATATTTACGAGTACCAGTTCTACCGTGGCACCAGTGCTGCAGAAACAGCTTGAAAGATTAATGATGTGTACGGCGTTGGTGTCGCAAAAGAAAACACGGTACGTTTTTGGTTTCAACGTTTTCGTTCTGGAAATTTTGACCTTCAGAACCAACCCCGTGGACGGTCGGAGACCAAAGTGGAAAATGAAGAATTAAAGGCTATTGTGGAAGCGGATCCATCACAAAGTACTTCAGAAATAGCTGCAGGCTTCGGGGTAAGTGATGAAACTGTATAAATCCACTTGAAGCAAATCGGGGAAAAAAAAGCTTGAACGATGTGTACCTCATGAATTGAGTGAATCGAACTTGCAAACACGCGTCGACTGCTGTGTTACTTTGCTCAACCGACACAATTATCAGCCAAATCCTGCCCTAAACGAAAATTGACTCAGAAAAAGTTACTTGTGAGTATTTGATGGAATAGCGCCGGTGTCGTTCACTACAGCTTTCTAAAATCTGGCCAATCGATTACGGAAAATATCTATTGTCAGCAACTGCAAACCATGAAGGAAAACCTAGCTGCTAATCAACTGACATTGGTCAATCGCTCTAGGCCACTACTGCTTCACGACAACGTAAGACCACACACTGCACAACAAACAACTACTTAGTTAGATGAGCTACAATTGGAATGTCAGCGACATCCACCGTTCTCTCCGGACCTTGCTCCAACAGATTACCATTTTTTCCGGTATTCGGACAACTTCTTACATGGAAAAAAATTCAACTCCGATGTGGCAGTCCAAACCGCCTTCAAAGAGTTTATTGATTCTCACCCCATGATTTTTTTAGTAAGGGGATCAAGGAACTACCTATGAGATGGCAAAAGTGCATAGATAACTACGGTGCATACTTTGATTAGTTAAATATATTTTACAAAAAACTTAAATTTATATTCCTCCCGTACAAAACGCCAATATTTCAGTAAATCTCTTACAATTAATTTGACGTGGCCTGCCAGAAAGAAATCATAAGATGCTTGAAATTGGGAGAACGTCGCTCTTCCTATGTAATCATAACTACTTAGATTTACATCAAAATATCACATACGTAAATTTCTGGATGCAGTATATAAAAAAGAAAGTAGTTTAGAAGACATGTACTCCTGAGTAGTTTAGTCCGTAGTGTGTGTGTGTATGTGCGCGTGTGGGCGTACGTGCGTGCGAACGTGCGTACGTGCATCGTGCGAGTTTGCGTGCGGGTGTGCGTGTGATGGTGTGTGTATGTGTGTGTGTGTGTGTGTGTGTGTGTGTGTGTGTGTGTGTGTGTGTGTGTGTGTGTGTGTGTGTGCGTGTGTGTGAGTGTTTGTGAGCACGTGTGTTTACGTGTGCGCGTGTGAGCGTGTGTGAATGTGTGCTTGTGTGCGTGAGCGATATGTGCACTTGTGCGTGTGCATGTGCGTGTGTTTGTGCGTGTGTGTGTGTGTGTTTGCGAGTGCGATTGCGTGTGCGATTGCGTGTGCGTTTGCGTATGCGTGTGCGTGTGTGTGCGCGTGTGCTTGAAGGTGTGTGTGTGTGCATGTGGGTGTACCTGTGCGAGTGCGTATGCGTGTGTAAGTGCGTGTGCGTGTGCGTGTGCGATGCGTGTGCGTGTGCGTGTGCGTGTGCGTGAGCAAGTGCGTGTGCGTGTGTGAGTTCGTGTGCTTGCGCATGTGCGTGTGCGTGTGCGTGGGCGTGTGCGGGCTCGTATGCGTGTGCGTATGCGTGTGCGTGTGCGTGTACGTGTACGTGTGCGTGTGCGTGTGCGTGTGCGTGCGCGAGTACGTGTGCGTGTGCGTGTGCGGGTGCGCGTGCTTGCGCGTGTGCGTCAGTAAGTGCGTGTGCGCTTGAGTGTGAGTGTGTGTCTGCGGGAGCGTATTTGTGTGTGTGCTTGTGTGCGTGTGTAAGTGTGTGCGTGTGAGCATGCGTGAAATTCTGCTTGTGTGCGTGTGCGATGTGTGCGCTTGTGCGTGTGCATGTGCGTGTGTTTGTGCATGTGCGTGTGCGAGTGAGTGTGTGTGTCCGTGTGCGTGTGCGTGTGCATGAGGGTTGCGTGTGCATGTGGATGTGCCTGTACGAGTGCGTGTGGGTGTGAGTGTATATGTGCGTGTGCGTATGCGTGTGCGTGTGCATGTGCGCGTGCGTTTGCGTGTACGTATGTTTGTGAGTGTGCGTGTGCGTGTGCGTGTGCGTGTGGGCGTGCGTATGCATGTGCGTGTGCGTGAGCGAGTTCGTGTGCGTGTGCGAGTGCGTGTGCTTGCGCGTGTAAGAGTGCGTGTGCGTGTGCAAGTGCGTGTGAGGGAGCGTGTGCATGTGCGTGTGCGTGTGCGTGTGCGACTGCGTGTGCGAGTGCATGTGCGTGTGCGTGTGCGTGTGCTTGTGCGTGTGCGTGTGCGTGTGCGTGTGCGTGTGCGTGTACGTGTGCGTGTGCGTGTGCGGGTGCATGTGCATGTGCGTGTGCGTCAGCAAGTGCGTGTGCGTTTGAGTGTGTGTGTCTGTGAGAGCGTTTTTGTGTGTGTGCTTGTGTGCGTGTGTAAGTGTGTGCGTGTGAGCATGCGTGTGTAAGTGTGTGCGTGTGAGCATGCGTGAAATTCTGCTTGTGTGCGTGTGCGATGTGTGCGCTTGTGCGTGTGCATGTTCGTGTGTTTGTGCATGTGCGTGTGCGAGTGAGTGTGTGCGTGTGTTTGTGTGTGTGTGTTTGTGTGTGTGTGTGTGTGTGTGTGTGTGTGTGTGTGTGTGTGTGTGTGAGTGCGTGTGCGTGAGGGTGTACGTGTGCATATGGATGTGCTTGTACGAGTGCGTGTGGGTGTGAGTGTACGTGTGCGTGTGCGTATGCGTGTGCGTCTACATGTGCGCGTGCGTTTGCGTGGACGTATATATGTGAGTGTGCGTCTGCGTGTGCGTGTGGGCGTGCGTGTGCATGTGCGTGTGCGTGTGCGGGTTCGTGTGCGTGTACGAGTGCGTGTGCGTTTGAGTGTGCGTGTGCGTCTGCAAGTGCGTGTTTTTGGGGTGTTTGGTGTGTGTGTGTGTGTGTGTGTGTGTGTGTGTGTGTGTGTGTGTGTGTGTGATAGTGCACGTATATGAGTGGGTGTGTATGTGTGCAAGTTTATCTTTATGAATGTGTCACATTTCCTACTGATTTGTGTTGTCTATGTATGTTATTGACAACAGTTTCAACTCTTTCTCGCCAAAATGTCTTCCACGTCATCGTAATTAAGAGTGGAGAGCCATTCGGTCCGAGTTTTTCTACACTCAAACACTTTCATGGGGTAAATATTAAGTTAATGATAATCTTGTTATAGGCATGAAGGGCTTGAGCTATATATTGTCTAGTAGCAAGAACTGTACGTGAAAGGTACTCGTATGAGGGAGCCACGATATCGTACCGTCTTTTCATAAGTTTGGTATGGTCAAGAGTTTTGTGATATCTTAGTATCATATGTAAAATATAGAGTTTTCTAACGCAGGTAGGTATAGGGTTTCGGTGGAAAACCTATAGGTTTACAGTACATTACTTTAATCAAGGATCTTTGCGCCCTTTCTAGATCTATAAAGTATGGTTTAGCTGCTTTTGTCCACACCAAGATCCAGTAGATAATTACGGATTGGGCTAGTGCGATATGTATTTTATTCAGTACTTGGGTACTCATCACGTGTCTCAGAGCTTTGAACACTTCTGAGCTTCCTTACCCTCCCTATAGTTCTAGGGGTAGATACCAACTTAATCCCTGAGCCACAATGATTCCGAGGTATTTAACACAACTACCTTTCTGAATTATTGTGCAATTACATGAGTTAGGGAAAGTGGTACCACAGGAATGAATTTTGATTTCAAAATTAGGTGACTGCTGCGAACTTTTATATAGAGCGAAGCACACATAATTTGTATAAACAATAAAAGTTAAAACATATTGACAATTTTACGGTTCGTAAATATAGTGGTAACTGGCCGATTTCCAACTGAACATTTCCGAATAATATGAAGCTTTTGAAATGCGCATGGATAATCTTTACTAATGTGCTAATAATTACTACTAAAACAGCAGCCTAGTTATGCTCCAGTCGTGCCGATTTATTCGTGCTGCAGTTTGATACATCTTCATTTTTTGACCACTTCGGTGATCTAGTAGTCGTAAACGCGGCTGCTGATCATGAGGTTCCAGGTTTGAGTCCCGAGTCAGGCCAAACACATTCAGTTATTGTATTTATCTGTAGCACCTCCGTACATCAGAAAGCACGTAAATCCATTGCTCCTTCGCCTGATATCTCTCCGGTCGTGTTGAATTGCCGTCTCATCGGATTATGAGAGTTAAGGAGTTGATAATGCACCTGTGCTTGCACTTACACTCGAGCACTATAGTCCTGTTCTGCGCAGATAGCTAACCTCCGTTGAGACGGATCTCTTAGATCGTGGAATTCGGTAAGGAGGATTTTATTATGGTTTTACTGTCGCTATATTCAATGTAGATGAGCGTTTCCACGGATCCAAGTGCTGGTGAAACGCTCAGAACCCGTTAGCGCCATTCTGTTATCTCAATGTGAGATCCGGGCAAGGAGCAAAATGAAACTTAAACAAAATATTTAATTTCACGTCGTAAGCGCTCTCCCTATTGCCTGAGTGAGTGGATTTCACGAGCAGCTGCTTTGCATTGTTCTATATAGTGCCAAGTTTGTGCTCGCGTGCAAGAGTAAATACAGGTCCACTCTTTATTCTCTCACTCTCGTAGTCCGGTGAGCCTCAAACACGACCACGGTCTTGATAATTAAACAGTGGTAGGTCTACGCGGTAGTTTTTTCCGGTGCCCACTCAAACTGAGAAGTCCAGAACTAAGGTCTATAAGGATAATTTGTACCAACCGTTACTTTTAGCCGATTTCAGAAAAGGTGGAGATTCTATGTTCGAGTGTATGTACTTTTTACGTGTGGTCATCAATTTTTCCGTCAATTGTGGACCGATTGTGATGATATTTTTCTGTTTAATATGTTATTCTAGGGTGAAGTTTTAATGTAACTATTAAGACAATGTTGAGATTGTGATATTTATTATTCCACTCAAAAGGAAAAAAGCTTTTAACAAAAGGTGTAAGCCGACTTCAAAATAACAAAAATAAAACAATTTTACATTCTTAAGTCGGGGTTATAAATCTTCTATACGCTATGGCTTAGCATCGACTTTAGAATATGAGAATAATTATTTTCTTTCTATTTCTTTGGAGTCAGTTTTACTTTTTGTCAAAAGTGTATTTTTGCAAATACTGGATAGGATATCTTACGTCTCAATTTATAGTCGCAATATAATATTATTTTATTGCAAATTATTTGTCTCTTATTTGACAGTCACAATTATCTGTTAGCTCCATTGATATAAGAAGAGTAGAGGATAAGCTGTAAATTGCATATATATTTTTTGATATCATGCAAACATGAACCTTGCCAACAAAAATATATCTGTCTCATTCTCACACGTTATGATTTTCAAATGTAAAAAGAGATAAGTACATATCTTAGACTTCAATTTTCTGTTGCCAGTTTTCATAAATGTCACCAAGCTCCACCTTGAAGCATGACGCGCCATTTTAGGATGACGTTCATTTGTGGTAGTTCGTCTGTCATCTAAGCCTTGTTCGGAGTTATTTCGCAGTGTTACAGTGAATTTTGACTATTTTGGAGCTTTTTTGTTCATTAGTAAAGGGTAATTGAGCAAAAACAACATGACAAAGTGTTGCATCAATGGATGTAATTCAAATTCTCGTAAAAATTAAAAAGGATTGTCATTTTTCAGGTTAGTTGTAACTTTTTTCCTTAATTGTATATTTTTCGTGTGAATTGCGTTTCGTGTTCATGTTATGGGTTCTAAATCGTGTTTCCCGATATTATCTAGAATTTCCAATGACTATTATCATGTAAATTTAAACAAGTAAACATTTTGATTGTTTACATTTTTACATAGTGTTGTCCTTACGTGTTGTCATGTTTTGAAATTATCGATATAAATTTTAACAATATTTTTTTATTAAACTGGCTTTACGGCTCTGGGTTCTAGCCCTTCTGAGCCTGTTTAACAATAATATTAATGTAGTCATGATCAAATAACGTTTTAGATACGTAAACTGTATATTTAATCAAACGATCGATTGGGAGCCTTTCGTATAAGAAAATAACTTGCAAATAGTGTAAATCGTAAATTTTCTATGATAGTTTTTTTCATCAAATATTTGATGATGTTAAGATTATTTTTGACTGGTACTTAACGATGCATAATATTTATTTTAGGTTGCCAAAAAATGAAGGCCTTCAAAAATTGTGGATTGAAAATATAGGCCAAGAAAACATAAAACCTGCAGTAGTAAGAAGAATATGCTCCTTGCATTTTGAAAAAGAATGTATAAATAGAACGCTGGATGTAGTTCGGCTTGAGGGTGATTTGGTTCATGTCTAAAATAAATTTTCTGACTAAATAATATTATTTCGTCACGAATAAATGATTTTAATCAGTATACATTATTGTTATTTTATTTATTTTTAATCCTTACTCTCTCGTTTACCTCCAGTATCCTTAGTGGTGGATTACGCTACTGGTGGAAGTCATTACAACTTGCAGGTTGTAAACACTATAAAATTGATATTTTGTGGTGTTACACAAATGGGATATAATGAGAAATGAGTATGGAAGTGGAAGTCTGAAGTGGCGCAGCCGCCCCTATTGATCGAAATGTTGCATGGAAATTGGTTGTCGTATGGTATGAACATGGGATGCTGAAGATTGAGGAATACGTTACGATATTTAAATGATTAATGGATTGTGTGAACGGTGGTATGGTTAGAAAGGGGCTGCTCAACTCGATTAGATTACTGAGATAAATAAATAAATAATCTTTATTATCAAAAAAAGAGAGATGACGGCTAGTAACTATGTATGAAAGAACACATGCTCCACAAACTTTAAATAAATCAAGATAAAAGTCAGTCCACTGCACGTTCATGGTGACTTGAACTTGTAACCGACCATTACCACGAAAGAAAGGTGTTGTTGAAACTTTATGGCGGCTTGGAAGTTAAGAGCGAGCGCTAGTCCGTGCAGATATAGTTGAAAGAAAACTTGATGGTGTCTCAGATCACAGTACGTAAAGCGAAGCGTGAAGGTACTGTGATCTGAGACACCATCAAGTTTTACAGTGGTAGAGCCACGCGGCAGCGTTTGCTGTCGCACGGATGGGCCGGCTCGAACCGGGGTGGTACCACGACCTCACAGAAAACCAGCGTGAAGTAGAGGTTTACCTCTGCGTTTCGCTTGGTGAGTGCAGGTGGCCGGAGGCCCATTTTACTGGAAATAAGGCATTCCATCTTAGTCCTCACGGGTGACAACGCATCTACATTTTGAATTGTAATAGAGGATAGATGTAGATATCTATGGGCCACAGCAACCACTTACCATCAGGTGGACTGTGTGCTCGTTTGTCACCCTTATCCTATAAAAAAAAGGTACAGGACTTGCGCTCGCAACTAACTTCCCAGCCGCTATAAAGTCTATATATATGATATAATTCACGCACCCTGGACGCATACCGTTGGGGCTGGTTCGATATGGTGCACGACAAAACTACTGGAAAAAACTTAGGGGAGACTTCTGCCTAGTATTGGGACAGCATGGGCTAGAAAAAAAAACCTAACGAAGCCATTGCCTATAGTGGTGGTTTCGTTAATCTCTGCAGAGGAGAAAAAAATGCATGCCTCGACCCAGGGACGCACGGATGGAGTGCTTATGTGCAGATTGCCGTCGTTACGAAAAAACGTTAGCTCGTTGCACGAACTCAGTACAATATTCTGGTGCACGTCGTATACGTCTTCTGAAAAGAAAGGAGTTAAAGCTCCAATCAAGTGTTTTTTACTTGGTCTCTTCGCTCACTTTTGACTGTTGCTTCACCATATCTTAAAGCAATTACAGTTTCAAAACTTTCCTATTCTGAGTTGAACGTAAGATTTATTTATTTATCATCTCAATACAACTATTATTACAGGATTAACCCAATTCAATAGTGTAGTGATCTAATATCTGTTTATTTAATATATACCTATGAGATGGATGGTACGTCATAATTTATATAGCATCGATACTAAAAATATCGACAAAAACAACGCTATTTCTTGTGGGTGGAGCATGGGGTGGAGTCGTCGCCATATTTGAGAAACACTTGACTTCAGGTCACGTGACCACATGCCATATCCCCTATTTTTCTTATATCTATGGTTAGCTCCAAACGATTCTGTCAGATGACGATATCTGTTGACTGGATTGAGTAAATATTCAATAGATGGCGCTATGTTAAAAATACAAACGTTTAATATAAGCTACAATTTAGTAGTATAACCACCACGTGTTGCTGTAAGTATTCAACAGATGGAACCGATTTCAATGAAATTTTGCAGACTGTGTGCAGTTTGGTCCAACTTGAGAGATAGGATAGTTTTTATCCCGAGAAGTGACCCTCAATTTTTTTATTGCTCATTTCAGGAGTTTTTTGGAAAAGCAAATGGTCGTTCAGAAAGGGCAGAACAACGTCTGCCTGGTCAGCTAGTATATATATATATATATATATATATATATATATATATATATATATACAGGGTATTTTTGGAACGCTCCCGAAAACTAAGACAGGCAACAGCACCAAGTATACCTTTGATCATGGGTCACAAATAAATTTGATCCTGCTGAAAAAAAAATCATATTTTTAGTTTTTACAACGTTTTATTAGCGTTATTCACGCGCCATCATGTTAGTACAGCTAAATGAAACGATAATTTCATAAAAAAAATCATGAAAATACTGAAACATAAAACCAGCAGTGAAAACTGAATTGATATCACCTGACTAATGGAGGTTAATGTACGCGCGAACGGTGAAAAAAGAACGCTGGCCTTGAACTTGGGCACAGCGATTTATCACATATTGGTACGAAGGGGGCGCGACGGGGGAACAATCCGCCAGTATTACTGTGCCTGCATGCTATTGGTTCCCGCGCTTTGTTCGCTCCAAAAATACAGTCGCATACACAGCTTACTTTGCGACTCGCGACGATGTTTTAAAAAGGAAGGAAAGAAAAATTATTTATATCTATTGTTTTATGACTAAACTAGTGAACGAAAAGGTAAATATGATAGGAGAAGGTGAATGGGGAAAATTGTGCAGTAAATTTAAAAGTGTTGAGGAAGAATACCGAAAAAATTACCATGTGATCGACCTGATGACGGAAGCTCAAGCGAAGATGAAAGTGATGATGAAGTAGCATCCAGTAACACCAACACACCTTCAACATCTGGCTTCCATGTGACCCAAGACGACATAATGGACGGCGTGCCACCCTTACCTTAAGTTTTCTTGTTACAAACTACTTTATATTTTACGATATAAATAACAAATAATGCTCAAGTAAACATTATCCATTTTTTATTCCAAGTAAGGCACCTATTATGATTCTACAATAAAACAATTAATTACTTACTATAATATTATAAAATAATATCCCAATACCATGTAGTACTTTAGAACGCGACTGTAACCTCCCTCCACTCGACCTGCTAGCTCGGTGCGAAATAATGTAACCCGCCCGGCTCGTGTCGCTTCACGCTGTGACGCAGTAGGTTTCAGTTTAATTGTAGTTTTTGAAACAGTTCCGTGTTGATTTTGTTACTTGTTGTTACGTTTTTTGTTTTAATAATGCTTAACGCGTACGTTTATAGTGATTGTGAATACGACAACATGTTATGTATCCAAACCTAGGTACACGAATTATCGCTAAATAAATTGTTAAGACGTCGGGATGGAACAAGTGTGTCATACTGTGCAGTGCACAAAGTGTTGAAGCGTAACCGAATGCGCCCATACAAATTGCACAAAGTGCAAGCTTTAGTTCCCGGCGATCACGACCGCCGACGAGTTTTCTGCCGTTGGTTATTATACCAGCAACGTGTGGCTGGTTCCATTGAGCACATTATCTAAACGGATGAGTCGACATTTACCAGAAACGGCCTGTGGAACCGAAGAAATACACACGTGTATTCAGAGGTTATCCCACACGCTGTTCGACAAACCGGGCACCAAACCCGATAGTCGGTTAACGTATGGGCAGGTTTATTTAAGGATCGCATACTGGGACCAGTGTTTCTGCCACAGCGACTGAACGGACAGCGATACCTAAACTTTATAAATGAACAGTTGACAGACATTTTAGACGACCTATCGTTGGCTGAATATCGACGCACATGGTTCCAGTATAATGGTGCCCCTCCACATGTGAGGTTCGTCCGTGAGCGCCTCAACGAGCTATTTGATGATCGCTGGATTTGGCGGACTAGGACCACACGCTTGGCCACCTCGCGCACCAGATCTGACCCCGTTAGACTTCTTTCTGTGGGGTATGTGAAAGAAAGGGTTTTTAATCGTGAGTGTGATAGTGCTGACGAAACTACAAAAGGATCGTGGATGTTTTCGACAAACTACGTACGGACTGTGTCGAAGATCACACGATGATGCCCCGCCTCCATGAGGAGACGCAACACCGAGCCCAAATCTGCCTTGAAATGAATGGAGCACAATTTGAGCCGCATCTCATAAGACCACGGAGGATTTAGAGCGGTAAGCTGTTTCATAACTAATTTTTTTTAAATAACTTAGTACTGAACTAATCTGAATACATACATAACTGAATACATGAGAATAATAAACATACCTACACGATGAATAAAAACGCATGACTCTAACCTTGGTTACATTTCATTTATGTATTTTGTTATTAGCGGGAAATCGAACCAGTTATTTGGGTTATTTAACCTGTAAATTCGGATTAAAATGGCTACGTGGAGACAAGTACAGTGGCAAAATAGTATGTTAAGTAGATAAGTTAGGTATTTAGACAAGTGTTGTAAATTATTAGGTATTGTGGTATAGCCCGCTAGTTGCGGACCGCGCGAATTTGCGTTCGCGCGTACATTGACCTTTAATCAGCTGATATGAATTCAGTTATTCCACTGCTGGTTTTAGGTTTCAGTATTTTCATGATTTTTTTTATGAAATTATCGTTGCATTTAGCTGTACTAACATGATGGCGCGTGAATAAATCTAATAAAACGTTGTAAAAAATATGATTTTTTTTTCATCAGGATCAAATTTATTTGTGACCCATGATCAAAGGTATACTTGGTGCTGTTGCCTGTCTAAGTTTTCGGGAGCGTTCCAAAAATACCCTGTATATATATATATATATTTGTAGGAAATATAACACTAAAACAATAAAGTAATTTGCTAAAGGTAGTTTTCCAAGTCGGCAATATACATATTTTTAACGCAAATCTTAAATTTTTCTCTCAAAATTCTCATTCAAATTTCATGTACCTATATCGGAGAGACTTAAACAGGAGAAAACTCAAACTGACAACAGCTTAAAACTATAAAAAAACTACGGTTCTCAACCCACCTGCCAAGCGTGGAAACTATGGCAAAATCTTCCATGTGTCCCATAGTCATGTCTTACTACATCCCCACGACGTAACGGTGAGATGGATACATTTACGCCGTCCCTACAGGACGACTAATTATCATTCCCTCCTCATTGAAGTTTGCAACGCAAAAACTTTAAATATTTATAAATTATAGTAATTGTTACCCCCTGCCTTAGTTTCTTTTTCATATTTTATTAGTGCATATTTGTTGAAGGAGGGTATAATTGGTTGTCGTTAAAACCACTATTGCCTTACATGCTGATAATTTATTACAGATTACACACTTATTTGTACCAATTTTAATTATACAATTCACAAAATGTTTACACAAATATTTGTTTACAGCTTAATTACACAATTATTTGTACGTAGATTAATTAGTTCATTCACAATATAATCACATCACGTTTATTGTTAAGTTATTGATTATATTTTACTTCACTAGAACACTCAAAACGTTTACGCGACACAACTTTAGCGCGACCGGCGCTAGAGAGTGACTTCTATATAATGTACTCTGTGAGAGTGACTGCCATAGACTAATATATAATACTGGAGAGTGACTGCCCGCAGCACGCAGTGCACGCCTATTTTATACTGTCGTGTGGCGGGAGAGCGAGCGCATCACGTGATCTGACGTCATCGCGTCAGCTCTCGTCGCGGTTGACCTCTTGCGCCGATACGGCCATTCTGCAATAGGCGCGTCCCTGCGCCTTACTTCTTGTTTCACTCTGTGGAATAAAACGAAATTAAGCTCTCATCGTCGGTTTGACAGTGTCAGTTTGAAAAATTCACGTCAGACACATAACACATATACCACGTAAGACATATAATGTATATCACGTAAGACATAACACATACAACGTAAGACATAACACATAGCACGTAAAACATAACACATACCACGTAAGACCACATCACATTAACGTAACAACGTAAGTAACGTCACATTAGACCTCATAGCCTCAGCGCTAATTTTGGCCTCAGCCTCAGAACCTCGGCGTTCATTTTGGCTCCCGTTTACAAGACAAAGATAGAATTAGACCTCATAGCCTCAGCGCTAATTTTGGCCTCAGCCTCAGAACCTCGGCGTTCATTTGGGCTCTCGTTTACAAGACAAAGATGGTATTAGACCTCATAGCCTCGGCGCTAATTTTGGCCTCAGCCTCAGAACCTCAGCGTTCATTTTGGCTCTCGTTTACAAAAATAAAAATAGTATCTTACTCAACTTTTGTTTACTCGTGCGTCGCAACTGTATCTGCCTCTGGTAACTCACTCTCGATATCTCTATCATTTTCTCCAATTTCATTATTCATTGCCGGTACGGCCGTATTACCCTTTTCTTTAACCTTTCACTTTAGACTTCCCTGCGTTGTACCGAAGTTGATCTTTCGCAACCCGATCGGTCATCCTTTCACAAACTACTTTCTTCTGTGATTCAGTCGGTGTGCCTGCCTTGTTTTTTTTTTGTGAATATAGGTTAAATTACAGATCGCCAGCAGGCATATAAAATATAAAATTAATAATTGCATCATTAATTAGTAACATTTATAAAAAAAATCTCTTCTGATGTCACGTTCTAATTGAAAACGTTGTATAATATATTAAAAATTATGAATAATTTAAAGATAAGAAAGGTATAATGTACAAACAATAATGAGGGCTAATAATCTTCCACTCACCAGGTGTCGCTAGTTGCGACTGAGGTAAAGTTTTTTGTTACACAGTGTCAGTTAATTGAGAAATTAGTTTTAAATAATGGTGTATCATTATCTAGAGTATTATATTAATATACAACACAATGCGTCAGTGGTTTGATTATTAATTTTTTGCACATTATAACTCTTTTTTAAAAAAATCATTTTTTAGTTATATTTATAGTTTGGCTTATTTATTTCTAATGTAATTAATATAAAATATGACTAATATTACAGAAAGAAAGCTTAAAGTTTACTTTTTCCTAAAAAATTATCGTCCCCGCTATGAAATCTGTCAACTATTTTACCTCACTGTGAAGTGGCGCCGCCCTGGTGGCAGGAAAAGTCGTGGATGCCCTCATTGCTACGAGCACTTAACCATTAGAGGAGTAATACATGCGAATTTAAAAGAAAACAATTTTGTCAACTAGCGGCGGTGCGGGGGGAGTTGTGAACGCTCCGAAATACTCCGAAGTATACCGAAGAGATTCTGAACGCGATCGCTAGGGCGTGCGTTGTAATGACTTTATGCTTTCTATTGATATCGATAAGTTTTTCGTATTTTTAATACATGTTTTCAGTATCAGTAACTAGGTTTTGACTGTGACTTCAATTTTCCTGTGCAATTGATAAATGCAATTTTAAATGTACTAACATCTTCAAGAAGAATACTCAGGTAAAATATAAATGCCAACTTTGAAAAAAAATCAAGCATAAACTAAACGAGTTTAAAATAAACTTTTAGTGATTTGTCAAACTTTAACATAAAAAAGGCCCCGTAGGAGATACGCAAGATAGTTCGGCTCGAGGTCGAGGCACTACGAGGCAGTACGGGTAGGGCAGAGCATAAATAAGATTTTCACATTTATTTCTATATTTATTTTACTAAGCGCTATTATTGATTTTTAAAATGAATTAATTTTGTATATATTCTTCTAACTGCACGTTTTTCTTCTAATTTTTGATTTTTAAATATAAATGTCATCCTCGTATCAATATATTTCTTCATTACACTTTTCGTTAAATCAATAATATGATTGGTTTCTTCGGCATAAAATTGATGATATGTGTATTCCGGGAATAATTGTTCTTCTGTAAAGCTACTAAGAGCTTTATGTGTCAACCGTTTAGCGGATATGTTTCCTTTAGAGTCACTACTGATAACATCTTTCCTGATTACGGACTCGCAACGCCGACATATTTTAACAACCATGTGTGACGGATATATTAATCCTCCGTTATCTTTGTAGAATATGAGACCCTTTTTATTTTCGTCTAATGACACTAAAGCCTTTATACAGGTATTGCATCTGATTTTTTTAATTAATGCACTACTAACGTAGCCAGCAACATATTCTATCACATGTTCCGAAAACTGTGAGAGCTCGACAGACTCGAGGGCTTTTTCAATGTCTTCTTGACTTTTAGAAACTCCGAAATTATCGTCATTTTTTTCTGCCTGATTTGGCGTAGTCATATTTATTTTAGCTATCGCAGATGAGCAGTTTAAAATTGATATTTTTTCTAGTGGTATACAATTACCGGTGGATGTTTCCATTAATTCTGTGTGGACCAAATTTTTTTTATATATCGCCTCGAACAAACGTGGAGTCGGGTTATCATTAGAACCACCGTGTGATCGTATTCCGGCAAAAAGAAGTTGGTTCGGGTCGCCTTCTATTACGTCTCTATATGGTTAAGTGCTCGTAGCCTCATTGTTATCATTTTGTCTAATTGTCATCTAGTATTAATTGGAAAATGTCATAGTAGTTATGTAGTCAATGCAATTTAATAATATAATATTTTTATGTCAAAATGTATCATTAAGGAATTCATCTATAGAATAATATGCTTTATCATTTAGTAGATCAAAAAGTTTACGTTTATAAATGTTGAAATGTTGTCACAATCTCTAATGCACTTAGGTATTTTGTTATATACTTTTGGTGCCATTGCGTATATGCTATTCTGTAAAAAAAACAGTTCTACTTGGTACTAAATGAAGCTTATTTGAGGGACGTTGACTTTCCACAAATTTATACAAGTTAATATAACGTTTTACAAAAATGCTAGTTTCATAAATAAATAATGAGGGAATCAGTAAGTCGCCATGGTTCAGAAGAAATACATCCTCTTCCTTCTTGTTAGTAAGCATTTCGATTAGTGTTTGACTATTTAAAAAGTAGTTAATGATTTTTGCCAATAAGTCTTCTGAGTATTCTTTTGACTGTCGGGCCATTTTTCATTATTCTTATTACTCTTTCCACTTGGTCATTTCCTCTACTTATATAACCGGCACACTGATGTAATTCAATCCCATATTCTTGTCAGTACCCTTTATGGTGCGACAGGAAAGAACCGTCATAATCAACTACAATGAGTTTTGGTGTGCCAAAGGGGAAGACAATAGCTTGGAGTTGTTTTAATGCGCCTACCAGGGATTTGTTTTTAGCATATTGTAGTACCACGAATTTTGTGTAGGCTGTTTGTATTATTGATATTTTTCCCTGCGTTGTTCTGCTTAAAAAAGTTTCATATGTAAGTTATCGAGTAAAACGATCGTTGTTTCTTATACTTTACCTTATAATTTTTATTTGTATCCTCTGTTAAAGCAGCCTCATTCTTTTCTTTATGCGATTTAACAAAAGCATTTTGGTTACACCATCGAACTCTGTGTCCTGTCTGACCACACACAAAAAAGTTTCGCTTTGATCGTTTTTCATCCTTTTAATAGCCACATCTGTTTCAGCAGGTGAATGGTTACGTTTACGCATAGTTTTGGGTATAGAAATCAGTTCGAGTACGGTATTCGACCTTATGGTTCAGAGCTCGTGAGTCTCATGGGTAATGCTTTCAATGACAAATTCGACAGCATCTTTTTTAGTCGGATTTAGTTTGACTATTTTCCTAAACATCCTCCAAACATTTGATATGTATTCAGATACACTTTCAGCATCATCCGTTATACATCGCCGAACTTTAAAACATTAGAAAAGTACCTTGTTTCCGGCTTGAAAGTCTGGAGCATATCATCTTTCATTTCAGCCCAGGTAGTGATTCGATGTAAGCAGTCATCAGCCCATGTTAATGCTCGACCTTTATCAGGATCAAAAGACGGGAAATACACGTTGGATATACGAACTTAAGGCTGATCATCCGTTCGTATCATCTTTAACATTTCTAAGAAGGCAGAACGGTGTTCCTGAGACATCTGTGTCATAATCTCGCACAATGCATCCGTGAGTGTATTTGCTAAAATTGACCTCATTGTATTGCTTGTTGTGACCGAAGATTGTTGGCGTTGATACGTCCCCTCTTCTGATGTTGAAGGAGGGTATAATTGGTTGTCATTAAAACCACTATTGCCTTACATGCTGATAATTTATTACAGATGACACACTTATTTGTACCAATTTTAATTATACAATTCACAAAATGTTTACACAAATATTTGTTTACAGCTTAATTACACAATCATTTGTACATAGATTAATTAGTTCATTCACAATATAATCACATGACGTTTATTGTTAAGTAATTGATTATTTTTTACTTCACTAGAACACTCAAAACGTTTACGCGACATATTTACGTTACTTCGTTTTATTTTAAATATAATACTGAACGGATACGCCAGCCCCAGTGTTTATGTAATCCGTATTGTTGTTTAAAAAATATTACAAATATTTAAAACAAACATTATACTTACAAAGATTCTATGCAAACCAAGTCGCGGGCACAGCTAGTACATAATAAATTATACTTTGGTGTATGAGTTAATACACTTAAGATTACCTAATAAGAATAGAAAAGAAAAAATTCAACCCGCCTTTTTGAATCGCCATAGTGGATTCAAAAAGGCTGGTCGATTTATCCACTGAACTACTGTATAAAACTTCGTTCATACATTCGGGTATCAGGTCTATTACCCAGTTCCTACTAAAATACATGGCGTGATTATTTATATTTAATCCAACGGTTTGACCTTTACGTAACAATAAAGTGAAACGAACCCGCCCACAAGATTTTATTTGATTCGCGTTCAGACTTATTTCAAATTAAAATGTTAGTTAATTAAATTCTTAGTTCATTTAAATTTTTAATTGATTCTCATTATTTTTAATTTGTCAAAGTAATTTAAACAACTATAGAATATTAATTTATCATAGGTATAGATTATTAAAATAATTACACAGGGAAAATAATAACTAATATGTAGAGCCTTTTTGGTTAATTACTGCGATTTGGTCCAGAATCCAGATCCATCGTTCTGTCTTACACCTTATAGCAACTATGCCTGATATACGAACACAAAAGTAAAAATAAACTTTAAATTAAATCAAACCCATGCGTTAACTAGGGAGATAAAAAGATTGCGTACATATCTACAAAATAATAATAAAAAAACACAAAATATCCAAATTCCAACAAGTAACAATTACAACAACAATTCAAGTAATAGATCTCAGATCGATATCCCTAATATTCACTTTCGTTTCACCATTTCGTTTCATTATTAACCACAGCTTTTTTGGTGATTTTATACAGATCCTGCTTTTATATATTTAAGTAATTATAGTGAAAAATAGCCTGTTACAGTGTAATAACAGTGAAAAATCACCTCTTACAGTGTAGGTAATAGATAATCTCACTTTTACTTATCCTACAATAACTCAGCTGAGCAAGATTGATTTTAAACAGTGGTAGAGCCACGCGGCAGCGTTTGCTGTCGCACGGATGGGCCGGCTCGAACCGGGGTGGTACCACGACCTCACAGAAAACCAGCGTGAAGTAGAGGTTTACCTCTGCGTTTCGCTTGGTGAGTGCAGGTGGCCGGAGGCCCTTTTTACTGGAAATGAGGCATTCCATCTTAGTCCTCACGGGTGACAACGCATCTACATTTTGATTTGTAATAGAGGATAGATGTAGATGTCTATGGGCCGCAGCAACCACTTACCATCAGGTGGACTGTGTGCTCGTTTGTCACCCTTATTCTATAAAAAAAAAAAAAAAAAAAGATTGACAAATCTTGCCAGATTTTCAGCTATGAATAATTGTTTATATATACGCTTTCAAATGGTCCTACTTTCATCTTGTTAACACTTTGGCCCAAGAATATATGGAGACGTCTCCTTCTCCTTTATCATATTACACAATTTTATATTATATAAAACCTCTTCACGAGATTTACGTATTTTATAATAAGGGAAAAGTTTCATCAGAAATAATTCATAATAAATACAAAGGTTACATGTTATTAAATCGGACCTTGGCTCGCCACATGTTCAATACACTAATTACACGTTAAAACGTTTTATTAATTAACCACAACTTAAAGCTTCTAACGTAGGTTAGTTCTTGTAATTGTTAAAGACTACAGAAATGGTCAGGTCATATAGAATATTGCAAATATCATATAGCACAACTAAACGCTAAGTATTCGTTCACACTCTGCTATAATAATAATGTCCTCCAGACCGAATTTCGGCCACGGCGGCCAGTCCCAACGGAGACTAGCCATCGGCATAGGACAGGATTATAGTGCCCAAGTGTATGCGCAAGCACAGGTGCACTCTCTATTCCCTCACTCTCATAGCCCGATGGGACGTTAAACCGACACGACCGGAGAGAGATCAGGCGGAGGACCAACGGCTTTACGTGCTTTCCGAGGCACGGGGGTGAAACACCGCCAACTTCCTGACTCCGGGCAGCTACTGAGAATTTCTTGATGGAAAAACTCAGTAATTGATTTTTTGGCACGACCCGGGATTCGAACCCGGAATCTCATGATCAGCAGTCGCACTACTACAACCACTCGACCAATGAGGCAGTCAAACTCACTCTGCTATACTACGAGTATATATAGTATTGCGTTGCTTGCTTATGAAGTAATGTGACGTACATAGCAAAATAGTATAGCATAGACTGATCGGTGTTTAGAAATTATAATAGAGTATAGAGTAGCACTGAATAAAACGAGGTTAAGCCACGCTGCAGCTTTATTATGGCTCAAGCACGAATGAATCGGTTCGACCTGCGAAGGATAGCGAACTTATTTTTTGGTTATATTGTTGCGCGCTACCATTAATGCCTGTTACATGGCGGTACTAGTTACCACTAGCGCCATCTATTATCGAGTAGCAGAACTGGGAGAGTCAAGATCCTTCTAGAAAATTCCATGGAAGAACTTTCTAAAACTATCGACACCTAATCAATGGGGACCGGTATGTTTTTTTTTTATAGGATAAGGGTGACAAACGAGCACACAGTCCACCTGATGGTAAGTGGTTGCTGGGGCCCATAGACATCTACATCTATCCTCTATTACAAATCAAAATGTAGATGCGTTGTCACCCGTGAGGACTAAGATGGGATGCCTCATTTCCAGTAAAAAGGGCCTCCGGCCACCTGCACTCACCAAGCGAAACGCAGAGGTAAACCTCTACTTCACGCTGGTTTTCTGTGAGGTCGTGGTACCACCCCGGTTCGAGCCTGCCCATTCGTGCAACAGCAAAAGCTGCCGCGTGGCTCTACCACTGTTTATTGTATGTACTCGTACATTCTAAATGTTTCTACAATAGAAGATTTTTGGCTACTGACTTTACTATTTGAGGCCCTATATATGTAAGGCCGGTATAGACCGTGACCGGGGTCAGTTTTGAGTTGGCGATACAAGCGAATACTTCGAAGCGATACAACTGGGAACTAAAGTGATCAGTAGTACAATTGTGTTTTGTTATTAGTGTTCTATAATTAAGGTGTCAATTTCGGTAATTCACTAGGAAGTTTTTAATTGCCTCGAACACCAATCTTGTAACAATTGGTATTGGAAGTGGGATCAAATCATGCCGATTTTACCAAAGGACGACACGGAGGGTATCCGTACCCAAAGTCAACGTCAGCAGGAGACGGACCAGAGACGATTTGGTGGTGCAACGCCACAGATCTCTGAGGGCCAGCTGCCAACAACGGAGGCCGGCCCATAAGCAGCTCCTGCATCTGCAGCACATAACTTAGATGTTCTGAATATGATGCTGCAGAAGCAGGCCCGCTGACAGGAGAAACAGGCCCGCCGACAGAAGGAACATGCAGGAAGAGCAGATGCTCCTCATGAAGGATCTTCACGCTATCTTCAGTGCTCAACATGACATCCACCTGTCGGAAGCTGAAACCAGAATCGACCAAGTGAACAATCGGGTTGACAACGTGATGGCTGACGTAAAGAAAACGCTGGATGATCTCAAACTTAGAGATGGAATTACATTTCCCGCGGTAGCTGCTACACCTTCGCTGCATGGATTCAAAGTGACGCCGTTCGATGGAACGTTTTCCTAGTCGACCTACAAAATCCAGTTTAAGACTGTCATGAAGGCGAACGGTTGTAACGAAAGTCAGGTTATGACTGCTCTTACACTAGGTCTGCGCAACCAGGCATTAACTGTTCTAGAAGCTCTCGGTAAAGAAGTGACTTACAAGCAGCTCCTTGAGGTATTGGAGGCGAAATATGGCGACGCTCACCCGGAAGACGTCTTTCGGGCGCAGCTCAATGATCGCGTGCAACGCAGGAACGAAAAACTGCAGCAGTGGGCCCTTCTGGTGGAGAAGCTGGTTCGAAAAGCATACCAGTCTGTACCTGCGCTCAATGAAGGGAATCTGGTGCAAACATTCGTTGACGGTATCTGCAACCTTGAAGTCAGAGCTGGGTGTGAGGCTCGGGCACCACGAGATGCTTAAGAACGCCTTGGCCCATGCACTGGAGGTGGAAGCCGTGCGACAGGGTCATCGCTTCTATTGCGTCAGGGAGTTTGCAGCAACTACAGTTCGCGACCTCAATAAAGGATACAGCCTTAAGTGCTACGGCTGTGGGTAAAAGGCCATCTTCCATCCAGCTGCTCTAAAAAAACTGTGGAAAGGGAAGATGATCGATCTCTAAAGGGTAATGTGACTAACAGCACTGCCCAGCAGCAGCAGGGAAACGAGTAAAAGCTTAAGATTGCGGGGCGGGTGCTGGCTGATGTTAAAAGAGCCCCAAGGATTTCGATCTCACAAACCCATAATGGGAACGGCCTAATCATCAAGGGCGAGGTCAACGAAACGCCTTGTAACCTGACCATAGACACAGGAGCCTTTCGCACGGTTGTCAGTTCCCAACTTATAAGTCAGTTCCTTGGGGACTCCGCATACAACCGAGAACGCATTAATTTGGTGACAGCCACCGGTCAGCGCATACCCGTCCGTAGAGAGAAGGAGATGGAGTTGTAGCGAGGCAACATGATCTTAGATTAAACTGGCCGCCGTTACCATAATTCGGAGATTATTATTATTTAATGGATGGATGTATTGGTAATTAAAATAAACCTAGCAAACTAACAGCATAGCAAAGTGACGAAGCAATCAGCTTTGTAGCGGTTTCTAACGGTTGCCGTTGAGCAATGAGTTTCAAAATAGGAGGTTCAGATGCCTGGGTGATCAGTAATCGATTGCTGAAAACAGAATTTGAAAATTCGAAACCGTTCTCGAGATAATCGTGGGACAGACGGACAGACGGACAGACATCGTGAAATCAATAAGTGTCTTCGCAAGCTTCGCCACTTAATAAGGGGCTAATTTAGTCCACTTTGTTTCGTTACCGTATAGTAGCGGTGTAAATATATCCACTACTCCATATCATTCCGAGGGTATCGTAAAAGGCGACCGAGGGAAACAAATCTGGAAATGGGCATCAGTATCGTTATTAGGATAACGACCAAAAGTAAAAAACTGCGGTTACCAATCCACTAGCCAAGCATGCCAACTATAGTAAATATCCCCAATGAGGCAATCTTTGGTAAATTTTAATAAGCTGTAACGTTTCTCGTTATCTTTATATTTTTTAATTTCCTTCATTTTAACAAAGTTATTTATATTTCATAAACATAATAAATTTGTCAACATGAATACAATCTGTACTTTCAGAGAATTTCACCTTACAAGTACATTAATTACAAATTAAACGCTCAAGTTCAAAGGGAATCCGCAGTAAAAGGCAAATGGTTCTGAATTCGCAATACCTATTTCATTTCGCAGATACTTGGCTAATGGTATTACCGTTGTAAATTATTCATTTTCTACATTATAGGCAGAGGTATAAGAACTTTCTTTGGGCATTTTGTTTATAATTGATTCCCTCTACGTATTCCCAACATTAAGGAGTCAACAAAGCAATCTACCAAAGGAAAGGCCATTAATCACTTTAGTATCGATTTGATCTCAGTCTTCATACAAAGCCTATTAGTCCCGCACGGGATATGTATTGGTTTGAATTACAAATATTTGAAAACAACTAATTTGACGAATCTTATCGCTTTTAAATTTATAATAAGTTAAATGTGCTCATAAATCTCTCTCTCTCTCTATCTATCTGTCTTTCTCTCTCTCTCTCTCTCTCTCTCTCTCTCTATCTCCCTGTATCTCTTCTCTCTCTCTCTGTTTTGAAGAAAGAACGTCCTCCTTACAGTGAGAATTTACCCTGTATCATGTTTGGGTTTTAACGTAAGGGAAACACTCAGATACTGACAAATCACACCCTCATTAGTAAAGGGCGGTATATTTCGGTCAATTTATTTAACAGCTTATTACACACACACACCACATACGATTAGCGATACGATTAGCTTACGAGCATCATAAAACATCTCGCAAACAAAAAAGAACAATTTAATTTCAATGCAATATTTATTTTCAAACAGCTGATCATCCAAAAGGGGAAGCCGGGAGTTCCATACCACAGAGTATCCTAGTTTGGGGAGTCCAAGTCTCCCGCAAATTTAGGTAGGTACCTTTTTGTTTATTTAAAAAAATATATGTATAAATGTTTTTTTTTAGTGTAACGGAAGAAAAAATGCGTTCGTTTAAATAGTCAAGTCAATTCCTACATTATTTAATTTGTGCTGTGCTAATAGTAAAATCTATATAATAAAGAAAATTGCGTACCTATTTGATTTCTGATGCACAATTGTTATAAGTATAAATGAAAAGACAAATCATAGCATAGATAAGACAATATTACCAGATGATAGGATTCCTTTATGCCGAGCAGTCTGTCTAGATAGTGCTTGCGTTGTAGTGTTTCGGTGTAAAAGGTATAAGAGCCGGTATATGACAGGTTGTGAGGCATTCTATCTTTGTCTTCGGAGGAGACAACCGATCTGTTGCCATCTTTGTTTAAAATTGGCTGCAAGTATGCATTAACTGTAGTAGCCATCTATCATACGGTAAACTGTAAGTCCGTCACTTCAGTTTTATAAAAAGCCCGTTTACGTTAGTTTAGCATTCTAAATGAATTTTTTGATACCTATTAACAAATTAATCAATATAACGAAAGAAAAATTCAAATATAATGATCCAGTTTTAATTTTTTACGTGGTAGCGCCATGTTGCAGCTATATTAGTAGTATAGTTGTAGCACGAATGCGTCGGCTCGACCGGAGTAGGACCACGCTCTCACAGAATACCAGCGTAAAATAGCAGCTTAACACTGCTGTGTTTCGTATGGTGAGTGAAGAGAACCGGAGACCCTTTTTAATGGAAAAGAGGCATTCCATTTTAGTCTTCACGGGTGACAACGCATCTGCATATTTATTTGCAAACGAGGATAGATGTACATATCTATGAGCCACAGCAACCACTTACCTTCAGGGGGACTGTGTGCTCGTTAGTCACCCTATCCTATAAAAAATGAACAGTATTATTTATTTTTAATGAAAAGAGGCAATAATTGACTATGCAGTGGCAGTATTGTAGCGACGGTGTTAGAATATCCATTGTCACGGGGTAGTGGATATCGTCCCGTACAGACAGAAAGAAAGTGACCAGCAGGTGAGCAGCAGCGGCTTCTTAAATAACTACAAAAATAATATCTGCGGATCCCAACCCAACTCCAAGTGTAGCAACTACGGAAAATATTCCTCCTTATGAGGTCATAGATTTTTGATAGGATAGACTTTTGATAGACTGCAATTTGGTTTTTTATAGACACTAGCTCCTAGAGTATCTTCAGCGGTAGAGTTTAGCACCACCCAAATGTTAACGTAGTCATAGTCCACATTCTAAACACAAGGTCTGAAGTTGTATTCTTCTGCAATTAACAAAGGGAGTTTATGCGATCTATGGTACTAAAACCTTTTCGATAACTGACTTATCCTGACAAGTCAGTTCTATAATTTAAGTTAAAAAATTATAAAGATCCCTATTTTAATGCTAATTAAAATAAGGATCTAAAATAAATGCCAATAGTCATTTCAATTAAATAAAGGATCATTCATGGTATCAGAAGCGCGTAACTTCCTCTGTGAGATATCTAAAAAACGTTCTTTTGGACCCACACGATACAATAATAACAGCTAATAAATCAGATCCAACTGATTCCAGTCCTATGGGTTCAGCACACATCCGTACACACTCGCATGCACCAACAACACGAAACGTTAGGAGATCGTATGTTCACAGGTTCACTTCCCACATGAGATTCAACGCATGTGACTCAGGTCGTTTCTAAATCGACACGTCAATATCCAATAGTAGTCCAAGGCCAAGGTTGGATCTCATTCAATCGACTGCAGCCATCGTGCCTCGATAAGGGGGATTTGCAGAGAAGGTTCAGAATAAATAATTTAAGCAAATGGTGAAAAAAAAATTAAAAAACCTTTCAAATATTATGTCCTTTTTATCTTTTAAATTGAAAATGTGTGGTAATGCATTATTAAGTGGCGAAGCTTGCGAAGTCACTTATTGATTTCACGATGTCTCTCCGTCTGTCCGTCTGTCTGTCTGTCCGTTTATCCGTCTGTCGAGAACGGTTTCGAATTTTCAAATTCTGTTTTCAGCAATCGATTACTGATCATCCAGGCATCTGAACCTCCTATTTTGAAATATTTTTTTTCGTTAGAAACCGCTACAAAGCTGATTGCTTCGCCACTTTGCTATGCTGTTAGCTTGCGAGGTTTATTTTAACTGATTTTACTGCGCACGCTAAAGGTCGATCGATAGGCAAAAACGTTGCTGCCCATTTATTACATTCAATTTGGGAATTTCAACTAAAACTAGAAGTTTAATTTACTCGTATTTTCAAAAACTGCAATAACGGTATATCGTTATTAATATATTTGAACTGAAGTCCCGTGTAGTGGCGAGTAAGAATACTCACTACCCCATATCTTCGCATGGGTGTCATAAAAGGTGACAGAGGCAAACTAAAGCAGAAAATGTGCAGCAGCATTTAAAAATAAACAGAACAGCCAGATCTCCAAATACATGCGGTGAAACTTACGCAACTTTAATACTGCTCGTATTGAAGAAGCGATCGAGCTGAACCAGGGCCCCAAAGTCTTTACTAGAGATCTGTCTGCCAGAAAGAGCCAACTGTCGAAGCTGAAGACCGAGTAAGGCAGCGTAGTTTCCGGAACACCTGCGTTGTACTCTTCATCGTTGGAGCCACACGCAAGTGTGAGTAATCTCGCTCAGAATGTTTGTATTAAAGAAGTTAAAATCCCATGATTGAGATTTAGTATTATGGTTCTTGTTTATATATCTGGAAACATTAAAGCCAAGCGATAATTTTCCTCTTTATATGTTAAACGCGTGAGTAATACGAAAGTACCCAGCTGAGCGGTGGTCACATTATATTTTATGCGACACTAAAATATATTTAGAAGTAATAAACTTCATAAAGTGCTTGGTAAAGTAAGAAATCAACCCTTTATAGCGTAATAATGTTCTTTTTAGCAACCTCGATTAGAAGACGGTGAATATTTTAATATTATTTCTATTGTAATTTAATAGTGCGTTAAATAATCTTGATTGATCGTTGATCGTTGATCGTTTGATCTCTGAATACGTCGTAGGGCCCGTGTTTGAGTCCTGGGTCGGCCCAAAAATCAGTTAAAGAATTTGAGATATTTTTTCTGTCGAACAGTTCTTTGTCGTAAAATTCTCTGTAGTTGCCCGGAGTCAGTAATTTGGCTGCGTTGCACCACCATTTTTTTTATAGGATAAGGGTGACAAACGAGCACACAATCCACCTGATGGGAAGTGGTTGCTGCGGCCCATAGACATCTACATCTATCCTCAATTACAAGTCGGAATGTAGATGCGTTGTCACCCGTGAGGACTAAGATGGAATGCCTCATTTACAGTAAAAAGGGCCTCCGGCCACCTGCACTCACCAAGCGAAACGCAGAGGTAAACCTCTACTTCACGCTGGTTTTCTGTGAGGTCGTGGTACCACCCCGGCTCGAGCCGGCAAAAGCTGCCGCGTGGCTCTACCACTGTTAAAAACCATGCTTCAGAAAGCATGTTTGTCCTGTACCTGATATTTCTGTGGTGGTGTCGAATCTGATTGAACTATAAGAGTGAGGGAATCGAGGGTGTACCTACACTCTTGCGTGCACATAACCCTGCCCCTTGCAGAAGGAGAAAGATGAGAATAAAAATGATATGGTAGCGTGATTTTTTAATTTATAGTATTTTAACTTCCCATTCGCAAGTAATTGTATGATTCAAAAGATGTAATTTGCACCGATATGAATTAACGGCTCATCTTTCAAACGTACGTTTTTGTACGCTATAACCAAAAATATTAACTCTCCCACATTTTCAAAGTATTTTATACATATAAAACCTTTAAGTCTTTTATAGTTTTAGTACATTAATTTAAAATAAATAAAGCAATAGAATGTATTTTACCACGATTTTATTTACTCGCTTTCGTGTATGTCTATTCGGGTGGAATTTAGTAATTAATTTTAAACTAACTTCCCAGTGAGCTAGTGTTTATAAATTTCGTACATAGCTCAGAATCTGATGACAAAGTAAGACTATGAAAAAAGTATGTTTTTTTTTATAGGATAAGGGTGACAAACGAGCACACAGTCCACCTGATGGTAAGTGGTTGCTGCGGCCCATAGACATCTACATCTATCCTCTATTACAAATCAAAATGTAGATGCGTTGTCACCCGTGAGGACTAAGATGGAATGCCTCATTTCCAGTAAAAAGGGCCTATAGGTATATCACATCACTTTAATACATAGTTTTTAACAAACTTCATTTGTTTTATACTTATCCTTTCCCTTGGCAGTGTGTGCAGTTTTTATAATCTACACGCACTACAATGTTTGTAATATTTCAATCAAAAATATTCATAATCAATAATTTCTTTTTGAATTTTTGAGATTTTCTGTTTTAATATGAGACGGAAGTGACAAACGAACTTACAGTAACCCGGATGGTAAGTAGCTACTGCAGGCAAAGAACACCTGCAACTAACTATACATAAAGAAATTACAGAATGTCGTCACAGAGGTATTAGTTTTTTAACAGTGGTATTTTTAACAGTGGTAGAGCCACGCGGCAGCTTTTGCTGTCGCACGGATGGGCCGGCTCGAACCGGCGTGGTACCACGACCTCACAGAAAACCAGCGTGAAGTAGAGGTTTACCTCTGCGTTTCGCTTGGTGAGTGCAGGTGGCTGGAGGCCCTTTTTACTGGAAATGAGGCATTCCATCTTAGTCCTCACGGGTGACAACGCATCTACATTTTGATTTGTAATAGAGGATAGATGTAGATGTCTATGGGCCGCAGCAACCACTTACCATCAGGTGGACTGTGTGCTCGTTTGTCACCAATATCCTATAAAAAAAACATCCGAAGAAGAAGGTGGAATGCCTAACAGTTTGTAATTATTCTCTATTCCTTTCAAACTGGAACACAGCAGTGCTGTCGCTGCCATTTGGCGGTAGTAATAAGTAAGAGGGTGATAGGTGCCAACATAGATTCCTCCAGAGGCAGAAAGAGTCTTGCCTCTTAGGAGACGTAGAATTCCTCGCATTTTTTTTTTACTTCTCATATGACATATACGATGATATTCGACATAACCAATATAAAAATGTAATTTTTAATTTTATTTAATATTTTCAATTAAATTTACAATCTTATTTTAAGGAATTTTCATTATTTTGGATGTTTATCTCACTTATACCTTACCCTGGGAGTGCTTAGGCGCATTGTATTCGTAGACCCCATAATTAAAGGAGTGGACCAGGCTTTCACGCATTTATATTCTCTAATAAATGAAAGGTGCAGCAGAGAGAAAAATATTTACGCTTTAATTATTTTCACGTATGTTTACCACTACTACCACTACTACTACCAAAGGGTTTTTATTTAGAAGCCAAACGCCTGCCATTTCAATATAACTCATAGCAGATAACACCAAATGCAGACTTAAACCTTTATGTATAGCTTATTGCCGAATAATAAATTAAACCATTTAATTACCTACGTGTACACTATTCAAAGGTGAAACTGTATTGAAGGTTTCCGTCCATCGTCTGCGTTGGTACGTGCTACGTTTGATTATAACATGTCGTACCACACACTGGCACGGAAAAATCATTTTTTTTTTCAATTATTTATTTACTTTTTATTGTACACCAAATAATAAAACAAAACGAATACAATTAAATCTAAATTAGAAAATGTACAACAGGCGGTCTTATCACTCTTAAAGTGATTTCTTCCAGACAACCTTAGTGTTAACTGTTAACTGATGCAAACAATAGTTAAAAATAGAGGGGGCGTACAAAATAAAAATGAAAAAATACATACAAATAAAGATAAGTGAAAACTATGTATGGTATAATATAATAGATTAAATTAAAAGAGTACGAAAAAGGAAAAGTAATTTATCTAATAGCGTTCTCAGTAATTTAACAAGACAGATTTAACAAGACTTTTGAAAGAATGAAGAGATGCACGACGAATGTGGAGAGGTAAAGAGTTCCACAAACGTACAGCAGTTACAGTAAAGGATTTCTTAAAATAGGAGGAAGAGTGCGAAGGAGTAGAGAGAGAAAGATTGACAGAGGATCGAAGGAACCGATTATGGGTAAGGGAAAGATACTGGAAACGGTCTTTTAAATAATGAGGAGTGGAAGGATTAAACAGCACGCCGTACAAAGTGGAGAGAATGTGAGTATTCCTGCGAAGGCGGATCGGGAGGCATTTAAGCTGTTTGCGGAATTCAAAGATATGATCGTATTTGCGAAGCCCAAATATAAATCTAATACATAAATTTAGAATGCGGTCAAGCTTATTAAACTGCTCCTCGGTAATGTCAAGATAGCAAATGTCAGCATAGTCAAGGATAGGCAGAAGTAGAGACTTTTTATTTAACATATAAGGAGGATAATATAGTTTATAGTAGAATAAATCTTAATTATTATTTAGATTTATTTCAAAAATCGGAAGGAAGAAACTTTCGAGCTTTGAAGTTTAAGACTGTGCAACATGGCGGCATTCTTAATGTAATTACCCTCCTAGTTCTCGCTACGTTGAGCATTCGAAGTTTATGTTCGGGGAAACGTAGCCCAAAGCCACTAAAACTTGATTTCATTAATTCTACCTTACTATATATTAAAGGGTAAATGGTGTCGGTCACTTGCAACTTTTTTCGTCGCTTACTACGCTGTATAAACTGTAATCAACTTTAAAATAAAACTCTGTGTGACTGTTCTAGTGTGTTATATATTAATTCAAAGGTACTGAAGCTACAGCTAGTCTACTGTCAGGTTTTTATTTTGCTTACAGTACTTAGCATTTCAAACCATTATAATCTTGCCAAATAATGGCTAGAAAAACAAAGAAAATATGTCGGAGCAAATTTGTTAAAAAGAATCCGTTACAAAATACTCATTCAGATATCTATATATTTTGCGTTTCGTAATGGTTCTGACAAAGCCTAAATATTATAATTTGTATATTATAATATTTAGAAACAGTATCATAGCGATAGCTTCAGTACCAGGTAAGTTATATTATGAACCACGTATTGTTTAATATAACAATAAACCCTTTTTACAATTAATTTTTTTTACAATTAAATTAAAACATTATTCACAGTGGTAGAGCCACGCGGCAGCTTTTTCTGTCGCACGGATGGGCCGGCTCGAACCGGAGTGGTACCACGACCTCACAGAAAACCAGCGTGAAGTAGAGGTTTACCTCTGTGTTTCGCTTGGTGAGTGCAGGTGGCCGGAGGCCCTTTTTACTGGAAATGAGGCATTCCATCTCAGTCCTCACGGGTGACAACGCATCTACATTTTGACTAATATTTTTGATACCTCATCATCATCATCATTATTATTACAGCCCTTCACAAGTCCACTGCTAAACACGGGCCTCCCCCAAGGAATTCCAGAAAGCACGATCCTGAGCCACCCGCAACCATCGATTTCCTGCATGTCTTACCAGGTCGTCACCCCATCTAGTGAGGGGTTGCCCTACACTTCGCCTACCGATACGAGGCTGCCACTCGAGAACCGTTTTTCCCCATCGGTTGTCGGTTCTTCGAGATATGTCGCAGGCCCATTGCCACTTCAGCTTACTAATCCGTTGGGCTATGTCGGTTACTCTGGTTCTACTGAGGATATCCTCATTTCTAAGTTTATCACGCAGAGATACCCCGAGCATAGCTCCAGAGCTCGCTGAGCGTCCTTGAGCGTTCTCATATGGCCAGCAGTGAAAGACCACGTCTCAGTTCCATAGGTCAACACTGGCAACGCGCACTGGGTATACAGTCTCGTTTTCAAGTTTTGAGGTACATCTGATGAGAAGATGTGCCGTAATTTCTCGAACAGTGCCCAGCCGAGTTGGATCCGTCGATTGACCTCTTGGTCGAAGTTGGACTTACCTAGTCGGACTATTTGTCCCAGGTAAATATACTCGTCAACAACTTCGAGCTTAGTGTCCCCAACAACTACCGGCATAAGTGTGACATGGACGTTACACATGACTTTTGTTTTGTCCAAGTTCATCTTAAGACCTATCCGTTGGGAAACATACGGACGGACGACATAGTGCTTAGGTCCTCCAGCGATTCTGCCATAAGTACTATATATCGTCGGCAAATTGAAGGTGAATGACGTACTCGCCATTGATGTATCCTATCCGTCCAGTCCGTATCCTTTCCAGTCAAGTAGCTTGAAAAGATCTTCCAATGCAGCGGTGAAGGTTTTGGGGATATAACGTCACCTTTTCTTACACCTCTCCGCAGTTGGATAGTTTCCTTACTCTAATTCTGTACTTGGATTGCCATTGTAGCCCTACTGTACAAACACTTGAGCACTTCGATATACCAACAGTCAACTTAGAACCGCTGTAGGGACTATAGCACTGTCCGAATTTCCAAGGAATCAAAGGCTTTCTCATCTGCAAAAAATGACACTTAATAGTTTGTATTTATATTGTGGTAAAAGTAAAAAAATTATATCCAACAAGTATTATTAATCTATATTAAATTTATTTGAATTTATGTCAATAAAATATGATGAAATTTGAGATAGACTGAAAAAAGATGAGGATGAACGATTAAATGACCGGAAGTACATACATAAATTAGAGGAAAGAATCGAACAGTTGGAAAGAAGATTTTAGAAATAAGAAATGTACCGATTACTGGTAAGTAATCCACAGAAGCATTAACGGATATTGTAGTGAAGGTGGGAAAATCAGTTGATGTCCTAATTCAGCCGAATGACTTAAAATATGTTTTTCGTTCCAATGACGTAACTGGTATAACGGCAATCATATCTGAATTAAACTCTACAATACTCAAGGATACATTGTTAAAGTCGGTCATTTTATTTAATAGGAAACAAAGCAAGGATAATAAACTCAATACTACGCACTTGGGTATTCATGGAGTAAAAACACCTGTATATATATCTGAAAATCTTACCAGTAGAACTAGAAAACTATTTGTTTCGGCTAAAGATTTGCTACGATAAACAAATTTAAATATTGCTGGATATCCTATGGCCAAGTATACCTACGGAAGAATGACGGCAACCTACGCACTAGAATTAATTCGGAGCTTGATTTTATTAAGCTGGAAAAAGAAAAATGACTAACATACAATAGTTATTATAAGTATACAATATTTTACTTTTGTTACCTATTACTTTTAAGTAACCTAGTTTGTTAATTACTATGAACAAAATTTTACACTAACACTATTTACACACAAACCTTTACGCACTAACATTAATAATCATACAAGTGGTTTTCTGCGATACTACTGCCTACTTCTTAGCTTTAGCTTGAGTTGAATGAGTACAAAATATTAAATTGTATAATATCTTACTGAAACTAGATCTTAATTACTCTTACTGTTTATAATAACTTGAGCACATACAACATTTATAGGATGTCTATGAGCTTAACTTATTATCTGACGATGACGCACAGTATAATATATAAATATTTGCTGCGGATCAAATAATATATTTACAAAGAAATATTGACTCCTTGTCCGTATCAGAATTTGCTAAAATTTACGAGTATATAGATGACTGCCAGTCCCTTATAAATAGCCCCAATCATTACCTAAAAATTTTGAACCAAAATATTCGTAGCATATCTCGAAATATATCTGGATTAGAAACCCTCATGGCTAGATCAAAAATTGACTGGGATGTGATTGCCTTGACCGAATGTTGGCTAAAAGCTAGTTCCAACGTACCCTCATTGCATAGTTATCGTTCACAGAATTCACAAAATGAAGGCATTGTAATCTATACTAAAAATTATCTCTCAGTTGTAATGGAGGAACCAGAGTTTTCTGAAGCAAATTGTCTTATATTAAAACTTAATATTGATGTTGTTATTATTGCAATTTATCGCCCTCTTTCCTTCAGAAATATCTCCCTTTTCTTAAACTCATTGAATAAAATTATCTCTAAATGTGCCACATTCACGAATGTTATTTTAACAGGGGAAATAAATTTAAATATTAAAGGTAATAACTTAGAGGCAAATACATGTGAATATCTAGAACTAGCAGTTTACCATGGCTTACTTCCAGCACATTCCTTATCTACGCGTCGTGGAAATTGCCTCGACCACATTTTATTAAAAACCAAATTACATGCATTTAATTATGTAGCTCAAACAACCTTAACTGACCACGAAACTGTAATATTTTACCGTGATCTACAAACAAAATATGAAAATCTTAAAAGTTCCGTTAAGCTTATTAATCACAACGGTCTTGCATTAAGTTTAAGTAATATTAACTTCAAACCACTATTTGAATCCAGTGATGTAAATTATAATCCCTCTCTCAGGCGATAGAATCCAATTCTTATGTTATCACTCTTTCTAAACGTAACCGAATTAAAAAGCCGTGGATCCCTCCAGGTCTACTACGATGCATGCGAAATAGAGATAAACTTCACAAAAAGCTAAAAAATAATCCTACCAACGAAACTCTAAAATTAACATACACCCGTTATCGCAACTTCTGCAATAACTTATTGAGAAAAATAAAAAGAGAATACGAAGAACAAGAGCTAATTAAGACCAAAAGTAATCCAAAATTATTATGGAAAATCATTAATGATATAACAAATAGACAAAAAGTAGAAACACCTGCAACTAAACTTATATCCAACTATACAGTTCCAAATGTTAACATTGAACATAAACGTGGGGAAAAAATCTTGCCGAGAATATACTAGAAACGCGAAGGTCAAAAGACGAGGATTCGTCGTCTAGCAAAATGGTAAATAATCTCCAATCTTTAGTAATAATGCCTACTGAAATAACAGAAGTCGAAAGTTTAATTATGTCACTAAAAAGCGATGCTATTAAGTGGGATAATATCGGTGCTAACATATTAAAATTATATAAACATATAATAGCACATCCTTTAACACATGTCTGTAATTTAGCCATAACAAATGACATATTTGTAAATTTTAGTAAAACGTAGGGACTCTGCATACTACCGTCTACGGCACATCTCACGTGAGGTATAGAATAAGAATTTAAAAAAAAATACTCGCTCGCATTAATTGACCGTCGGAACTTGCTCGGGGCCGGCTGAAAATCAGCGCTGCAAGCTCGCGGCATATGCTGAGACGGTCCCTTCCACCACTTCATCATAGCACACCATATTTTTTTTGGACGCACTTTTCTTTATTCTAGTTTTTGTTTGTTTGTTTGTTTTAAGTCATTTGTTTTATTTTTAATTGTTATTTGTCATGTGTGTAGAAGATGTAAGTGTTGGAATAAATGTCTTTATGTCTTTATGTCTATGTCTTTATTTCCTTCTGCTTTTAAGAAATCTGTTATCCTTCCTATTTAGTAGAATGGAGCTAGAGACTGGGTAAATAGTTATCGACCAGTATCTATTTTACCATCAATATCTAAGATTCTTGAAAAGATCATTATTAACCGGTTGACATGTTTTCTTGAAAAGAATTTACTTTTTTCCAACGCACAGTTCAGATTTAGATGTGGTTTATCAACAACAGATGCGGTTCATGATCTTATAAACTATATTTTCAAAAAACTTGACAATAAAAAAACTTGTATGGCAATTTTCCTAGATCTAGCCAAGGCATTTGACACGGTATCTATCTCAATTCTGATTAAGAAACTTGAAAAGGTTGGAGTTAGGAGTACACAACTAAAACTTTTTACTGACTATTTAACAAACCGCACTCAACGTATAAAGATAGGAAATATTATAAGTAAGGATTTACCTGTTACCTATGGTGTACCGCAGGAAGTATTGTAGGTCCTACCATCCTTCTTGTCTACATAAATGACCTATGTAAATTACAGATACGAAATGGTCAAATTACATCATTCGCAGATGACACTGCTCTAGCTTTTAGCGCTGACAGTTATGAAGATCGCTTCCGCTATGGACAAAATGGTTTTAACTTAGTTACTCAATGGTTACATGATAATGTTCTAACATTAAATGTTGATAAAACAAAGTATCTAATATTTAATAAGAAAGGAAATATGCCAACTATTAATATTTCAAATACTTCTCATAACTGTTCTGTCCTAAGCAAGAAGGAAAACTGTAACTGTCCAAAATTGCAGTCCGTTAATAGTATTAAATATTTAGGAATTGACTTAGATAATAACCTAAGCTTTAACAGTCATATAGATATGCTTACTAGTAGAACTCGTAAATTAATGTATATATTTAAGAGGTTACGTAACTTCTATTATATTCTATTCCATTCTATTCAATTCTATTCTATACTATTCTATTCTATAGTAAATTGATATTTTTTTATTATGTCTTTTATAAATATTAAGTAAAATATTTATTCATTTTCCTTTTAACCACTACGCCAAAGATTTACAAAAATAACAATTTTTATTTATCTACCTGGTAGTAATTGCATGCTGTGTCCCAAAACAACTACGTATATCCGCGAATGTGGTTTAAGATATTTATTTCTCAAAAGAATTATAATTCACTTACATGAGAAATGTTCACAATGTTACATAGCTTAATTCAAACAGCACGACACACAAACAAAGTGATATAACAAAATAAAATGACACAGTTTTCTTTATAATCTAAGGTAAACAATGTAAAAAAAAGTTTTAAGTAGACAGTAAAATAATAAAAGTAGAATGCAACGATTAAAATTAGCATTCTTTTACACAATTTGGTTCGACCGCAGAGTGCAAAAATATTCATATACCGACGTTATGCTTCGCTTAATCGAATTGATTGGACTAGAGCACGAGCGGGACGGAGCGTTGACTTCATTAGACAAGACCTCTCCAACTTAACGTTTAGATTCAGTGTGCCTCTAACCATTCGGTGATCGCTACCAGTTTTCACCCTCGCGATCACTCAATCATCACTCAACAGTTGTCGTCTGGTCGTCCTAATGAATTCAATCTCATTTTTCATCGAACCGTCGGGGCTCGACCAGGTTCTCTTCCTGTGGGGCCAGTGAAATCAGCCAGCTGCTGTTCCTTTGGATTTCGTTGCCCTATTCCAAATTAGCCTACCTTCAGCTCACTGTTATCTCTTGTGCCTAGTTTTGCATTGAAGTCTCCCATTAACACCGCGTAGTGGGTTTTGGAGGAATGTATGGCTCTAGATATTATATCCTCATACATTTTCTCCACCTCCTCATCGAGATGTGCTTAGGTTGGTGTGTAAACCTGTATGACCTTCAACGAATACCGTTTGGTGATTCTGAGTATAAAATACGCAACCCTCGTCGACACACTCACAACCTTTACAATAGAGATGTTACGGAGGTTCGATTCCGATTTCGAGACTTCGGAAATTCAGATTGATTTTACATCTTCGATTCCGATTTCGGTTCCATTAAATTTTAATCGGAAGTTATATATCGGCGGTCGATGTACAGTGGTGGCGACGGCCGCCATCGGCGTGTACAAACAATTTTATACTTGTCGCCCCGGGAACCTTCCTCCCGCGTGCCTTCTGTCGATTACTCTTTAACTTTATGTTTTGTTTCGTAATTGGCAATTGGCATGTTGTGCCTTCGCGCTTCATTTATACCTATTCGACTTTTTGATTAGTTTTATAAAACAAATTTATTTGAATTGGACAATGAAGCCAAAATCAAGTGCCATTTGGAATTATTTCAATGAAATTTCTGAGAATACGACAAAGTGTAAACTATGTGAGAAGATATATTCACGCAAGGCAGGTACGACTACTTCCTTAAAAAGTCACTAAAAGTCTGTGCATGCCACTGAATTTGAAGAATTCAAAAAATTTTAAACTGAAAAGAAAAATACAGTGCAATAGACCTGCCCTTAACACATCTCTTCTGCCTCCACCTCCGATTCCGGTTACGATTTCAGTTCCGGTTCCGACAAACAAAATTTAAAAACTCCGCTTCCGAATTCGGTTCCGATATAACCACTTCCGTAACATCCCTACTTTACAACGTTGTTAACGAGACACTAGTGGACGATAAATCCGATACCTCCTTGTGACAGATGGTCGCCCTCCCGGTGACAGAACAAGTTGCTGGATTCGAGAATTACCATGTCCTCTCTTTAGACCTCGGATAATCCTATAATATGTTAGCGTAACTTGTCTATATTTCTTACAGCTCCAGGATCTTTCCGTCAGTCCTAAGGGTGCGTGCGTTGTATGTTGCCAGGTCGAATCGTCTTGGGTGGCATTCGAACCTTCATCGGAGATTTTTAGCACCCCCTGCCCCGCCGTTACCATAGCCGCCACCGTAGCCAGGAATAGCGGAGCCGCCGGGGTCTGGGGGCCATTTCTTCGTAACTTTCATTATGGGGGGATATTTGCCATAGTTGCCACGCTTGGTGATCGGGTTGGCCACCGCAGTTTTTTATTGAAATAATACTATTATCAGGAAGATGCTGCTGCCCATGTTCTGCCTGTTTCTCACTATCGCCTCTTACGACACCCACGGGGTAGTGATATTCTTAACCGCCACTACACGACACAGATATTGATATATAGACCCTGCATATTGTCAAGGTCGTTGCTGTTACATCAGAACCAGTACAGTTTATCATTGGGACGTATTGCCTCATGAAGAAATTACTGACTCTGTGGTCGAATAACTGGTATTACTAGCTTTGCTTTGCTTGTTATTATAAAAATAAATATCAAAATGTAAAATCAGTATTTTTAACTATCCTACATCCACTGTAAAAATAGTGAAAAATAGCTTATCGTGTCTACAAATTCAACAGTACTCGTAATCTCCCGTAACAGATAAAATAAAATTAAAAGATAATAGAATAACCAGTTCCAAAACTATCAAACAAAGTTTGTAAATATAATATATTACGTCCTTACATATGAGATTAACGTTTTATCGTACTGACCACTTTGATCTCAAATATCGCCTCTTTGATTAAGAATTCCAAATTCAAATTTATAAATTCATTTAGCTGGTACATTTGAGTTTTGTTAAACAGTCATTCATTTGTTTTTCCTCATTATTTTTTTCTTTGGCGTCACTTATTACCGCACAATGGAAAACATGCAATATCGGTATATTTACGAGTACGAGTTCTACCGTGGCACCAGTACTGCCGAAACAGCTCGAAGGAATAATACGGCGCTGTTGTCGCAAAATAAAGCACGATGATTTTTGTCATAGTTGCCACGTCTGCGTTAAAATATGCGTTATACTGGTTGGCCACCGCATTTTTTTGTTATTTTAAGTTTTCATCAGGAAAGTGCTGCTGCCCCATCCCCATCTTGTATTATTGCTTACGACGCGGGGTAGTATCATCCCGTGTATAAACAAATTCTCTTGTTCGCCACAACTTATCGCACACAAGCCACTAACTTAGTAAGACATGCAGGAAAAAAAAATATATCTTCTCATAATATGCAGGGGTGCTCGTGATGTTTTCCTTTACCGCCGTGAACGTGCTAATTTGACCCTTCAAAATTCTAAACATTTGAGTAATGTCGGCGTGGATAAAATGTGAATTGCTTAACTACTATTATTTATGAGCAGAAAAGAATCCGCTCCAATGCGTCTCAGCGGTTTTTAAAAGTTTACGAATTTTTTTAATGACGTAAACATTTAGGTTTCCCAATGAAATTGTTTCCAACTTTTCTTTACCTAATTTTATGTGCTAATTTACCACGTGAATAATTTTCCTATAACTGTTTCATTGGTGCTAACGGGAATCGTACACGTTTTGCTCACGTGCCATGAAATCTAACGGCAAGCTACCCGGGTTTCGTATTTGTTTTAAAAAAATAATAAAAATCGCAACCATTTATGATATAGCCAATTATTAGTGGCCATATCGTATACGACATGGCCCTTAATAATTCGACATAGAAATGTAAACAATAGATTCAGATATATAGCAGGTATTAAATAAGATCTGTTGTAAGCCGATCTATTGAGCTCTCTTTTTGCGTCCAACTCGACTCTAGATGACGGGGGGGAACACACCGCCGACCATCCCGCGATATGAGTGCTCCATGCCGGATGTGCGATTTATACAGCGCTCGGTTCGCAAAGCACTTTTCTCCCTGGACGTCAGCAAGTCGAGTGGGCCCGATGGAGTCCCTCCCATTGTGCTGAAGACGTGTGCTCCGGAGTTGGCACCGGTTCTAACGCGTCTTTTCCGGTACTCCTACTCCCAAGGCGTTGTCCCGAATTCATGGAAGACAGCTTTGGTCCACCCTATCCCTAAAAAAGGCGACCTCTCAGACCCGTCCAACTACAGGCCTATCGCCATCACCTCCTTGTTCTCCAAAATAATGGAAGCCATTATAAAATGTCAGCTCATGAGGTACCTTGAAGATCACCAGCTGATTAGTGATCACCAGTACGGTTTTCGTCGGGGTCGATCAGCTGGTGATCTTCTAGTTTACTTAACTTATAGATGGGTGGAGGCAGTAGAGTCCAAGGGGGAGGCATTGGCCGTTAGTTTGGACATAGCGAAGGCCTTCGATCGGGTCTGACACAAAGCGCTTATTTCGAAGGTTCCTTCCTATGGGCTTCCCGAGAAATTGTGCAAATGGATCACCAGTTTCCTAGCTGATCGGACCATCAAGGTCGTATAGTAGATGGTGCATGCTCTGATTTCAAGCCTATCAACGTTGGTGTTCCACAAGGCTGCGTGCTATCACAAACGCTGTTTCTCCTGCATATCAATGATATGTTGCTAACTGGTAGCATTCTTTGCTATGCGGACGACAGCACTGGTGATGCCTTAAATACCGGCCGTGCCAATATTTATCGGGAAAACGTCGCCGAGTACCGGGACAAACTTGTGTCTGAAGTCGAGTCTTTGCTTAACAAAGTCTCGGATTGGGGCCGACTAAATCTAGTCCAGTTCAATCCCCAGAAGACACAAATATGCGCGTTTACCGCTAAAAAGAACCCCTTTGTCGTATCCTCAGTTTCAAGGCACTCCCCTTGCTGCCTCAGCCAGTATCGGAATCATTGGCGTCGACATATCGGATAGTGTGCAGTTTCGTAGTCACTTGGAAGGGAAGGCCAAATTGGCCTCTAAAAAGCTTGGCGTGCTCAGCAGAGCGAGAAAGTGTTTCATGCCAGCACATCGCTTGCAACTTTACAAAGCGCAAGTTCGGCCCCACATGGAATACTGTTCTCATCTCTGGGCCGGGGCACCCCAGTGCCAGCTCCTTTCACTTGACCGCATCCAGCGCAGATCGGTTCGAATCGTCGACGACCGAGTTCTTTCTGATCGGCTCGATACACTGGCACTGCGTAGAGATGTTGCATCTCTTTGCGTATTTTATCGCATCTTTCACGGGGAGTGCTCTGAGGAATTGTTCGGACTAATTCCAGCCGCTCAATTTCACCATCGCACATTGCGACAAAACTGGCGTTACCATCAATACCATCTGGATGATTGGCGGTCCACCACTGTGCGATTTAGAAGAAGTTTTCTCCCTCGCACAACTTCCTTGTGGAATCAATTACCACCAGCGAATTTTGCGGACCGATACGACTTAGGAACCTTCAAGAAAAGAGCTTACACCTTTCTAAAAAGCCGGCAACGCATCTGCAATTCCCCTGTGTGTGACAGTGACAGTGTGATCAAACATTCATTAAAAGCAACATAAAATCTTTATAAAACATGGAAAAATAATAAAATAAGGGTTTCAACAAGTTGTCAATAATATTATAGGTGGCGTCAAAAATTATAATAAATGTGTTATAATAAAAACATTTAGCATTAATCATATTATTAATTAACACGTACATAATGTTCGAATAATTATAAAAAAAATTATAAACATAAAAATTTCGTTTGTTTTGAAAATAAAAACACTTATAAATAATATGTATAGTTATTTCATACAATTCCAAATTCAATACATTATTTACATTTTCAGAAAAAGTCTTACTAAACCACTTATTTCTCCTTAAACAATGGCTTCTAAACATTAATTAAAGCGCAGATATCAATAACTATCCCATCAATATGAGTCGGTGGTGGACATTTCGTTCGCTAGCCCCGCTCTGTCACCGCGTGCCATTGACTGGCGTGTCATGGAGGGGGTGGAGACCTACTCCGACCACCGGTACATCCGGTTTGACGTCTCCACCCAGCCCTCGAGCGCGCCAGTCCAACAGGCCCCGAGTGTTCCGCGTTGGGCGCCGAAGCAGCTGGACCGGGAGCTCCTCCTGGAAGCCTCGATCGTGTAGGCCTGGGTGTCATCACCGGACAGGCCTGCCGACGTCAATGATGAGGCAGGGTGGTTCCAGGAGGCCATGTCCGAGATATGTGACGTGGCAATGCCCCGCGTCCGGCCAGGAAGCGCCCGGCGTCAGGTGTATTGGTGGTCGCGTGAGCTGACGTCTCTGCGCGAGGCGTGTGTCGCCGCGCGGCACCTGTACGCCAGGCATCGCAGGCTCTGCATTCGTCCACCGAATGCGGCAGCTATTGAGGCGGAGCTGTACGAGGGATACAGAGCGGCGAAGACCGCCATCCAGGAGGCTGTCCTGCGGGCCCGGGATCGGGCCCATGAGGAGATGCTGGAGACTCTCGACAGAGATCCGTGAGGGCGCCCTTACAACACCTTACACCTGGGCCCCCCCGCTGACGCAGAGTCTCCGGCCTCAGCTCGTGGAGAACGTGGTGAGCGCTCTGTTCCCTGCGCGAGGGGAACATCCGCCCCCGCCTATGGCTCCGCCACCTGCGGTGCCGGAAGCGGACCACCAGGACGACGACGACGACATCCCGGAAGGGACCGGGGTAGACCTGAGAGTGGCGGTACGTAGGCTCAAGGCCAGGAATACCGCCCCAGGACCCGATGGCTTGCCTGGCAAAGCCTGGGTCCTGGCCTCGGAGGCTCTCGGGCCCCGATTAGAGGGGCTCCTAAGCGCATGCTTGGAGAGAGGCCAATTCCCGCTTCGTTGGAAGACGGGGAAGCTGGTCCTCATTCGGAAGCCGGGGAGCCCTGCGGACTCTCCGTCCGCATACCGGCCCGTGGTGCTGCTCGACGAGGTGGGCAAGCTCTTTGAAAGAGTAATTGCAAACCGCCTCGCCGAGCACCTTGCGGGGACAGGGCCGGATCTTGCGGAACACCAGTTTGGTTTCCGCAAGAGGCGCTCTACGGTGGACGCCATCATGCGCGTGAGAGCCCTCACGACGGGGGATGCAGTGGCCGGGGGGGGGGGGTTCTCTTGGCGGTGTCTCTCGACATCGCCAACGCCTTCAACTCCATGCCCTGGAGCTGCATTAGGGAGGCACTCCGGTATCACCGGGTGCCGACCTATCTCCGTCGTATAGTCGGGGACTATCTGACGGACAGGGCCGTCATCTACCCCGGTCGCAACGGTGAGTGGAACCGGCGAGAGACGTCGTGCGGTGTCCCACAGGGTTCGGTTCTGGGGCCGCCCCTGTGGAACATCGGTTACGACTGGGTGCTGCGCGCCGACCTCCCTACCGGCGTCAGCGTAGTTTCCTACGCTGACGACACGCTGGTACTGGCACAAGGGGGGTCGTACGAGGCGGCGGCGGAAACTATGACACGCGGGGTTGCGATAGTCGTTGAGAGGATCCGGCAACTGGGTCTCGAGGTGGCTCTGCACAAGTCCGAGGCCATGCACTTCCATGGTCCTCGGAACAGGCCACCACCGGGATCCTCAGTGATGGTAGGAGGGGTATCCATCGGCGTGGAGTCGACGTTAAAGTACCTAGGACTCGTCCTCGACGGCCGATGGAACTTCGTTGAGCACTTCCGACGTTTGGCTCCCAAACTGGAACGGACCGGGGCTGCCTTCAGGCGGCTCCTGCCGAAACTGGGGGGGCCAAACGCCTCCTACCGGAGGCTCTACGCGGGGATCGTGCGGTCCATGGGCCTTTACGGGGCCCCGGTGTGGGCGCGTGATTTGGCGCGGCTTGCCGTCCACCACCTGAACGCGCCCCAAAGGGTGGTCGCCGTGAAAATGGTTCGCGGCTACCGCACGATCTCCCGCGAGGCGGCGAGCCTCCTTGCCGGATTGCCGCCATGGGATCTGGAGGCGATAGTCCACGCGCGCCTGCACGAATGGCGCGCGGAGGCACTATGCCGGGGGGAAACCCCGCTGCCGCGGCAAGTTGTCGCGCAGCTGACAGATTTCCGGCATGATCTCATGGCGACATGGAGAGAGCGACTGTCGCAACCGCGTGCTGGGCACGCCATTATAGCGGCGATAAGACCCCTCTTTGAGGAGTGGCTTGAGAGACGCCACGGCGTCCTCACCTTCCGCCTGACGCAGGTCCTCACCGGACACGGTGTGTTCGGGAGGTTCCTGCACCGAATCGGGCGGGAGGAAACGCCCGGGTGCTCCCACTGCGAGGATCGACCGGAGGACACGGTGGAGCACAACGTGGAGGTGTGCCCTGCTTGGGCGGAGCACAGCCGTGTCCTCGTAGCGGCGATAGGCGGCGGCGACCTCTCGCGTCCAGCCCTGGTCGAAGCCATGGTCCGGAGCGAGACGGAATGGGATGCCGTCACCACCTTCTGCGAAGCAGTGATGCTAGCGAAGGAGGTGGCGGAGCGGGAGAAGGAGAGAGCAGCAGCTTTCCTTCCCGGCCGCCGCGGGAGACGCCCCGGGCGTCGGGGGCTACGTCGCGGCCCCCGGCCACCGTAGGCAAGGGCCTGTGGACGGCGAGCAATGGGTAGCTCGCCGTCCGTCCGTCTAACGACGACAGGCCGTGTCGACGGCGCGTTTTGTTCCACGCGCGCCTCAAAGAGCTGTCAGCAGCACGAAGGGGCCCGCAAGGGCCGACGCCTGCCGGGGCTGCGGGCTGTTCGAAAGAGATACCGCGGCTCCGGAACGTAAGGGCACTGAAGGAACACGGATGGTTTTTAGTCAGTAAAAGTCTGACACTCCCTTCCGCTCCACCCAGAGCGAAAGGCGTCATTAGATGATTTTCCATCCGCAAAAAAAAAAGGTCTCGAGTTTAATGTATAATTTTATTTTAACTTTTTATTGATTTTTTAATTAATACATACATATAATATAGTATAGTATAGTAGTACTTACACATATTTTTTTACTGCTTTTATTTTGCCATTCACCATGCAGCTCCAAACATGCTCTCTGGGAATTCATAAAACACTTTCACATCAATTCCACGTTTTTGACGTGATGTATTATTACAGTTATATACAGCAGTTTTTTCTTGAATTTAACATTATTAAAATAATATCAATATATTTTATTAATAACTATTAAAAAATAAATCACGTATTAAAATGTAATAAACAATTCCAACTAGTTAAGATATTTACCACCAGTTGTCGGAAAAGTCTAGACCTAGACGCACGGTCCCCATATATTAGTAATAAACCTAAAAAACAATTTAATCATCATATCGTCACCTTTATATTTTTGATAGATGTCACTATTACTACTAATAAGTAAACTAAGTAAGTACTACTAAGTATTTAAATTATTACACTAATAAAATAAAATAACGAAAAAACTAGAAAATGAAATAAAACAAATCCAGGGGACTAAACAAGGGGTACTGACGACAAATTTGTGGTTTTCAGAATTTTTGTCGGTCTGTCTATCTGTAAGTCTGTGCATCGCGAACCACGCAAAAACTAGGTGCTGGACGGATTTTTATGAAATTTTGTCTGGAGGTAGTTAGGCGCCTGGGGCAACCTACAGGCTTGCTTAATTTTTATTTGATAATGGAACTTCAAATAAGCGGCCAAGTGCGAGTCGGACTCGCCCATGAAGGGTTTCGTAGCAGCAAGTAACATAATTTACGATTTATGACGTTAAAAAAAACTACTTACCAGATCTCGTTCAAACCAATTTACGGTGAAAGTTTACACGGTAATGTAGATCATTTTTTTTTTAGTTTTATGTTTCTCTTATTTTAGAAGTTACAGAGGGGAGACACACATTTTATCACTTTGGAAGTGTCTCTCGCGCAAACTATTCAGTTTACAAAAAAATAATATAAATCATTTTTAAAGACCTATCCATAGATACTTACATGTAAGAGTTTGATGGAAAAAAAGATTTTGAATTCAGATCTAAGTATGGGGAACCCCCAAAATTTACTGTTTTTTTTTCTATTTTTGTGTGAAAATCTAAATGCGGTCCGCAGAATACATCTACTTACCAAGTTTCAATAGCATAGTTCTTATAGTTTCGGAAAAGAGTGGTTGTGACATACGGACGGACAGACAAACAGACATGACGAATCCATAAAGGTTCCGTTTTTTGCCAGTTGGCTACGGAACCCTTAAAAGGAGGGTTAAGTATTTTCCTTTCAAAAATAACCCGTGCCAAACCGAGGTGGAACGCTAGTATTTATATTTTTTTTATATCTATATCATACATAAATATTATACGTGGTAAAGCCACGCTGCAGCTATATTATGATTGTAGCACGAATGTGTCGGCTCGACAGGGGTAGGACCACGCCGTCACGGAATACCAGCGTAAAATAGCAGCTTAGGTAATGCTGTTTCGTACGGTGAGTGTAGAAAACCGGAGATCCTTTTTACTGGAAACGAGGCATTCCATTTAAGAACTCAGGGATCCAACTCATCTGCATTTTAATTCTTAATCGAAGATTGTGAGAGAATGTGACTTTCTATGGGCATTTGCTTACCATCAGGTGGACTGTATGCTCGTGCGTCCTCCATTATTCTATAAAAAAACATGAATATTTTTCCTTACATAAATTTATCACAAATCACTTATAATATAATATAATGCTCTATTTTCAACTAGGGGCTTTCTGCCGTCCACAGCGTTTGTTCTGTATGGGACCAAAAACGTATCGTGTTTTCCTTTACAGTAGCTTCACCATGAATAACGCGATAACATAGATTAAATATATTATGTTTTCCATATTGTAAACAGAATGATGTCAAAGAAAAATCAAATGGAGCGAACACTAATGAATCACTAAATTCAAAACACAAGTTCACAAGCCTAAAGAACAATGGCCAAATTTCTATAGGAGCTGGACTTGACTTTATTATATTTTTCATGTCCCAAAACAAACTACAGCTAGATTGGTTTCTTTTTATGTGGTAAACACTATCCCATTTGAAAATCATATCTTAATAGCCATAATTTTTAATAAAACGTCAACAATACTTTTGAGGTTAACATCACATATATAATCTTCTTCAGTTGCCTCAGTGATATAAAATAAGAATTAGATTTGTATTATGATGTACGATTGTTTGTGATGGTTTATATTAGTGTAATAAAGTATGTAGGTATGTAAATATGTACTATTGTTGAAGAATTCCACTCGCAGATCTTAGAAATTACTCTAGTATAAAGCTCAAAAACGAGATGGCGGCGAAGTGTATTAATGCATATGTGACAATTAACACATAGCAATCGCAGGACTAGTTGTCGTTGTTGTGTAGCTATAGCTTGCATGATGTCTCTCACAAATATCCAAGATACAAAATCGGTGTCCAGAAATCAAAAGCACAGAATAATCGTTACAAGTGGTAGTTATCAGTACGTAAAACAATGCCGAGGTCAAAACAACAGAAGGAAATCTAAAATAGTACAGTACGTGTCACAATCCACAACAATGAGTGAAACAAATAAGATGATGTTAATGATTGCCAGGTGACAATCAATGGTGTCGATCAATGACCACAATAACTTGTCGATCACAAATGATGTTTCGTTGTACGTAATTGAACAAAACGCTTAGCTTACTACGAGTATGAAGCTACATAATTATTTTTATAACATGAATCCAGTACATAATAAATCAGTATAGTAGATGATTTGATGCCTACATACTAATTAAATAGTTTATAGTTTTCTTAAAAATAGACTATATAAATAGATTAACTAGATAAATAGTTTATAGTTAAATAGTCTTCTTGTCATGATAGGGTTCTTCATTCTTCCTCTAATAACAAGTTTTATATTCCTACTCATCTCACCGGGTTCTATGGTAACTCCTTCGCTGTACAGGCTGCACGTCTTTAGAATTCTTTGCCTGATGATACCAGAAAAGCACCTAACAAATACTCTTTTAAAGAGAAGGTACGCGAGCATTTACTGAATAATCACTAGAATTACTAAATTGTTAATTAATCGTATTTATTTGTATTTATTAACTTTGTATTTATGTATTTATTTATTTATTTATTTAACAGTTTATGTACACACATAATTCGATAGGAAAATGGTAAAAACATAATTATGTACAAAGGCACTGCTTATTCCATAATGAAATTTCTTCCAGCAGGCCTATTGAAGGATAGTTGAAGGAAATAGAAGTAGTCAAAGTGTGCACTTGCATAAATATACATATACTATACAAATATATACAAACATATATACGTATATACATATATAAATAAATATTATATATATTATAAATAAATATATATAATTCAATATATATTTTTAATGTTACTTATATGCATACCAACACATTACGATTTAATAATTATGGAGAGAATGATAGTGCTCTTTAACAAGTCTTTTAAATATAGACACCGATTTAGCATCACGAATCCTAAAGGGAAGTGAATTCCACAATCGTACTGCGTTAACAGAAAAAGAATGAGAATAAAGCATGGTATTGAAAGACGGAAATCTTAACAATGTTCTAGTATTTGACCTACATGGTACGTCTGGAGAATGAACAAAAGTAAAACGATTTTTTAGATATAGCGGAATAGTAGGATTATGTAGAATATTGAAAAGAAGACAGAGGATACGAGTGTTCCTGCGAAGGCGGATTGGGAGCCATTTAAGCTTCTTGCGATAAACAGAAACGTGATCGAACTTCTTTAAGCCAAAAATGTATCGAATACATAAATTTTGCAAGCGCTCAAGTTTATTAATTTGCTCCTCTGTAGCATCCAGATAACAGACATCAGCGTAATCTAAAATTGGTAAGATAAGAGTCTGGACTATAGATATCTTAGTAGACAAGGGTAGAAAACTTTGAAGACGTTTTAGAGAATGAAAGGCATGAAATATTTTCCTACTTACATCCGTAATATGAGCGCTCCAAGTCAGATTGCAGTCAAAAATAACGCCTAGGTTCTTGGCAGTATCTGAGTAGGGAATAGTGGTACCATCAATTCGTAGAGTTCGGAGAGAGGAGAAATCAAGCAATCCACGCGCATATCTTTTGCCTATTATCAAGGCTTGGGATTTATTTGGGTTTATAATGAGACCAAAAGATCTTGACCATTCGCTAATCTTATTTAAGTCATCATTCATAGATTCAATCGCCAAGTTAGCTTCAGATGCCACAAAATTACGATATAACTGCAAATCGTCAGCATAGAGGTGGTAATTAGATGATATGACCTTAGTGATACAATTAATAAAAACAGCAAAAAGCAGAGGATATAGGACTCCACCTTGAGGTACACCCACAGTTACATTATACCATTGGGAGTATATTTCACCTGAACGAACACATTGAGAACGATCTCGAAGATAGGAGTCAAACCATAGAATAACAGATCTAGACACATTAATCGACTTAAGGATACTTATAAGGATATCAAAATCGACAGAATTAAATGCACTGCTGAAATCTAGTAAAACAAGAACTGTTAAAAATCCATGGTCCATATTCCAACGAATATCATCAGTAACTTTAAGAAGGGCTGTTGTTGTACTGTGACCAGGTCGGAAACCAGATTGATATGGACATAAAATATTGTTACTGTTGAGAAAGGCTGAAAATTGCTTGTGGACAATGTGTTCAAGAACTTTAGAAAGAAATGGCAAGATTGAAATAGGACGAAAGTGAGAGGGAGATGAAGGATTAGATATCTTAGGGATAGGGATAATGTGAGCTAATTTCCACGACGACGGAAAACAACAAGAAGATAAAGAGAAATTAAAAATGTGAGTAAGAACAGGTAGAAGAAAAGAGAGGATAGGCATTATCATATTAGAGCATATGCAGTCATTTCCAGCAGCCCTAGATGATATAGCTAAAATTGATCGGTTAGTATCGTCTTCGGTGACTAAAGAAAAACCAAAAGTGGCACACTGCAGAGCTGGGTGCTTAGCCAATTCTAACATTGACCTAGCTTTATCACGTGCAGAGATAGAAATAGGAGGGCAAGAAAAATGTTGGTTGAGAATATTTAAATCTATGTCTCCACTTAGAAGTGTTTGTGACTTTCCAACGCCAACAGTTTTAAGAAATCTCCAGGCTTTTGCGGGATCACATTTAGTTAGGGAGTCATAAAAATAACTCCTTTTTGCATCTCTGCACAAACGATTGCACCGATTACGTAGGATCTTATAATTTGTTAAATTACTCTCCAGTGGAAATCGCTTGTATCTTCTTTTAGCTTTATCCCTACGTGCCATGAGCTCCTTTAAAGCTGGAGTTATCCAAGGGGCAGGATTATGTTTTATTTTAACGCGTTTAACCGGGGCATGAATATCATATAAGTTAAGTATGATCTTGTTGAAACTGTTCACTTTGTCATCTACTGTTTGGCTGGCAAAAACCGGCGTCCAATCTATCAACCTAGCATCACGTCTTAAGGCCTCCAAATTAATGCCCCTGTAACTTCGAAGGAATCGAAAGTTTGACTTACGCTTAGGAGGTCGAACACGGTAAGACAGATAGATAAGGTCATGGTATGAGAAAGAAGCAGTTAAATGTCCATGGCTGGCAACATTATTTGGAGAAGATACTATAATTAGGTCAAGGAGAGATGGAGTACAGTTTGGGAAGTGGTGAGTGGCTGAAAGAGGTAGAATCTGAAGATTAAAAGAGGACAAAAGTGTTTGCTACTTATTCGTACGGTGGTCATTTTTAATTAAGCACGTATTAAAATCACCCATCAAGATAACATGATTATATAAGAGATTGAACTCACCAAGTAGTTTGTCAAATGCGTCAAAATAATTAACATAAAGGTTAGGACTATAAAGAACTCCTAGTAATATTTGTGTGTGATTAAGGGTAATTTCCAAAAAGAGATGTTCTGCAGAATTAGAATATGTTTGCGGAGATCTACTGATCACCTTAAAAGGTATTTCGGCACGTAAATATATAGAAACACCTCCACCACCCTTGCCTACTCGGTCATTGCGTATTAACACATAACCAGGAAGTGAGTATAGAGTGGAAGGAAGAGTAGGTTTGAGAAAAGTTTCAGAAATCAAAAGTGCATCGAGATGAGTACTGCTAATGGATGCTAGAAGGTCAGAGTAGTGGCCAGGAACACTTTGCGCATTAATGTGGGCGATATTTTAATTTTCAGGGTATTGAGAAAATACCGAAGAAATATTATCGAGCAGAGTAATTGGTTCAGACGACGATTCGGTGTCCACGCTTACGAAACTGTTAGTAGACGACGAGCATGAGAAAAAACTTTCATTAAGGTCTGATAGATTATTCATAGTTTATGATGATTATAATGAATATAATAAAATAAAATAACAAATATATATATATAAGTATAACTAAAAAAGTTAAAAAAAAAATAATAATCAAAAAAGCGACTAAAAAAAAATTATATTAAAAATTCAAACTTAATAACTCAACTCACTCTCTGGCGTGATGGAAGAAATTTTAAGTAAAATCAAGTGAAAAGAAAACAAGAAAAAAAGGACAAAAGAAATAATTTTTGATCACTAACAAAACAGATCGAGAGAATTAATAAAAATACTACAATATTACATTCAACAATATACGAAAACATTGAACGGAGCGTAGATATGGTACATTGATTGCAACATGTTAATGTAAACAAAACAAATTTTGCATACCCACAAGAGAAAAAAAAACAAAGATTAGATGATGCTGTTATTGCAAAGTAGTTGTGTAATTCGTAAACAGTAAATTATTAACGACGGCGTGTTTTCTTTGGCACATTTTCGCAATTTTTCGATGATGTACCTTTCGGTGATGATGTTTCTTGTGAACGTGATGTTTTATTTGAATCGGCAATTATACACGGATATTTAACGGTTAGCTGTTCCAATTCAGTCATAGTTTCAATTTTTAGTCTTGATTTGTCAGGAAGGATGATTACTATTTTGCCATTGGATGACCAACAGTGTTTAATGCCGAAGTGTTTGCGCGCTGCAGAAAATACCCGATGTCGTGTTTTAGTCAAAAACTCGGAAATGGTGATGCCAGAGCTTTTCAGATTGGTTTTGCTGTCCCAAACAAGTTGCCGATGCTCAGTTTCAAAAAATCGAACCAAAACAGGCCGAGTTTTCCCTTGTGCGGATCCGAGTCTATGACAGACTTTTAGGCTGTCCTTACTCAAATCTGTCAACTTTAACTGATTCGATATTACAGAGTGAAGAACATCATGAAGATTTTCATTAACCTTTTCGGGTATCCCGTGAAATAACAACACTTTGTGTCGCATAGCGGTTTCGTGTCTGTCTAAGCCGAGGCAAAGCAACTCAATTTGGGTTTTCAATCGAGATAATGTTTGCCAAATAAAACATTTAAATTCAGAGAACTCACGCGAAAGAGACGAAAGATCAGGATGTGAAGAATGAGTCTCCGCGTGACATTTCTTCAGTTTCTCTTCATAATCAAGCATGCGAGACCCAAACATATTTTCAAGTTCTTTCAAGTTGTTAGTCAGCTGAGCATCCATAACTACCGCGTCAAGGAAGTCTTCCTTAATTCAAGTTTTTTGGAGAAGAAATGTAGTTACCAATGAGTAAGGTGAGTTTATTTTGTACTTAACGCATTTAAAAAGTGGAAATTACAATGAAAATAATTATAAAAATATAAATAACTAGCGCACACCGAATTTGCGTGTAGACGTCGCGACTACCCACGCTATTTTGTATGTTTATATTTGTTTATTGGCATGTTATTATTTTTTTTATTTATATTATTATTGTTATTTATATTATGAATATGTGTTAATATATGTAAATGTGTGAATATATATATATATATATATATATATATATATATATATATATATATATATATATATATATATATATATATATATATCCATTTACTTATAATATTATATCATAATCTGTTTTGTTACATATAATGTGTATTAATTATGGTTTCATTTTGCATACATTAAGCGAAAGCGCAAGGTAATGTTCTACTATCGCCTAAAAATTAAAATTTCAACACTTTATCGAATAAAATCGTATCTAGCAATCATATTATACATATAAATGATATAAAAAGCACATTGTTAGAAAGATAAATGATTGTTGAACTTATTAATAATTTTTTTAAATTGATTAATTGCTATTTTTAAATTAAAAAAAGGGTTTTAGTGGCTTTTGGTGTGGATTTATCATGTCCCTGTGGCTTGTAAACACTATAACTTTTGAAAATATCAATTGTTTAACTCAATCTATTTTTTAATCTCTTCATCTATCATGTGGGAAGCCACTGAATGTAAATGGCAGTGTAATTTTGTTTTGTTTAGCTATAATTAATTTTTTTCGGCTCCAAAATGGCGAAATTTTCGTTGATTTGGTTGCCTCGTATATAAATTGTTTCTGTAAATGGGGATCTTCAGCCACAGAGTAGTTTAGTTCACAGAGTACCTTTGTATTAAGTTTAGGTCGGCTTCAGTCGCCGTCGTGAGTGGACATTGTTTCGGTTGTTTTCAGCGGCTCAAAAAGATCGCTGTACAAATACACAATATTCGAATAACCAAATTTCTTAAATACTTGATTATAATAATAATAAGAGATTTTTTTATTACAATATTTAAAAAGCACAGAATAAATAATAGTAGTACGTACTAAAAGTAAGCTTAGTATAATTTTTTTTGTCATGGGTGACATTTTCATGCTTTTCGAGGGTGTCGAAACCGATAGGGTTGTCGAAATGTAAATCCAAGATGGCGGCCGCAATAGGTATCAATTTTTTCATCATGGGTGTCATTTTCATGGTTTTCGAGGGTGCTGAAGCCGATAGTACTATCGAAATGTAAATCCAAGGTGGAGGCTGCAATAGGTATAAAATTTTTCATCATAGGTGTCATTTTCATGGTTTTCGAGGGTGTTGAAGCTGATAGTGCTGTCGAAATGTAAATCCAAGATGGCGGCTGAATTAGGTACCAATTTATTCATCATGGGTGTCATTTTCATGGTTTTCAAGGGTGTTGAAGCCGATAGTGCTGTCAAAATGTAAATCCAAGATGGCGGCTGCAAAATATATCAATTTTTTCATCTTGGGTGTCATTTTCATGGTTTTCGAGGGTATTGAAACCGATAGTGCTGTCGAAATGTAAATCCAAGATGGCGGCTGCAATAGGTATCAATTTTTTCATCATGGGTGTCATTTTCATGGTTTTCGAGAGAGTTGAAGCCGATAGGGTTGTCGAAATGTAAATCCAAGGTGGCGGCTGCAATGGGTATCAATTTTTTCATCATGGGTGTCATTTTCATGGGTTTTGAGGGTGTTGAAGCCAATAGTGCTGTCGAAATGTAAATCCAAGATGGCGGCTGCAATAGGTATCAATTTTTTCATCATGGGTGTCATTTTCATGGTTTTCGAGAGAGTTGAAGCCGATAGGGTTGTCGAAATGTAAATCCAAGGTGGCAGCTGCAATGGGTATCAATTTTTTCATCATGGGTGTCATTTTCATGTGTTTCGAGGGTGTTGAAAGCGATAGTGCTGTCGAAATGTAAATCCAAGATGGCGGCTGCAATAGGTATCAATTTTTTCATCATGGGTGTCATTTTCATGGTTTTCAAGGGTGTTGAAGCCGATAGTGCTGTCAAAATGTAAATCCAAGATGGCGGCTGCAAAATATATCAATTTTTTCATCTTGGGTGTCATTTTCATGGTTTTCGAGGGTGTTGAAACCGATAGTGCTGTCGAAATGTAAATCCAAGATGGCGGCTGCAATAGGTATCAATTTTTTCATCATGGGTGTCATTTTCATGGTTTTCGAGAGAGTTGAAGCCGATAGGGTTGTCGAAATGTAAATCCAAGGTGGCGGCTGCAATGGGTATCAATTTTTTCATCATGGGTGTCATTTTCATGGGTTTCGAGGGTGTTGAAGCCAATAGTGCTGTCGAAATGTATTTAAACTACTTTAATAATTCCGTATAATCATGTTATACGTAATTTTTTAATGCGCTTAAGGTATGCCCAATTGGATATACCAATATATTTTTCTTTTCTTTTAATTGCTATACCTACAGTAAACTCTCACCACTCCATGGGTTGACTGGTAGAGAATGCCTTTAGGCATTATGTCCGTCCTTTGTATCCTTTTTTTTTTCTAAAAGGACGCAATAAAGTTTTTAAATAAATAAATAAATTGAATTACAATTTACAACTATTCAGAAAAACGTAAATAATAATAGTCTTTGAATACAAAATCCTTTCATAAGCGAAATGAATCGTCATTAGGTGCGTTCTGAAACCATCATTCTAAATAATTTCGAAACAGTTACTAAAACTAAAATAAAAGGATAACTTTTTTTGTGGCTACTTAGAGGGGTATTTTTGTGTTTATTAATATCTTAAAAAATAAGGATATTTTTCATAAATATGACATATAGTGACGCCATCATTTCGTCGTCTGGTACGATTTGGAAATTAATTTGCATTTGGAATTCCTAACCAAACCCAAGATATTTGATATCAAAGTGGCCTGTTCTACGAAACACCAATTTCATATATAATGACCTAACACCTCTTCCTCGCCCCCGTCTATCGTAATAGCTCCGGGACTCTCGGAAGAAACTCGTAGTGTAAAGCTGTGCTCGATGGCTACTATAAACAGTCTTAGTACTTTATTTTATATTAACAATAACTGTTTAGGACAATATTAAATATTTTGAGAATTGTGTTATAATCCCTCGCTAATAGCTTCGCAGAGTAGCGAGTTCACATCCACCCCCCCCCCCCCCCCGCGCCGACATTCCTTTCGAGCCGGTCGACTGGACACGCCTCGGATTAGTGTAAAATTTTTGCGATCGGAACGGACGTTTTTTGTTTATTACTTAATTTTGTCACGAACAGAGTAAAACTAATACCTCTGGGCGGCGGAAACGCGTGTTGTTCTTTACGGATTTATTAACTTCGTTTAAAGTAATTGTGCAAATTATATAGTGATTTCGTTTGAAGTTCTTTTTTTGACTGTACCTTTACGTGAACAGACTGAACTAGCACCTCAAGAAAGGAATTGTTCCGGGGCTACAGGCGAATACCTCCTCCGGGACAGCATCGTGCCATCTAGCCCAGGCCACCTACACACTGACACACACAAATACCACCTACACTCACTACACTTTCATCAGCCGGGCAGATCCTGGTGAACAGTCTCCACTCCCGAAGCAGGTAAGTGCCTTCCCGTTAACTAGCCTCCCCCTTTATTGTGATAGGATATTTCTAAGTGGCCACTTTAGAGGCCCGACCTGCGTCTGCCCGTAAGAATTCCTGCTTGGGCCCCGGGATAGCCTACTTTTCAGGGGCAGCCGTAGGCCGTAACAATAACAATACTCGTTCATGAGCAACCCAAATTCGATGTTTTTTTTACACAGAGACTTTAAAGGCTTTTATCGATTATAATTTTTTATGGTGTTACTGTTACTTGCTCACATTTCACTCGTGGTAAGTGCAAAGTAATAGACGGCCAATCTGAAACAGGATATATATGCCATTACTATACCTTATTACACTTATTATCCTATTGTAAGAAACTATTCCACTTCTGATGTCAGAAATTATTCTCAAAATTATTTAAATAAAAGAACATCACTCGGTAACAAGCCCCGTTTAGTTTACCGTGCTGCTAGTGCATGTTGGAGGACTTCACATATACTCGCCATGTTTTATTCCACATACATTTTTTTATAAAATAATACTAACAAACAGGCACACAGTTCATCTAATAATGAGCGGATGCTGCGACCCCATAGACATTTACATTTATCCTTAATTAAAAATCAAAATACAGATGAGTCGTCCCCCTGAGGAATAAAATGGATTGCCTCGTTTCCAACGAAAAGTATCTCCGCTTCTCTACACACATTCTTTGAGAGTGTGATCATACCCGGTCTAGCCGGCCCATTCGTGTTACAACCATAATATAGCTGCAGTGTGGCTCTACCACGTTAAATGACTGCAGTGTGGTTCTACTACGTCAAATAACTGCAGCGTGGCTCTACTAAGTTGAACAGCTGCAGTGGCTCTAATACGTCAAATAGCTGCAGCGTAGCTCTACTACGTTAAATAACTGCAGCGTGGCTCCACCACGTTAAATAGGTGCAACTTGGCTCTACCACGTCAAATAGCTACAGCGTGACTCCACTGCGTTAAATAGCTGCAGCGTAGCTCTACCGCTTCAAATATCTGCAGCGTAGCTCTACTACGTTAAATAGCTGCAGCGTGGCTCTACCACGTTAAACAGCTACAGCGACGCTCTACTACTTTAAATAGCTGCAGCGTGGCTCTACCACCTCAAATAGGTACAGCGACGCTCTACTACGTTAAATAGCTGCAGCGTGGCTCTACCACGTTAAACAGCTACAGCGACGCTATACTACGTTAAAGAGCTGCAGCGTGGCTCTACCACGTTAAACAGCTACAGCGACGCTCTACTACGTTAAATAGCTGCAGCGTGGCTCTGCCACGTCAAATAGCTACAGCGACGCTCTACTACGTTAAATAGCTGCAGCGTGGCTCTACCACGTCAAATAGCTACCACGACGCTCTACTACGTTAAATAGCTGCAGCGTGGCTCTACCACGTTAAACAGCTACAGCGACGCTCTACTACATTAAATAGTTGCAGCGTGGCTCTACCACGTCAAATAGCTGCGGGGTAGTTCTACTTTATTGAATAGCTGCAGCGTGGCTCTACCACGTTAAACAGCTACAGCGACGCTCTACTACGTTAAATAGCTGCAGCGGCGCTTTACCACGTCAAATAGCTACAGCGACACTCTACTACGTTAAATAGCTGCAGCTTGGCTCTACCACGTCAAATAGCTGCAGCGTAGCTCTACTTCATTGAATAGCTGCAGCGTGGCTCTACCAAGTTAAAGAGCTACAGCGACGCTATACTGCGTTAGAGCTGCAGCGTGGCTCTACCACGTTAAACAGCTACAGCGACCCTATCCTACGTTAAATAGCTGCAGCGTGACTCTACCTCGCAAATAGCTGCAGCGTAGCTCTACCACGTTAAACAGCTACAGCGACGCTATACTACGTTAAAGAGCTGCAGCGTGGCTCTACCACGTTAAACAGCTACAGCGACGCTATACTACGTTAGAGCTGCAGCGTGGCTCTACAGCGGGCGCTCGTGCGTGCGTGCGTGCGTGCGTGTGTGTGTGTGCGTGAAAATGATTGCGTGTCTTGTGTGCGTGTTTGTTACAGTTTGTAGGTTTAGGATATTAAAGCTTCAGTGGCATTATAATTTAATTCATGAAGGTACGAACTTCGTAAGCAGTGAACTTATTTATCTGTAACTTTTTGACGAATTTATTGTATAACCGCGAACTTGAGGAGGATAATTGCTTTTTAACAAAAGAAGTCCCAGTCACCAGCAACGGATTCTCCTTGAATATACCAGTTCAAACAATTATCCACTTGAATACCCAAGTATTTAATGGTATGGGTTCTTTGCAATTTTGGGCAATTACAGTGAGAAGTCCCACTGGAGCAATTATGAGCACACATATCGATACACTCGCTTGATGGTACAGCGACGCCATACTAAGTTAAAGAGCTGCAGCGTGGCTCTACCACGTTAAATAGCTGCTGCGTGGCTCTACCATGTTAAATAGCTACTGCGTGGCTCTACCACCGTTAAGCAGCCACAGCGTCGCTCTACTACGTTAAATAGCTGCAGCGTAGCTCTACCACGTTTAACAGTTACTGCTACTACAGTTACAGTTATTTTTGTGACTTATGACACGTGAGTAGTGTCTTTTTAAAAATATTCATTATTTTGCAAGTTGTTCATGCCTACAGCTTCGTTTCTGGATATTTTGAAAATTTGAAATTTTTAGGGGTTGACAACCCTTATTTTTCACTTATACATGGTACTCTTTTTACTTTGTGGGTTTTCAATCATGTTGTGGAAAAATAGTCTAATAAGTAACAAATAATAGCACTCATTGCGATCGCTCACAAACTCAAGTTGTGAATAAATTTCTGGAGAAAAAACAATGCATTTGTCTTATTGTTTAATTTTGCTTGAAATGGTTGAACTGCCGTCTTATTACTATCATATGGCCGAATAGACCTACGAAGTGCCATGTGCTCTTGTGATATGGTATAAGGTTTATTTTTGCTTGAAACAGTTCGAAACCGTTCATGCATAAAAAAGTTCGCTAATAAATAGTCTTTTGTCAATCAAAGCGGATTGACTATAGCGCTATAGCGATGGCGTTTATTCCTTTTGAAAACACTTGTTTTGCTATTCTTACTAATTAGACGTTTTCAAATCGACTTTACTTTTACATTTGTATAACATTAAATAATATTTAACATTTGTAAATATTAATGAATCATAAACGTTATTTTTTCCAAATTAAGGTTCTTGATTGTTTGATGTTTACAAATATCATTATTAGGTGAAAATTTAATTTAATAAAGACCAAGGTTTTCCAGGGTGATTTAGCTGTACCTACTTATATGATTTTTTTATAAAACAAAAAAAGTACAAAAGGTTTGTAATCTCTGCATAAAAAAGTCACTTACTCTCAATTTAAAAGACGTAGAAAAACACGTAGTTACCCACTAAAAACAAGTATCCATCCGTTTGTAACTGATGTTTGATGTCAACAAAACTTAATTAGGTCTAAACAAATGAAAAAGCATAAAAAAGAACATTACTTTTACACATGGCTGATGGCACAATAGGCGCAAACTTCTGTGGCACAGGACACGCCAGGCGTGTCATTAAATATTTGTTGTTGTCGTCAAGTTGTCGAAAATCGGTGCCGCAACGAATCGGTTAAACAGCTACAACGTAGCTCTACCACGTTAAAAGACATGCAAGTCTCCTCACGATGTTTTCAATTCAGTTAACGATTTCATTAGTGCTCTCTCAAATAGTAAAATTTACCGTACTTTTTAATTATTTTATCTAATCTACAAAATGATACCAACCCAGACTATGTACGTGTAGTGGCGGTGCAAGAATATCCTCTACCTCATATTGTCTCGTGGGTGTCGTAAGAGGCGATATAGGAAAACAAACCAGATGGGCACCAGTGCCTTCCTAATTAAAACTAGAAATAAAACACTGCGGTGGCCGTCTCCGTGCAAAGTGGGGACAAATATGGCAAATAACCCCCTAAGAGGCAATCTATGGGGCAAGGCCATTGTTCAGCGGTGGCCTCTGGTAGTGCATTGTAGTTTGGTGGTGGATTGTAACGGTAACGGTAATAAAATGATACCAACCATTCCATTTCAGTTCACATGCCTCCGATTTCTAATAATAATAGGTCTACACATTGCCAATTGTTGTTTGGATTGATTTTAATCGTGACAGTAGATTTGAACGTATAAACATTTCCTCATGGTCAATTACACGGTTAACCTTGTCGCGTGTCATTAACCGACTTGGTACCACAATGATACCGATCTATACTTAGCATAAACCAGATATAATTATTCATATCTTGGTGTTTGACTATGTGTGAACCTCTTACGACACGGAAGTAATTCCTAAATGGATATCTTTTTTAAATAAAACTAAATTCATTCTTTAAGACAGACAGCACTTGCTAGTTAGGCTAAATAAAACAAACGTAACCATTTTATTTATTTTTAATTTCAATTATAATTAGTACTATTGGACTATACATGAAAATCCAACAATGACAATGATATTACGGTTAATTTAACAAGTAGTATAAACTATTACAATATATATGTGTACCATTAATCCCGCGTAGAAAGAGAATGTTGTTCCGAGCATGCGAGTTCTCTTAGCATCTGGCTGCAATATGGCGCCCGAAGGAATAAAAACGGAAAGATAAATAAAATAGGCTGTCTCGCTCATTACGGTAAACAATAGGGCTGTCGACTTAATAAATTAATAAGTCCCTTTAGGGAAAACAAAGTATTTTTCGTTGACTCTTAGAGTTAGGCCAATACTCGCTGATAAATGCTTTAAAAATAGTAGTAATAACTTTTTTATACACAAGTGCCGAATCGACAAACGTAGATGACAGAAGATGGGTTTTTTATTTCTTTCGTAGCACCACAATTGCAGCCAAAATTGTCTCCAACGAATCACAAAACTTCAATTAGTGCATTGACAATCCAATATTATGTGATAATACCTTACTTTAACATTGATTATTCATGTACTTTCTATAATAGATAGACGTAATTATAACCGTCTATATCTTAACCCTAAACATTGAAATCTATGCCGACAAATGTATCTAGAGGAGAGGGAACAGTGCTGCCAAATTTTCAGCATGATTATAATTTCTTTTTTTAATTATTGTGTTTTGATTATAAGTTAACATACAACTTGATACAATGGAAGCTACGATAAAACCCCCATTAAATATTAAAACTACAATCATACGACATACAATGTAATTGAGCTACGTGATTATGTTTCTTTAGACACTTAAGACTGTATTTTTTTAGTTTTTTATATTATATTAACGTGAAATATAGTGTTATAAAATGGGGATAGGAAAGTCCATTCGTAGCAAATTATATATATATATATATATATATATATATATATATATATATATATATGCACAAGAAAAATATAAAAAATATTACTTTTTCGCTGTGATTTAGTGTGTTTACAGCCTAATTGAGTTCTAATATAATCATTGCAGCAACCCGGATATATACAGAATAAACATACTAGCAATGACTCCATCCAGCAATGAGACAGCAAAGGAAATTTAATAAAACTTGCAAATTAACATTTCCACTGCAATATATTATAGCAAAGGTTTATATAAAGGTTATATTTTAAAAAACTTGAATGTTGCCTTGAAATGAAATTATGAAGGATTTACCAACTATTATAAAGTAATTTCATACAGAATGACCTATGGCCCAACATTCAACCACTACTCAATTTTAAGACGCCGTTGAGTCTCATGTTGTCACAGTCACTTGATGATCATACCCGGTCTAGCCGGCCCATTCGTGTTACAACCATAATATAGCTGCAGTGTGGCTCTACCACGTTAAATGACTGCAGTGTGGTTCTACTACGTCAAATAACTGCAGCGTGGCTCTACTAAGTTGAACAGCTGCAGTGGCTCTAATACGTCAAATAGCTGCAGCGTAGCTCTACTACGTTAAATAACTGCAGCGTGGCTCCACCACGTTAAATAGGTGCAACTTGGCTCTACCACGTCAAATAGCTACAGCGTGACTCCACTGCGTTAAATAGCTGCAGCGTAGCTCTACCGCTTCAAATATCTGCAGCGTAGCTCTACTACGTTAAATAGCTGCAGCGTGACTCTACCACGTTAAACAGCTACAGCGACGCTCTACTACGTTAAATAGCTGCAGCGTGGCTCTACCACCTCAAATAGGTACAGCAACGCTCTACTACGTTAAATAGCTGCAGCGTGGCTCTACCACGTTAAACAACTACAGCGACGCTATACTACGTTAAAGAGCTGCAGCGTGGCTCTACCACGTTAAACAGCTACAGCGACGCTCTACTACGTTAAATAGCTGCAGCGTGGCTCTGCCACGTCAAATAGCTACAGCGACGCTCTACTACGTTAAATAGCTGCAGCGTGGCTCTACCACGTCAAATAGCTACCACGACGCTCTACTACGTTAAATAGCTGCAGCGTGGCTCCACCACGTTAAACAGCTACAGCGACGCTCTACTACATTAAATAGCTGCAGCGTGGCTCTACCACGTCAAATAGCTGCGGGGTAGTTCTACTTTATTGAATAGCTGCAGCGTGGCTCTACCACGTTAAACAGCTACAGCGACGCTCTACTACGTTAAATAGCTGCAGCGGCGCTTTACCGCGTCAAATAGCTACAGCGACACTCTACTACGTTAAATAGCTGCAGCTTGGCTCTACCACGTCAAATAGCTGCAGCGTAGCTCTACTTCATTGAATAGCTGCAGCGTGGCTCTACCAAGTTAAAGAGCTACAGCGACGCTATACTGCGTTAGAGCTGCAGCGTGGCTCTACCACGTTAAACAGCTACAGCGACCCTATCCTACGTTAAATAGCTGCAGCGTGACTCTACCTCGCAAATAGCTGCAGCGTAGCTCTACCACGTTAAACAGCTACAGCGACGCTATACTACGTTAAAGAGCTGCAGCGTGGCTCTACCACGTTAAACAGCTACAGCGACGCTATACTACGTTAGAGCTGCAGCGTGGCTCCACAGCGGGCGCTCGTGCGTGCGTGCGTGCGTGTGTGTGTGTGTGAAAATGATTGCGTGTCTTGTGTGCGTGTTTGTTACAGTTTGTAGGTTTAGGATATTAAAGCTTCAGTGGCATTATAATTTAATTCATGAAGGTACGAACTTCGTAAGCAGTGAACTTATTTATCTGTAACTTTTTGACGAGTTTATTGTATAACCGCGAACTTGAGGAGGATAATTGCTTTTTAACAAAAGAAGTCCCAGTCACCAGCAACGGATTCTCCTTGAATATACCAGTTCAAACAATTATCCACTTGAATACCCAAGTATTTAATGGTATGGGTTCTTTGCAATTTTGGGCAATTACAGTGAGAAGTCCCACTGGAGCAATTATGAGCACACATATCGATACACTCGCTTGATGGTACAGCGACGCCATACTAAGTTAAAGAGCTGCAGCGTGGCTCTACCACGTTAAATAGCTGCTGCGTGGCTCTACCATGTTAAATAGCTACTGCGTGGCTCTACCACCGTTAAGCAGCCACAGCGTCGCTCTACTACGTTAAATAGCTGCAGCGTAGCTCTACCACGTTTAACAGTTACTGCTACTACAGTTACAGTTATTTTTGTGACTTATGATTTGTGATTTAGCTGTACCTACTTATATGATTTTTTTATAAAACAAAAAAAGTACAAAAGGTTTGTAATCTCTGCATAAAAAAGTCACTTACTCTCAATTTAAAAGACGTAGAAAAACACGTAGTTACCCACTAAAAACAAGTATCCATCCGTTTGTAACTGATGTTTGATGTCAACAAAACTTAATTAGGTCTAAACAAATGAAAAAGCATAAAAAAGAACATTACTTTTACACATGGATGATGGCACAATAGGCGCAAACTTCTGTGGCACAGGACACGCCAGGCGTGTCATTAAATATTTGTTGTTGTCGTCAAGTTGTCGAAAATCGGTGCCGCAACGAATCGGTTAAACAGCTACAACGTAGCTCTACCACGTTAAAAGACATGCAAGTCTCCTCACGATGTTTTCAATTCAGTTAACGATTTCATTAGTGCTCTCTCAAATAGTAAAATTTACCGTACTTTTTAATTATTTTATCTAATCTACAAAATGATACCAACCCAGACTATGTACGTGTAGTGGCGGTGCAAGAATATCCTCTACCTCATATTGTCTCGTGGGTGTCGTAAGAGGCGATATAGGAAAACAAACCAGATGGGCACCAGTGCCTTCCTAATTAAAACTAGAAATAAAACACTGCGGTGGCCGTCTCCGTGCAAAGTGGGGACAAATATGGCAAATAACCCCCTAAGAGGCAATCTATGGGGCAAGGCCATTGTTCAGCGGTGGCCTCTGGTAGTGCATTGTAGTTTGGTGGTGGATTGTAACGGTAACGGTAATAAAATGATACCAACCATTCCATTTCAGTTCACATACCTCCGATTTCTAATAATAATAGGTCTACACATTGCCAATTGTTGTTTGGATTGATTTTAATCGTGACAGTAGATTTGAACGTATAAACATTTCCTCATGGTCAATTACACGGTTAACCTTGTCGCGTGTCATTAACCGACTTGGTACCACAATGATACCGATCTATACTTAGCATAAACCAGACATAATTATTCATATCTTGGTGTTTGACTATGTGTGAACCTCTTACGACACGGAAGTAATTCCTAAATGGATATCTTTTTTAAATAAAACTAAATTCATTCTTTAAGACAGACAGCACTTGCTAGTTAGGCTAAATAAAACAAACGTAACCATTTTATTTATTTTTAATTTCAATTATAATTAGTACTATTGGACTATACATGAAAATCCAACAATGACAATGATATTACGGTTAATTTAACAAGTAGTATAAACTATTACAATATATATGTGTACCATTAATCCCGCGTAGAAAGAGAATGTTGTTCCGAGCATGCGAGTTCTCTTAGCATCTGGCTGCAATATGGCGCCCGAAGGAATAAAAACGGAAAGATAAATAAAATAGGCTGTCTCGCTCATTACGGTAAACAATAGGGCTGTCGACTTAATAAATTAATAAGTCCCTTTAGGGAAAACAAAGTATTTTTCGTTGACTCTTAGAGTTAGGCCAATACTCGCTGATAAATGCTTTAAAAATAGTAGTAATAACTTTTTTATACACAAGTGCCGAATCGACAAACGTAGATGACAGAAGATGGGTTTTTTATTTCTTTCGTAGCACCACAATTGCAGCCAAAATTGTCTCCAACGAATCACAAAACTTCAATTAGTGCATTGACAATCCAATATTATGTGATAATACCTTACTTTAACATTGATTATTCATGTACTTTCTATAATAGATAGACGTAATTATAACCGTCTATATCTTAACCCTAAACATTGAAATCTATGCCGACAAATGTATCTAGAGGAGAGGGAACAGTGCTGCCAAATTTTCAGCATGATTATAATTTCTTTTTTTAATTATTGTGTTTTGATTATAAGTTAACATACAACTTGATACAATGGAAGCTACGATAAAACCCCCATTAAATATTAAAACTACAATCATACGACATACAATGTAATTGAGCTACGTGATTATGTTTCTTTAGACACTTAAGACTGTATTTTTTTAGTTTTTTATATTATATTAACGTGAAATATAGTGTTATAAAATGGGGATAGGAAAGTCCATTCGTAGCAAATTATATATATATATATATATATATATATATATATATATATATATGCACAAGAAAAATATAAAAAATATTACTTTTTCGCTGTGATTTAGTGTGTTTACAGCCTAATTGAGTTCTAATATAATCATTGCAGCAACCCGGATATATACAGAATAAACATACTAGCAATGACTCCATCCAGCAATGAGACAGCAAAGGAAATTTAATAAAACTTGCAAATTAACATTTCCACTGCAATATATTATAGCAAAGGTTTATATAAAGGTTATATTTTAAAAAACTTGAATGTTGCCTTGAAATGAAATTATGAAGGATTTACCAACTATTATAAAGTAATTTCATACAGAATGACCTATGGCCCAACATTCAACCACTACTCAATTTTAAGACGCCGTTGAGTCTCATGTTGTCACAGTCACTTGATGATCATACCCGGTCTAGCCGGCCCATTCGTGTTACAACCATAATATAGCTGCAGTGTGGCTCTACCACGTTAAATGACTGCAGTGTGGTTCTACTACGTCAAATAACTGCAGCGTGGCTCTACTAAGTTGAACAGCTGCAGTGGCTCTAATACGTCAAATAGCTGCAGCGTAGCTCTACTACGTTAAATAACTGCAGCGTGGCTCCACCACGTTAAATAGGTGCAACTTGGCTCTACCACGTCAAATAGCTACAGCGTGACTCCACTGCGTTAAATAGCTGCAGCGTAGCTCTACCGCTTCAAATATCTGCAGCGTAGCTCTACTACGTTAAATAGCTGCAGCGTGACTCTACCACGTTAAACAGCTACAGCGACGCTCTACTACGTTAAATAGCTGCAGCGTGGCTCTACCACCTCAAATAGGTACAGCAACGCTCTACTACGTTAAATAGCTGCAGCGTGGCTCTACCACGTTAAACAACTACAGCGACGCTATACTACGTTAAAGAGCTGCAGCGTGGCTCTACCACGTTAAACAGCTACAGCGACGCTCTACTACGTTAAATAGCTGCAGCGTGGCTCTGCCACGTCAAATAGCTACAGCGACGCTCTACTACGTTAAATAGCTGCAGCGTGGCTCTACCACGTCAAATAGCTACCACGACGCTCTACTACGTTAAATAGCTGCAGCGTGGCTCCACCACGTTAAACAGCTACAGCGACGCTCTACTACATTAAATAGCTGCAGCGTGGCTCTACCACGTCAAATAGCTGCGGGGTAGTTCTACTTTATTGAATAGCTGCAGCGTGGCTCTACCACGTTAAACAGCTACAGCGACGCTCTACTACGTTAAATAGCTGCAGCGGCGCTTTACCACGTCAAATAGCTACAGCGACACTCTACTACGTTAAATAGCTGCAGCTTGGCTCTACCACGTCAAATAGCTGCAGCGTAGCTCTACTTCATTGAATAGCTGCAGCGTGGCTCTACCAAGTTAAAGAGCTACAGCGACGCTATACTGCGTTAGAGCTGCAGCGTGGCTCTACCACGTTAAACAGCTACAGCGACCCTATCCTACGTTAAATAGCTGCAGCGTGACTCTACCTCGCAAATAGCTGCAGCGTAGCTCTACCACGTTAAACAGCTACAGCGACGCTATACTACGTTAAAGAGCTGCAGCGTGGCTCTACCACGTTAAACAGCTACAGCGACGCTATACTACGTTAGAGCTGCAGCGTGGCTCCACAGCGGGCGCTCGTGCGTGCGTGCGTGCGTGTGTGTGTGTGTGAAAATGATTGCGTGTCTTGTGTGCGTGTTTGTTACAGTTTGTAGGTTTAGGATATTAAAGCTTCAGTGGCATTATAATTTAATTCATGAAGGTACGAACTTCGTAAGCAGTGAACTTATTTATCTGTAACTTTTTGACGAGTTTATTGTATAACCGCGAACTTGAGGAGGATAATTGCTTTTTAACAAAAGAAGTCCCAGTCACCAGCAACGGATTCTCCTTGAATATACCAGTTCAAACAATTATCCACTTGAATACCCAAGTATTTAATGGTATGGGTTCTTTGCAATTTTGGGCAATTACAGTGAGAAGTCCCACTGGAGCAATTATGAGCACACATATCGATACACTCGCTTGATGGTACAGCGACGCCATACTAAGTTAAAGAGCTGCAGCGTGGCTCTACCACGTTAAATAGCTGCTGCGTGGCTCTACCATGTTAAATAGCTACTGCGTGGCTCTACCACCGTTAAGCAGCCACAGCGTCGCTCTACTACGTTAAATAGCTGCAGCGTAGCTCTACCACGTTTAACAGTTACTGCTACTACAGTTACAGTTATTTTTGTGACTTATGATTTGTGATTTAGCTGTACCTACTTATATGATTTTTTTATAAAACAAAAAAAGTACAAAAGGTTTGTAATCTCTGCATAAAAAAGTCACTTACTCTCAATTTAAAAGACGTAGAAAAACACGTAGTTACCCACTAAAAACAAGTATCCATCCGTTTGTAACTGATGTTTGATGTCAACAAAACTTAATTAGGTCTAAACAAATGAAAAAGCATAAAAAAGAACATTACTTTTACACATGGATGATGGCACAATAGGCGCAAACTTCTGTGGCACAGGACACGCCAGGCGTGTCATTAAATATTTGTTGTTGTCGTCAAGTTGTCGAAAATCGGTGCCGCAACGAATCGGTTAAACAGCTACAACGTAGCTCTACCACGTTAAAAGACATGCAAGTCTCCTCACGATGTTTTCAATTCAGTTAACGATTTCATTAGTGCTCTCTCAAATAGTAAAATTTACCGTACTTTTTAATTATTTTATCTAATCTACAAAATGATACCAACCCAGACTATGTACGTGTAGTGGCGGTGCAAGAATATCCTCTACCTCATATTGTCTCGTGGGTGTCGTAAGAGGCGATATAGGAAAACAAACCAGATGGGCACCAGTGCCTTCCTAATTAAAACTAGAAATAAAACACTGCGGTGGCCGTCTCCGTGCAAAGTGGGGACAAATATGGCAAATAACCCCCTAAGAGGCAATCTATGGGGCAAGGCCATTGTTCAGCGGTGGCCTCTGGTAGTGCATTGTAGTTTGGTGGTGGATTGTAACGGTAACGGTAATAAAATGATACCAACCATTCCATTTCAGTTCACATACCTCCGATTTCTAATAATAATAGGTCTACACATTGCCAATTGTTGTTTGGATTGATTTTAATCGTGACAGTAGATTTGAACGTATAAACATTTCCTCATGGTCAATTACACGGTTAACCTTGTCGCGTGTCATTAACCGACTTGGTACCACAATGATACCGATCTATACTTAGCATAAACCAGACATAATTATTCATATCTTGGTGTTTGACTATGTGTGAACCTCTTACGACACGGAAGTAATTCCTAAATGGATATCTTTTTTAAATAAAACTAAATTCATTCTTTAAGACAGACAGCACTTGCTAGTTAGGCTAAATAAAACAAACGTAACCATTTTATTTATTTTTAATTTCAATTATAATTAGTACTATTGGACTATACATGAAAATCCAACAATGACAATGATATTACGGTTAATTTAACAAGTAGTATAAACTATTACAATATATATGTGTACCATTAATCCCGCGTAGAAAGAGAATGTTGTTCCGAGCATGCGAGTTCTCTTAGCATCTGGCTGCAATATGGCGCCCGAAGGAATAAAAACGGAAAGATAAATAAAATAGGCTGTCTCGCTCATTACGGTAAACAATAGGGCTGTCGACTTAATAAATTAATAAGTCCCTTTAGGGAAAACAAAGTATTTTTCGTTGACTCTTAGAGTTAGGCCAATACTCGCTGATAAATGCTTTAAAAATAGTAGTAATAACTTTTTTATACACAAGTGCCGAATCGACAAACGTAGATGACAGAAGATGGGTTTTTTATTTCTTTCGTAGCACCACAATTGCAGCCAAAATTGTCTCCAACGAATCACAAAACTTCAATTAGTGCATTGACAATCCAATATTATGTGATAATACCTTACTTTAACATTGATTATTCATGTACTTTCTATAATAGATAGACGTAATTATAACCGTCTATATCTTAACCCTAAACATTGAAATCTATGCCGACAAATGTATCTAGAGGAGAGGGAACAGTGCTGCCAAATTTTCAGCATGATTATAATTTCTTTTTTTAATTATTGTGTTTTGATTATAAGTTAACATACAACTTGATACAATGGAAGCTACGATAAAACCCCCATTAAATATTAAAACTACAATCATACGACATACAATGTAATTGAGCTACGTGATTATGTTTCTTTAGACACTTAAGACTGTATTTTTTTAGTTTTTTATATTATATTAACGTGAAATAAAGTGTTATAAAATGGGGATAGGAAAGTCATTACCTCTATAGCCCATTCGTAGCAAATTATATATATATATATATATATATATATATATATATATTATCTTTATATATAAAAATTACGTGACATGTTGTTTGTCCGCGATGGACTCCTAAACTATTGAACTGATTTCAAGGAAATTTTGCACACTATGTGCATTTTGGTCCAACTTGAGAGATAGGATAGTTTTTATCCCGATAAATGACCCTCAAAATTTTTTATTGCGATTTAAAGGACTTTTATAGGAAAGGTCGTTGGAAAGGGCAGAACAACGTCTGCCTGGCGAGCTATTGTGTATATATATATATATATATATATATATATATATATATATATATATATATATATGCACAAGAAATATATAAAAAAAATATTACTTTTTCGCTGTGATTTAGTGTGTTTACAGCCTAATTGAGTTCTAATATAATCATTGCAGCAACCCGGATATATACAGAATAAACATACTAGCAATGACTCCATCCAGCAATGAGACAGCAAAGGAAATTCAATAAAACTTGCAAATTAACATTTCCACTGCAATATATTATAGCAAAGGTTTATATAAGGGTTATATTTAAAAAAACTTGAATGTTGCCTTGAAATGAAATTATGAAGAATTTACCAACTATTATAAGTAATTTCATACAGAATGACCTACGGCCCAACATTCAAACACTACTCAATTTTAAGACGCCGTTGAGTCTCATGTTGTCACAGTCACTTGATGATAGAGATAGCACGAGACTTAACTTCTTAAAATTGAGCAGGATTGAAGACTTAGACATACAAACATATATCAATGGAGGGTAACAACATATTTTTTACAGATGTTTCTATATCCGTTTCTACATCACTCCTTGGCTAGTTAGTAGTAGATTTCGTCAAATGATATTTCAGTTTGTCATAAATCCGAGGGTAAAATATGGTAAACACTTGGAACCCTTAAATACCGTAAAAGGTCATTCCAAATACATATAGTATTTGAAACACATCTGAATAGTTAAGTCACTGTAGTTGGGTTCTTTGATTCATTCAATAATATTTACCTAGTATGAACAGAATATGAAGATGATTAATGTTGTTTTTAACGATACTTTTGTGGAATAGAGGTGACAATCGCCCATAAGGCCCATAGACATCTAAATTTATCCTCGAATAAGAATCAAAATGTAGAATCGTTATCACCTCTTAGGACTAAAATGGAATAAATCGTTGTGAATAAAAAGGTCTTAAAATATTTTTATAATTGCTTATATAAATAAACTGTTATGTATGTGTAAAAATTGATATCTCATCTTTTGAATGATGTAAAATATGTTTGTTCCGGTCAATATGTATGAAATACCTTACTTCAAATACTCTAACATTAAATGTTATACATTAAATTACAACTATCTACCTTCACAACATTGAGAATATGTGAACTATGCCCTACCAGTATAAATATGGTTATTACGAATTACCGATAATGAGTTAACTTGACTTCGAGTTGTTGCATTTTAAATTCAACAATACTTTTTAAAAATAAATATTGTATTATAGTTATGGTATGGTTATTTTTAAAAATGAATATTGTATACAAAAAATTATAATCAATAAAATTGTACCTCGTTTAAAAAAAACGTAAAGAAGTTAAAATTTAATGTAAACATTTTATTTGAATCCAAATAGGAAACTGACAAAAAAATTGACCAGCGAAGACGAAAGCGCAAAATGAAATGTCTAGCAACACTGTTCCTCTTACAAAAATTCCTATAAAATACAATTGGTACAAAATTCTGACACACCCTTTACCATAAGCACAACCTTTACCGTGTCCGCATTTTTTAAAAGTCCTGTTATATAGTGAAATATTGAATAAATTGAAATACACCCATTTAGTATATGTTTACATACTTCCTATACCGTATCGTTGAAAAATGAACGTAAAGTATAACCGAAAACGCATTTACACACATACACACAATCACATACATACACACAATCATGCATACATACATAAAAACTTACAACTTCAATATGTACAATCTTTAATCGTATTTACCAATGGCAAAACTTGGCAAAACTCGGCCAAACAATATAAGGATTTTTGAAATATAATGGGCATGAGTCCAATTGGCCACCTAGATAGACAGTTCACTTTGATTTGTACAAAAAAAATATTAAAATCACACTTCTACGATAACAAAAAAATCTTCCCAACATATGAGATGTCTAGCGAGGGACTGATTACATCCCTATGTTTTATAAGTCTGGACTCATTCTGAATTACATCTATTAAAAAGTTTGACTCGTCCTATATCAAGACCATGGGCACACCACTATCGAGATGTCCACATGTTTATATAATTTAATTTAATACTTATTTGAGCACTTTACATTGTAACTAAACAACACTATTGAATGAAACTAATTTACAAAGTATTTTTAATTACCAACGTTTCATGCACTTTACAGCACCTATGGTCACGAACACGAATCCCATAAAAAATTAAATAAAGTAATCATAACTACACTAACAATAGTAAATAAAAGGTAGATTTTACAAAATTTGTCACAAAAACAATCGTTAGCAATATTTCCATCACCAAGATTCAAAGCCGTGTATGGATGGGTGTTACGTTTGATATTTTTATCTGTTCTTTAAATCTCAAAATACCCATTATTACGTACGCATTGAATCTTTGACACCTCCTTTTTTAATTTATGGCAATCCCGCGTCATATCTGTAATGTTACAAATTTGAAAAAAAAAATTTCAAAGCACTAAATATTTTAGCCCATAGCATCACAGTATACCTAGTTCCCCTCACTACATTCTATGTGGTAAAGGGTAGTGTCAGATTCATCCTGCCTATGAATATTTATTATGTCAATAGGTCGAAAGCTTGGGTCACAATACACAGTCAAGGACTTCTTGGTAAGTCTTTGGTTATTTTTCACAAGAATTGCTAAGTTTCAGTGATAAAGGGAACCAGCACAATCGATTCGTTCGAATTGATGTCAAACCGTTTTACCTTAATACAAAGTGTAAAGAAACGAAATGAAAACATTTTGTTTTGGAATATTTAGCTTTGTGACTAGTTTTTGTAGTCCCCAGGAACATTAATTTCAAAGAAACATTATTTATAAGAACAAAAATATTGAACATGAATAATATTATAATGCGTTAATTATGATCCATCAATCTCGAATCAAATCCAATTTCCAATTACATTAAACACTGAAGAGTGAACAAGTTTGAAACGGAAATATTTAATAATTAAAATTAAAAATGTTGTACAACCGACTACAATATAAATTATTAAGAATAACTCAAAAACTATTAGCCAGACCTTGATCAAATTTATATGGGATCACATATTAAGCACCAGCTTTCAAAAAAAATCATCGAAATCGGTTCATCCAGTAAAAAGTTATGAGGTAACGCACATAAAAAAAACATACAGTCGATTTGAGATCCGGCTCCTTTTTGAAGTCGGTAGAAAATTAGAGCATACTTATTTGAAATGTGGAGAGACTATTTAAGCTACAAGAAAATATAAAACCTCACCTATTTAGTACAAAATGAAGATCCAATGCTAAACGCAACAATTACGGCTAGTAATTTTAAGTTTATATCTGACCGAACTTTAAGTTTTTTTTTTAAATATTTAAACATGATTACAACAAAAAATAAAACAATTAAATCCTTTTCATGCCTCCCTATATATGCCATAGGACATCAAGTCGTAGAAAAACTGAATTAATTAAGAATATATATAAATATAGGCAAATTATATCCCAATTAAACTTTTCAGTTTAAATCATGACCGGTCATAAATATATACATCGGACTTTAGGAAGATACCACGGCTTTAAAGAGCGTCACCTCTGTCGCGTGAAATTACTGTCAGAAATCTTTTAAGACGTGTAAAATATTATTTGTAATTGAATTAGGAGCCACTTATAAATACAGTTTAAAGTAAATGCAAACCCCAAGTAAGAAACTTTAGAACGACGAGTTTGAGACGAAATATTACACAGATTTAAATGAGATAACGCTCTACGAAACCGATGATAATCGATAATGGCCTGATACTTTTAATTTTTAATTATACAACCGGATATGAAAATAATATAGCGATTAATATGTAACATTTTTATAATATTTACCACCAGGAAAATATCAATCGCATCATAACAAAACAATACCAGCAATTAACTTGGATATTCGTAAAAATAGGTAACATCCAGTTACATTGATAATACTTAGGCATATCCACAGCATACCAACATACGTTCTCGCAACGAAAATACAGTTTAATACACATTTAAAATAAAAACTATGCTAAAAGCCACAATATTTATACCTTTAAATCTATGTAAAATGGTTTCGACACACATTTAAAGAGTGCAATTATTATGGTACGATTAAATGAATGATAGCAAAATTGCGGATAGTCCCGAATGTTGGAGAGCCTGGTAGAGCTTGTCTAAACTGAAATGACGCGCCCCACTACTTAATTAGTTGATTTCGATGTGTTAGTGCAAATATTAATAACGACGCTTCATCTGTGTTTGAGCGTCGACTGCTCCGCGAACTATGATCTGTATGCCTACGTGACGGTCGACTAGTCGCGTGATGAATCCGACAACGCTCTCCTTAGGGAGCAGCGTTGGGGCATTGTATGAAACAAAACGTCCGCTCTATGTCACCTTCAGGCAATTATGACAAGTTGAACAAAAAATCCACTTGAGTTTCACCGGCAACTGAATGACCAATTACAATGGCATTTGTATATGTATTGCGTCCATATTTTAAATTTGCTTGTGTGCGTTAATGCTATAGTGGGGCGCGTCATTTCAGCTTAGACGAGCTTTACCGACTGTAATAAGCGACCGATATAGCCTTAACTAGGTTCCGACTGCCCGCTCTACATGATTCACACACTGCCTTTGCTCTCGCTGCCGCCATCTTGTTGTGGTTCTAAACTGCTTCTGAAATATTATTTTTTTTATAGAATAAGGGCGACAAACGAGCACTCAGTACACCAGATGGTAAGTATACATTTCTTTACATTAGAACCCTACCTTACTCACGTCCCAAAACGCACTCACTCAAACACACCGAAATAATCATGAGCGCTTGACTTAAGACCTATGAAAAATGTTTGTACATCTAGCAGTAAACAAAGTGTTCCTTCTTATTTCTACAAGTTAAAATGGTTCGCAACCATTTACAACGGGGCAAGAGCTCTAGTAGTTGAAAAGGATTATTAAAATCGTTATAATGATATGGCTTATTGATTTGCTAACAAACCTTTTTAAATGCTAATACACATCTGATCGAACGCGGAGAAATTGTGTTCTATGATCGGACAAAAAGCTAAGGTAGGGTTCTAATGTGAAGAAAAATTTATATGCCACAGTATAATTTTTTTTTAATGTAAATAGTAAAGAAGTAGGACAGAGCATCATGTAGATTCATCTCCTCTTATTATTGAGTTTCAGAAAATGTCCGCTTAAATGCCCCAATACGTATTAGCGGATTTTAGTCTTAGTTTATTTTTCAGACGTAACCGGACTAGTAGTCCAGTTCTCTGAAAAAATTAAGAACTAAACTAGATATTTCAATAATTACATTCAATTGCTATAGGAGACTTATAGACCTCATAATTATCCAAGAAAATCTATCCAATGCAATGGTACTCCACGATATGGATAGCGAAAAACATTTTCCGAATTTGTATTCTTCGTTTAAATGTAGGGGAACTTGAACACATATAATATAAATATAATGAAAAATGAAATATATATAATAATGTAGCCGAGGCTCCTGTTTGTTTGCCTTCTCTTGTATAAAAAAAGGAAATATATAAACTTACATTTTTTTCAATGACACAATAAGATACATAGATCAAGATTATGTGTAATATGTTATGGAGGTTGGAATAAGTGCGCAGCGGTCGCATAGCGCGCAGGCTAGTACAAATATATATATACAGGATTATTTTGGAATAACTGGGTAAATTTGCAGATTTGATATATTTAGTTTTAAATTTGGCTACTATTTGAAAAATAACCCTGTATAAAAGACACGGTACTCACGCGAGCACACGACACTTAACAGTGCTATGGAATATAGTACTAACGCGGGCTCGTCGAAATTAGATTAATATACATAAAACTATTGTGTAACTATTGTGTATAATATATTTTATTTCATTATCATATACACACAAAACAAGACTGTTTTTTTTTCCTGTAACTTTACATTAAATATAAAACAATAAATTATATTCTAAAACTTTTTCTTGTGATTACATTTACAAATCACATACGCGCGACGGCCGCGTAGCGCTGTCTCGTAGCGTGCACGTAACTTACGCGCACGTAGCAGTGCGGTAGTTACGCGGGCTCAAGGAATCACGCGTGTTCGTTGCGGTGCTACGGGGCACTGTGGTTACGGTTAGCTCAAGGAAACGCGCGGCAGCCGTGTAGTAGTAGGTCATGTAGCAGTGCTACGGGGCACGTTAGTTAGGCGGGCTCGAGGAATCGCGCGTGTTCGTTGCAGTGCTACGGGGCACTGTGATTACGATTAACTCAATGAAACGCGCGGCAGTAGTCTATCGCGTAGCAGTGCTACGGGGCGCGGTACTTACGCGGGCTCGAGGAAGCGCGCGGCGGCCGCGTAGCGCGCCGGCTCGTAGTCCTCGGAGTCGGCGGCGCGGCCGCGTGTCAGTCCGCGCACGTGTTCTCGGAACGCGGCCCGAACCGCGCCCTCTTCCACCCTCTGCAGTTGCTCCGACGCCTCGGCGAAGCTCTCTGCAAACGATTGTAATTTTTAGGGTTCCGTAGCCAAATGGCAAAAAACGTATACGTGGTAGGGCCATGATGCAGCTATATTAGTAGTATAGTTGTAGCACGAATGGATCGGCTCGAGCGGGGAAGGACCACGCTCTCACAGAATACCAGCGTAAAATAGCAGCCTAACGCTGCTGTGTTTCGTATGGTGAGTTTAGAGAACCGGAGACCCTTTTACTGGACAAGAGGCATTCCATCTTAGTCCTTACGGGTGACAAAGCATCAAATAAATTTTAACAGTGGTAGAGCCACGCTACAGCTATTGCTATCGCACCACGGATGGGCCGGCTCGAACCGGGGTGGTACCACGACCTCATAGAATACCAGCGTGAAGTAGAGGTTTACCTCTGCATTTCGCTTGGTGAGTGCAGGTGGCCGAAGGCCCTTTTTACTGGAAATGAGGCATTCCATCTTAGTCCTCACGGGTGACAACGCATCTGCATTTTGATTCGCAAACGAGGAAAGATGTAGATGTCTATGGGCCGCAGCAACCACTTACCATCAGGTGGACTGTGTGCTCGTTTGTCACCCTTATCCTATAAAAAAAATAGAAAAAAAAAACAATAAATTTTTGGGGTCTCCCATACTTAGAACTGAAACTCAAAAATGACTTTTCATCAAACCCATACGTGTGGGGTATCTATGGATAGGTCGTCAAAGATGATATAGAGGTTTCTTATACCATTTTTTTCTAAATTGAATAGTTTGCGCGTTTGCTTCCAAAGTGGTAAAATGTATGTGCCCCCCCCCCCCCCCCCGTAACTTCTAAAATAAGAGAATGATAAAACTAAAAAAAAATATATGATGTACATTACCATGTAAATTTCCACTGAAAATTGGTTTGGACGAGATCTTGTGAGTAGTTTTTTTAATACGTCATAAATCGTAAATTATGTTACTTACTGTTACGGAACCATTCACGGGCGAGTCTGACTATATATATAGTATATTATATAGGTATATAATATATATATATATATATATATATATTATATACCTATATAATATATATATATATATTCTTGATTAAGAATCTAAATGCAGATGTCACCCCTGAAGACTAAGATGGAATGCCTCGTATCCAGTAAAAAGGGTCTCCAGTTCCTCTACACTCATTATATGAAATACTGCAACAACATTGAGCTGCAATTTTACGCTCGTATTCTGTAAAATCGTGGTCCTTCCCCGATCGCACCAACACATTAATGCTTCTTAGCCCTCATTGGTGCGCTTACTTTAACTCTTGATACTCCGTGGCGCAGTGGCTTAGCAATGACTTATAGCGCTAAGGGCCGCGAGTTCGAATCGCGCACTGAACAAATTTTGTATGGTCTACAAATAATTCCGGGCCTGGATATTTGCCGTAGTGAAATTTATCTATGTAAACTGTCTTAACAGAAATAATAAAAAAATATATAAATAAATATCAAATTACAAGCTCACCATTAATAAATCCGTCGAGCGTTGTCGACGGTCTTGACTGACGAACGCATCTGCGCTTGCGCGAGGGCATGCCAGAGAGGTACGCATCGCTGTACGGAGGCTGTTCGCTGCGCTGAATGAGTTGGTCACGCGAGAACACCGGCACCCACTCTTCACCCCAGTGCTGCATGATCAGCATCGGTGGAACCTATAGGTGAGAAAGTTACTGTCACCAGTATTCCGAACGGTGAGGGCGTAAGGAATCTCGTATCCTTCACTTTGTTTTCTCAGAATGAAAGATACGAGAGACAGCTTTCTTTATTTTCTCAAATATGGTGAGTGAAAAACCGAATACCCTGGAAACGAGGCATTTCAACCTTAATTCTCAGGGTTGACAACGCATCTGCATTTTGATTTTTAATCAAGGATTAATGTAGATATCTATTGGCCACAACATTCTCTTGCCATCAAGTGGACAGTGTGCTAATTTGTCACAATTTATTTATATAAAAAAAGGAATGCGGCATAATAGCCTAATAAATGCCGAGTGCCAAGTAACAATTACAGCAAATCCTTTCTGAAATGAGAACGACCTTTCTCCAGCAGTGAATTATTATTGAGCCGGTAGCACCGGAGGCCCATTAACTAGTGACGTATGACAACATAACTGGTCGTGTTACATTACAGCCCTTCACAAGTCCACTGTTGAACATAGGCCTCCCCCAAGGAATGCCACAAAGCACGGTCCTGAGCCACCTGCATCCATCGACTTCCTGCATATCTTACCATTCGCCGTGTTAGCCTAAATCGAATTGGACGTAGTTATGCAAAAAGGATCCAACCCGAGTTTATGTCAAAAAATGTTGACTTGAAAAATAATGTTTGTGGTCTATACTATTATGTGATGTAACAATTTTAGCAAACGTAACACAAATAACAAGAAAAATTACAAACAGACCATACCGATAATTTGAGTTTATGATATTTGAAGTATGGATACTTCAAATATCATAAACTCAAATTAACTTAATGCGGGTTGGATCCTTTTTGCATAACTACGTCCAATTCGTAGTTACAATACCAAACGCGAAGCATTCGATAAGTTGCTTAACATCAAGCTCGTCATCCCAGTTCCAGTCCCATACTATCTTTGTCATCACTGCAGCTAAGGTTCATATCTGAATTTAATCTTCCCTCCATAGCCCGGTCATCAAAAGATGGTGTTGAGCCGCCTCTATCCATCGACTACATGCATTTGTCATTAGACCGTCACTCACCGCACACTCTTGTATAAATTTTATATCGAACGCACCAAAGTGCAAGCAAAGTTTGTTTGCACTACAGTTTATATAAACTCCAAAATATAACATACTCATATAATATATCTTCCACAAAAGACTTCTCCCAACCTAAATAAGGGGTGGGCCATTTAAGATTTAGAATTTGATACGGCTATGGAAAAACTAATGAATATTTTTTCAAAGTTATAAGTTAATTAAAAATATTAAACCTTTCCATTTAGGAATGGAAGACATCATTCAAATGACTGCCACGGCTAGCCTTACAATACTCCATTCGATCAGTTCAATTTGTCAGTACATTTTCGATTGTTTGGGCCTCTATTTCATCAATGGCTACTTCGATTTCATGTTTCTAGTCGTCATTCGTCTCTGGATGGTTAGCTTAACACTTGTTCTTAACGGCTCTCCACAAAGAGTTCAACGGAGTCAAAAGGCTTCGAGATGGCCGATTGGCATTAGCATTTCGGCTGATTATGCGATTTTCGAAAACAGTGCACAAAAGATCGATTGTTATTACGTTGGTTGTGTGGCACGTCGCGCCGCCCTGTTGAAACTAAATGTCGTCTATATCATCCTCTTAAATTTTAGGAAACAAAAAAATCGACGCTCATCATAGCACGGTAGCTATTCGAATATATATACCGAAATCTTTATTTTTTATATATTATTTTAAGCCAGCGCTGAACTAAAATTCAACCTGATGGTAAGTGGTGATGTAGCCTAAGATGGTGAAGCGCACTGACTTAACAAAAGGCTATTCACTCTTGCCTTGAAGACACCCACACTGTAATCGGATGGAAAGACAGATGCTGGCAACTTAATCCACTCTTTTGCTGTACGCATGATGAACGATGTAGCAAACCGTTTGGTTCGAATGCGTGGTAAGTCAACAACGAAAGGGTGGAGACTGCCCGACCGTTTGGTTGTCCTATGGTAGAAGAGGGAGGGAGGAATTAAATTATACAATTCCTGCGCACACTCTCCAAAATGCATCCTGTAGACAACCGAAAGGCTGGCTACTTTGCGCCTGTGTTCGAGGCTGGTTAGATTGGTTTTAACCGAACTCGGGTCACCAATAAGCCTCTTAGCACGCCTTTCCATTGAGTCCAAAGCCCATATATGGCACCAATACTCCATGTACGACCGGACTTGCGCTTTATATAAAGTAAACAGCTGTCCCGGCGTGAAGTATCGCCGCACCTTTGCAAGGACTCCTCCGTTATGCTAAATTCTTCTCAAAGAAGTGCATGAAATTTTCAATTCTCGAGTACGATGACGAGTTGACGTTGATGGTTGTTCACGCACACTGTGAACAACAGCAGCGATGTTTTCGGTTGAGCGCACTAGACGAGTACATACACGGGTTTGTTTTATCCAACAACGATCTCGAATGAACTCGCTTTACAAATTAATCCACAAACTGCGTTTTCGGCACATCCTTTTTGTCAAATTATTTTCATAAAGTTCTTACAGTTTAAGCAGAATACTTCACCAATTTAGAAATAAGTTTTTAATATTTCCCAACATTGTTCAAGCGAAAAGCGACCCATTTCATAAATATGAAACAAAAACTAACTTTCTGTCACATCGCAAATGACTTCAAACCTTCCAACCTTAAAATAGCCAATTCCAAACGTTAAATAGCCAACCTTTTACAAGGCGAGTCAAAAATTCGTTCAGTCAACAGTGAGTTGATACCATTTACATCCTGATCATTAAGGATGTCATCAGGTGAGATTTTAGTCTAACATGAGCTCATCTTATACACAAAACATAAATTAATATTTTATATCCTAGGACTATCTCACTATAATTCACGCATTATAGATTTTTACCTCGAGCATAGTAACGCAGCAATGTACACTGAGAAATATGTAAATCTATAACACACATGAAATTCGAATTCAGGAACCCACAACGCATAAGGCAGGTGCGCTGATATTCGCAAAGATACATTAAGAAAACCAAAAAAAAAAAGCTCTTTTAAACATATTTAATTAATATATATGTGTAATATATATATACATAAATGTGATGTTTTACACGTTTTTTATATATATTTGGCAACTAGGAGAAGCAATTTTTGTTTGTTTGTTTATGATTTTTTCGGTTTTTTACTTTTACAAAATTTATTTGAATTGATGATGATATTAGGTTTAAAAAAAACTAAAAAGAAAACAAAAGACTTTTTAAACGTTGCTTTCTTCGCTCAGCCAATTTTATCTCGAAAATAATTAATCTTACCACTCGAATATTTGCTGGCGACTCGGGCGCGCTACGCGATGATGAATCCGATTTTGCGGCTCTTGAAGTCCTGGGATAGAAAATGAAATCCATGTAAATTACCTTTCCCATCACCTACATAAGGAAACTATAAAAAATCGTCTTTACTCTTGTTATACACCGCGGACCGCGGTCATTTTGTTAGAGTTAAGAACATAAATAAGGTTAAATAAAAAGTAAAATTAAATAAAATAATATTAAAATATCGTTTTTAATATTTTAATTGTTATTTATTACAGTGAGATCTAGGATCGTCGGTAGTTCTGCACTATTTACTTGTTTCTTCTTAAGTTTAAAAAAATAAATCAAATAAACAAATCATTAAAAAGTATATTTAGGTGTACAATTTTTAAAATTTTGTATTAATTATTACGGCTAATGTTTGAACGGGTGACCAGATGAAATTATTATAATGATTCAATGAGCAACATTAAATTTACTTAATAGATAATGTTATTTTATTATTTATAGAAATTGCTATTGGGTTCTCGTCCGATTGGAATGCATAACTTATATAAATCTAGTTTAAGTGAACTTCTGGCTCTCTGACTTTATGAGGCCGTAAATGTCTGATTTAGTACAAGGGACTCTTTCGTTTTAGGAAGGATTTGCCTTTCCTTTCGTTAGCAGGTGGAATGACGATCGTAGTACTAAACGTTACTACGTTACGTTAGTTACTATTTATACTTATTTATACAGAATGTCCCTAAAGTCGACGTCTCGAAAACATATAAACATATCGACGTCGAAAAAATATACTAAAAATATATAAAATATAGGAACTCGGACTCGTGTAGAGTCCGAGTTCCTTACCTCTCGTACTCGTACGAAGGAAGGAAAATTAATTTAATACTAGGTTTGTTAAAAAATGTTTGTTTCCATAATTTAACAAATAATCTTGGAAGTGTTATACCATTTTGGAATCCTTATTGAATGCGACAACTTTTAAAGTTAATTGCCAAACTCGTGTAGCATTTTTTTTCGGTACAGTCAATTAGAACTAAGCAAAGTATTAATTTTGAAAACTTGGTTGGGGAAAAAATTACATTTCCTTCTGTACTGGAGCAATTATCTGTATATTTTAAGCAACAGTATTCAGAAGCATTATTCAGGATTACAAAATAAAAAGGAAATTTAAAAAAAAGTTAAAATAAAATTTTAATAATAAAAATTAAAAAAAAAATAAAAAACAGAACTTCTGTTAAAAGACCGCCACACAATTTAGATTTTCTCGATTTTTTTAAAATACCTGTAATTTTTAAAATATATAGCAAAGATTTTTTTTGATTTTTCTGTTAACTATTATAACTTGACTTATCACCCGATTCCGGCTTAACGTCAACTTCTCTTCTTCTGTATTTCATAAAATATAAATATATATAAATAAAATGAAGAATGCTTCGGTGGTTTGGACACGTAGAAAGTAAGAATGAAGGTAATGACAAAAAAAACTATGCTGTGTAAGTAAATGGCAGAGTCGGCAAGTGACACCAGATGTTTTTCTCCAAAATTTATTTTCATAGATTATTAATATTTCGTAGACCTATTAAATGTGTTAAAATTAGAATTTTCGATTGAAAAGGTTGCACATGCTAAACCGATTTATAAATTTAACATATAGGTATTCAACAATATTAGCCTTAACGTGATGTGTGATTAAAAATAATTTTTAGACTACACCCGTGACTACACCTGCCTTAAGTGTCGTGGGTTTAAAAATATATTTAATTATGGATTTATCACTATTTTTGATCTTGTGTGCTTCATTTTCTAGTCAAGTGTTCTTGATATATAGGTCTTGTGCTGTGAGTCATCAACACTACAGATAAATCTCACCCTAGTCGCTTCAACCATAAGGTAAGGTTTGCACATAATAAGAAGCAGTAACTGTGGTAAAAAGAACATGAGGAAACACAATGATCCCAAGCGATGACCCTCGGTTAATTCCTATGCATGTGTATCTACGATTAAACTATCTTTCCCTTCACTTTAATTCATAATGTAACTGCTGAACACAGATTTCTCACAGAAATGGGGGAGAAAAGTAAGAATATGAGACAACAGTTGACAAAAGCGTAGTAGAACCACTGAATTGATATATTGTAACATGAACCTTATAGGACACTACAAAAATATATTTAAAATAAAAACCGCGGCTGACAACTCGCTTGCAAAGCAAGCGTGGCAACTTTGACAAATATGACACTTATGATGTAATCTATGACAGTACAAGCCTAAATTCAACAGTGGACTTTGAGAGGCTGTTATAAATGATGTTATTTTTATTTTTTATTCATTGAATTATTACGACTGTTTGAATGTGTAATATTACATGAATAATCATCATCTTATCAAATTCCTAAGCACAGAAACATACAATTACAAAACATAACAAACTAACATAAAATACTTGTCTTAAAATAAAAGCATAACATAACCCTGTTTTTCCATAATCTGTGGGTAAATGCCAAGTGATGGTAGCACTGCACTGAAAGTTACATTTTTATGTGCGTTTGAAGAGAAGCATTAAGAAAATGAAGTTGTCTCACGATAACGCTTGTATTATATCCTAGACGCAATTTCTATGCGTAATTATTCAAGACCAACAGTGTACCTGTGCAGTATAACGCCGCCGTGAGTATGGCGTAATAATAATTGTTATTTAATACGTTATAAATAGAGAAGTTGCATTAATTTTTTCCCCTCAAATTTATATATATTTATATATGAAAATTACGAGTCACGTTGTTTGTGCGCGATGGACTTCTACACTACTGAACTAATTTCAATAAAAATTTGCACACTGCGTTCAATTTGGTCCAACTTGAGAGATAGGATAGTTTTTATCCCGATAAGTGACCGTCAATATTTTTTATGGCGAATTTATATATATATATATATATATATATATATATATATATATATATATATATATATATATATATATATTTATGAAGAAGTAATTCATTTACATAAAATAATTTTGAATGTTTTTTATTAATAATTCGTTTTGTTTAGTTATAAATGAAAATAAATTAGTAAAATTTTTGAATGAAAATAAACGACTTGTGATTGATTATGACGTCATTATATCCTTTGAGGTTGTGAGCCAATCGGAATCATGCTATACTTTTATATTTTCTAAATTCGGATCGGCATGTGTAAACAAAACATATATAACTTGTATTATGCAATGACATTTTTTTTATTTTCACAACGTAAACAAGCGATATAATGACGTCACTGGCATTTGAATTTACATTTTAGAAAAACCATTTTAAATTGTAAAATTATATGAAAAATACATTGTTAAAAAAAACTTAATAATTTATAGTAAACTTTCAAAAAAAAAATTAAAAAACATGCAACTTCTCTATTATAATAATGTTTGTTTTGGCTTTGATGAACTCTACTTTTTTGAAATAACAATTACTAGTAGTTCATAAAAACCCTTATTTTGTTTTGTGTGGTAATAGGATATTAAACCCTTTTTCAAATAGTGTTTTAAATGAATACTACAGTGAAAGTGAACCACTTTAATTGTTATTTTTTTTAAACCGAATAGTGCCATAAAAATCACTTTATAATTTATCATTTTATATTTTCACGCGAAAACGCTAGCTGCCTTGCTGTTAAGCTTGTGACGCCACTGCCCGAGGATTTTGCATGGAATAAGCTATTTTTGGATGTTTAATAATGAGCTATCATCTTTATCATTGATGGGTTATACCTGAATGCAAAAAGACGAGCATAACAACGCCGGGGAAGTTATGGATTCAAGTGTCAACTGATTTAAATATGAAAAATACTTGGTTAAAACTGGGAAGAAGAGACCCGAATACATTGTCTACAAAAACTAGACTATACTTCTGTGAAAATCATTTTGATGTAAGTATGACGTATACTCAAGTGTCGTTTATCGTATAAACATCCTGAAGTGATAGATATTGCAAGTCAAATTTTGTAATAGATTGTTGTTGTATAAACAAAAGTTAGTAATAGGTACTTACATTGACTCGGCACAACAAAAATCTGGACTGCGTGCAAAAATTTTTGCCACCATCAATAAATTTAACCTTGATATATAAGTACTTTCTGCTTTTACGAATCCGCTTCCATGATGCCTTTTCAATATAATTCGGAATAAGACTAAACAACCGTAATTATAACCTTAATTTTTTTTCGAAACAACACACAACACATTAGTTAGTTTTCTTAACCAGATACGACACGTCGGAATCTAATATGGCGGATAGAGTTTTGGAAATAAGAGGCACAGATAAAAAAATATGCTTAAAATTGAATTATAAAATTTATAAATATATGATTAAAAAGTATTTATTTTCCAAAAAACAATACAATGTTAAAATTTAAATAGCTTAGTAATTAATTGTGACAAAACTCAGTTGTAACGGGAAACCCATTACTTCTGCTATTCTGCCACAGCCTTTGCGCAGTATCCATACACAGTCTTGGGCAAGCGATGAAACACACGCATCAGCAATAAATAAATAAATAAAAATTTAAACAAGAAATAAATAATAGTTACTAAAATACGAAATACAAAATACTAAAGTACTAAACATGTTCACTAATTTGACGGGATATCAGAGCCGCACAGAGCGAGAGACTGTTGTTGGATCAGCCACTTGCGGCATCTTTGCCGGTAGGTATAGGGAAATGGGGTAGACGGGACTGGTGGTGGCAAATCGTTCCAGATTTCAGCAGCGGCGAATTTAAAACACCCCCTGGCTCGAGTCTAATTCTGGGTAGTTGAAGCCAAACTTTTTTGTTCAACAGCTATCTCATCCTACAAATATTTTGGAGACGCTGTGTGATACAGTGTATGCAGAAAACAAGCATATTTTGTTTAACATTAACTAAACATTAAGTCGCATGATTATCAATGTAAGTTACCTGGAAGGTTGCGGACTCTGTGCATCATTACTCTGTGCACCGTTCTGCATCACGGGTGATGGCAGCTGGGTTGCTTGACTTGGGGAAGATGGCTGGCGAGAGGGGGTTGGCTGGCTTGGAGAGGTTGACTGGCTTGAGGGGGTTGGTTGGCTGGTTGATGTGGTCGGGCTTGGTAAGATCACAACAGGATCAGTCATGGTCTCAACGGTAACGGTCTCCGTGGTGTTTTCGTTCGGTCGCGGACGTGGTTGCTCCACAGATGGTGTGGTGGGGGGCGTGGTCTGCATAGGTTCCGGGGTGGGTGACACTTCCATCGGGACTGGCTCTTGGCTTACGGTCTGTTGCTCCTGAAAGAAAATCCACAATAAACAATGACATAACGATTATCAACAGAGCTTAATTTATATATGTTTTGTACCAAGTGATTAATTAGTATGGCCAATATGAAGTGGACAATATGTTAAAAAACTATTGAAATAATCAAATTAACCGGGCTTTATGAAGGAAGTCCGTTACTCATTGGGAAGAGTAACAAAAAAACATGTGTAGTTCACACGCGGTAGAAGTGAAACCTTCCAATGAAATGAAATATAAAATAAAAATATTTCACCGCAAATGATTTATTTAATATGATCATTTTCATCCACAAGGGCGCCATAAAATCTAATAAAAAAATTATATTTGCTTGTTCGTATTTTATACGCAGCCATACCATTTATCAGACTGAGGTAAAACTATGTCAACTTATTACTTGCACTAGCGGGAAGGTTATAGGGATAGTACAATAAGCTTACACTGGGAGGCGCGTGCATCGTACCGATAAATTAATTTGCAAGTTATATGTATATCATTCGATTTCAATGAATGTATTGTCATTCCTAAATAGACAATATTTTACACAATTATTAAGTGGCGAAGCTTGCGAAGTCACTTATTGATTTCACGATGTCTGTCCGTCTGTCCGCCTGTCCGTCTGTCCGTCCGTCTATCCGTTTGTCCCACGATTATCTGGAGAACGGTTTCGAATTTTCAAATTCTGTTTTCAGCAATCGATTACTGATCACCCAGGCATCTGAACCTCCTATTTTGAAACTGATTGCTCAACGGCAACCGTTAGAAACCGCTACAAAGCTGATTGCTTCGCCACTTTGCTATGCTGTTAGCTTGCTAGGTTTATTACTCTGCAAAGCGCCGGTTGCCAGCTAGCATAAAATAGAAGTTTGATTTTGTACTAGCAGTAAATAAATCCTTACTATTAGACTAAATTTTTGTGTAATAAATCAAAAGAATATTTTCTTTCAAGTAAAATTGTTATTCTATAGGTAAAGTCATTTTATCGAACAAAAACTGTGTTTAAAATAGACGACTGAAGTTATTAAATCGTGGATTGTTATAAATGGACTGGTATATTAAGATAATTTTATTCTATACGGTTCATTTTATTTATTTAATAAATTTGTTGATTTTTTATATTGTTTATTTTAACTGTTAAAATTTATTCTAACCATCTTTAAAGCACCGCACAAAGAGAAAGACGAAGATAGTAGGAAACACTATATTAAAAAAAAATAGTAGCAAAGTATATTTTTAGCGGATTTGAACCCACAATCTTTTGAGTTGCGGTCTATTCTCTCGCAGGCTAAATCAGGCAGAACAACATCTATAAATGTATATGTGTGTCTCCTTTTAATGTCGCTTTTTCGTTTCATCGAGTTTCAAATCACAACAATTCTAAAAAGTTTTATTTCATAATGTTTGGTTAGGTTCTTTTGATGTCATATTTAACAAATAAATACAATGGGAATAAAGTTTTTCATCAAAGGTTTTTTTTTTGTAACACAAAACAGATTATCCAATGGCTGCTATTTGATACTGCAAAGTGGATTTTCCTTTCCTTCACATTTTTACTTCTTAATTTCAGATTTGGTACAGGATTGACTTATTGTCTTAAAAGTGATTAACGTTCGGTTAGGTTAGATTATATCAAATTGCCTAATAGTTATACGTGGTAGAGCCGTGCTGCAGCTATATTAGTAGTATAGTTGAAGCACGAATGTGTCAGCTCGACCGGCGAAGGACTACGCTCTTAGATAATACCAGCGTAAAATAGCAGCTTAACACTGCTGTTTCGTTTGCTAAATGTAGAAAGCCGGAGACCATTTTTACTGGAAAAGAGGCATTCCATCTTAAGTTCTCACGGGTGACAACGCATCTGCATTTTGATTCTTTATTGAGAATAGATGTAGATGTCTATGGGTCACAGTAACAACTAACCCTGAACCTTGTAAAGGTGTGCCGGCATGAAATACTGTCCCGCTCTGCTGAGCACCCCAAGTTTTTAGAGGCCAATTTGGCCTTCTCTTCCAAGTGACCACGAAACTGCACGTCACTCGATATGTCGACGCCGAGGATTCCGATACTGGCTGAGACAGCAAGAGGAGTGCCTTGAAACTGAGGAGATACGACAAAAGGGTTCTTTTTAGCGGTAAACGCGCAAACTTGTGTCTTCTGAGGATTAAGCTGGACTAGATTTAGTCGCCCTCAGTCTGAGACTTTGTTCAATAAAGTCTCGACTTCAGACACAAGTTTGTTCCGGTACTCGGCGACGTTTTCCCGAGAAATATTGGCACGGCCGGTGTATAAAGCGTTACCAGTGCTGTCGTCTGCATAACAATGAATGTTACCGGTTTGCAACATATCATTGATATGCGGAAGAAATAGCGTTGGTGATAGCACGCAGCCTTGTGGAATACCAGCGTTAATGGGCTTGTAATCGTAGCATGCACCGTCTACTACGACCTTGATGCACCGATCCGCAAGAAAACTGGTGATCCAATTGCACAATTTCTCGGGAAGCCCATAGGAAGGGAGCTTCGAAAAGTGTCAAACCCGATCGAAGGCCTTCGCTATGTCCAAATTAACGGCCATCGCCTTCCCCTTGGACTCCACTGCCTCCACCTATCTATGTGTTAGGTAACCTAGAAACCATAATAAAATAGTAACTTACTTGCGACGCTCTGTCTGGTATGCGATGAATGTGTGTCTGTATGTTCTCTATGTTGGAGGCTAGATTTGGACGTACGCGCTGGTAAATATCCAAGCATAATGTTATAAGGTATTGATTGATTGCTTCTTCTTCAACTGTAATCACCTCAGCCTGGGTAAAAAAATAATACATTATAATAATATACAATGAACTATACAAAAGCTGTGACACATTATTAAGGCTTTACGATTTTACGAAATTACTATACTAGCAAGTTATTAAGTTTTATTATATCTTTTCAAAATAGTGTCCATTTACATCAATACATCGCGGCATCCGATGGAACCACTGAGAAAAGTACTTTGTCCACTCGTCCTTAGGGGCCTCTTCAACGACATTTTGAAATGCAGCCACTGCTTCCTTGGCGTCCATAAAACGTTTTCCTCGAAGTTTTTCCTTTTATTTTTGGACATAAATAAAAATCGCAAGGTGCGATATCGGAGCTATAGGGCGGGTGTCCCAGTAATTCCAGAAATTAAATCTTTAAACCATTTTACGACATCAATCAACACGACGGAAATTTTGGGCCTCTGTCAAATTATGAGGTATCCGCCGAACACAAAGCTTCCTGACCGCTAAATGTTCATGGATGATTTTGTACACTTGACTCATAACGATGCCTAAGTTTGTCCGAATCTGCTGATAAGTCACTCTTTTGTCAGTCTCTATCATCGCCGCAGAACACTGATGTTATCTTCAGTCGTCGCCGTAGAAGGCCGTCCCTCACGCAGATCATCGGTGAGATTAGTGCGACCACGTTTAAACTCATTAAACCAGTTGTAAATAGTGGCACGAGATGGGGCTTCATCGTGAAATGCCAATCGAAGTCTATCATAACTTAAGTGTTGACTTAAATGACATCAAAAGTCATAAAAAATCATTGTACAAAAAGTTTCTCGCGTTAAATTCATGTTGACGTGACACACAAGTTAATAAAATACATACACAATAATATTGGCAGAGTTCCATTTTCAAAATTTGAACTTATTTTTTTATTATATCGTTTACAAGTTGCCAGTTCTAAAAACTTTCAGTGTCGGCCTCGTAAGAAGCCTGAATGACTTAGACGAAATGGCAACCGAAGAGATTTTACCGAACTCCGTCTAGCGGCTACGTTTTGTCTTACTAAGAAAAGTGCAAAGATTTATAGACTGCAGAAGTGACAAGTATATAAGTAATATACTGCCTATTATGCTTGCACATCACTGAGAATCATGTTGCGGACGCGGTGTTAAGTATCTTCAATTACATTGCACGGTGTGCTACTGTAGCTTCGTCAGGTAGGCAATAAGAGCTACCAAGTGTTTAAGTTTTAAGTATGTAAGAGATATTTATTATATTTGTTGAATCGTATTTATTTGTTTCGTATTAGTAACTCTGGGGATAAACGCTCGCTGTAAATTTCGACCGGGTCCGATCCCCGGAGGCGCCAATGAGATTGTTAATTGCAATTTTACGCTGAGCACGTGCTGATTGAGCAAGAGTGACAGAGGCCTCGCTGTAGGCACACGGCAAAAAGTGCTAAAGGTCTGGTATCTATTAAGAACTGTAAATATCATAATGTATATAAAATAAATGAATAGTTACCTTATTTTAAATATAGAATTAACAGCTCTATATTATATAGGTTCTTTAAAATGGATGAAAAAAGTCGGCTACAAATCTTCATTTGGGAGTGAATAACAGAGACAACAAAGTCGAAACTAGCCGATTATGGTCAATAGTCACATTCCATGGCTAGATGCGTTAACTTAAATTCCACGAGTTATAAATGGTCTAAAAAGAACAATGCTACCATAAATCTCACTTACCATGAAAGCAGAGTATAGTGTGCGAAGCCCTTCGTCTCCATCCTCACAGCAGTAGAAGACAAGAGTCAGGAGGTCAGTGAACAGCCTGGCGAAGATCGAGTAGAACCGAGCTGGGAAAAATTCTCCTCGGACCTCGGTCATCAAAGTGGCAATCACTGGGGGCATCCTGGCCCTCAGGAGAGATCTGATGGACGCGTACAGATTGATGTCTGAGCGGAGTGGCACTAGTGACGGCTGTAATAAAAAGTATGCTGTCATACACATGCATATGCGAAATTACTTTGCCGTAGAAATACAATATATTTTTAAAGTATTGATAGATTAACAAAGTTTCAATCGAACCGAGCAATACTAAAAACTCAAAGACTTAGTAACATATTTTAAAAATAAATAACTATTTATTCTGTCATTTGTAACTAAAGGAAATTAAAAAGACAATAGAATCATTAATTGAGTAAATAGACCAACCATTTCATAAATGAAATTGCTGTAGCTGGCGACCAGGAAATCAGCTGCCCCTTGGAAAGCGTTATCTCTGTGCTCAGCTTCCGATATGTCGAGGAGATGTTGGATATAGGAACGGAGCAGAATGCGAACAGCGTGGAACTCATTTGGCACCAGCGGCGTTTCCCCAGACACGGACTGCATGAGTTCCGACGAGAAGACGTTGCGAGCCTATGATAAAATACAAGGATTACAACAAAATATCCCCTGTTTAAGGTGCCAACAAAATTATTTAACCTAATAGAAAAATAATAGATATATTATTTAAATTAAGAAAAACGTCTGGTTCAGTAATTAAAATAGCATGCAAATAATATGCATGTTTATATATCATTTCATCATAATTATCCATTACATATAATTTCATAGAATAAAACTTTTCACAACTTTACTTAAAAACTCAGATTAACAATTGCTTAAATTTCAAAAATTCATTGATTTTTTTCTCAATTATTTAACTGTGAAGTGTTTTTGAAGATAATTGTACAACAGTCTCATTATTGTGTAAGGTTCATTGTGTATTTTTATAGACATATTATAAAAAAATACTTACAACGGCGACTAGGAACGCGTTTAGCCAGGCGATAGTCGACGGCGGGTATTGCAGCAAACGCTCCATCACGAGTATGTCCTCCTAATTCCAATCATCCCAAACTTATGTCAAAAAATTGATTTAATGAGTGTTGTGCACGGAGCAAATAAAAAGAGGTATTGTAATTAGATTTCAGTATGTAACAACACGTGACTATTTGCGGGGTGAGGGGGTGTTCAGCCCCGCCCACTTAACTGTTTTCCATCTACCGATAAATAGTAAAACTACTCGCATCGTTCCATATCGATGTTGCAATGTAGTTTAGATACCTTGACGACAGATGGCGGTCTGTTCACAAAATGATTATGAAAACTATTAAAAATTATTTAGGACTGAATGCAAAACAAATTTCAGTACCTTCGTATGTACCAATACTGAACTCTACATGCCTTTATATTTTTAGTTCCCATGACACAAAGTGTCGCCATCTAGTGTCGAATATATTTAATTATAGTTGATAGCCGACGCAGAGATTATTCTAGAACTATTTTAATAAATTAGATATGCCATCAAAGCGTCTATCTGAGTAGTTTTTACACGATAAAACACAACACTTCATCCTTTTCTTCTTAATACTACGAAAATACACCGTTTTACGATTTTCGACATATAAGCGCACCAGACGAACGCTGATAGTATACTAACTAAAGCTACACCCACTGTGATGACGTCAGGACCTAGTTAGAAACACAGTGCACAGTTGCTTAGGCCGTCTCCTCTTTGTATTTGCTCCGTGGTTTTGTGTCACGCATAAGGTAAGGTTCCGCTGTGCAAATTCTATTTTCTAAAACCGACAGTATCTGTTAAGAAATCAAATATGAGCAATTTCATAGTTTTCTTTTCATATTTATGAATCCCCAATATTGAAATGCAATGAAGTATAGAATAGAATAGAATAATTTTTATTCCATTTAGATTACACGAATATTTATTGAAAGGAATATATGCTTTTACCACTGATTCGGAAAATACCGCTGTCCTGGGAAGCCAGCAAGAAACCCAGCGGGACTATTTTTTTAACAACAATTTCCAATATAATATGTTGCACAATTAAATATCACATTTATCACATATGTATACATAATCAAGGGATCACCTCATTCCCAGGGGGTTATTATCAAACATGTACCTCTTTATTTAGCAATATAATAACACTTATTAAACATTTTTTTCTTACTAAAAATGTTTACCTTTTTCTTAGTTATGACCTGCATATTTTACGGTACTTTGTTGTAAGAGCGTATTCATAAACCCATGAAGGAATTACTGAGTCTTTGAGTCGAGTAACTTAACTTGTGCTTGTCTCTAATATTTAAAGTATGTAAATCACTATTTTAAATCATACTATTTTTGTTCTTTTGTATATACGTTAAATTTTCATAAATATACTGAGACCAAAGTTAATATATTTATTTCTTTAAATTTGCCTCTGAGAGACTGGACTTCTCACAAGTGTTTTGTCAAACACATCTTCAACTCGAATCTTTTTGCTATATGCGGCGGAACCAAGTTAAGCATTATTTATTATGTATGTGTATACTTTGAAGTTGGGTTTAATTACAATAAATAGTTTATGGTATTTAGCAAAAATTTTAAAATCCCTATTTGATGGGAGAAATGAGGAGAGGGTTGTGCCCAGCAGTGGGACGTATATAGACTGTAACTATATATATATATATATATATATATATATATATATATATATATATATATATATATATATATATATATATATATATATATATATATATAGTTACAATCTATAAATTTATCATGTTCTCCAGTAGTGATGCTACAGGCTTATTTATCAACATACTGTAGTCTACTTATTTGCCATTCACCTTTTTTACGGTGAAGTGGCGCTGTAGGAATATCAACTGCCCTACAATATCATCCCATTGGTGTCGTAAGAAGCGACAAAACTAAAACTCAAAATAATAAAAACTGTGGGTGCTAATCCGCATGCCACACGTGGCAGCAATGACAATCTATGTGGAAGGCGTATGTTCAGCAGTGGAATTTTAATAGACTATAATGACAATGATAATAATCAAAGTAGTTCTACTAAATAAATAGAAAGAGATGGCATGTAAAGTTAGATTGAGAAAGAAAACGCCGGCAAGATATTACAGTGATGGCTAACTTACACGTGTAAGGCTGGATCCACGTTCCCTGATAGTATCGATATTCTGGGCGGCCACACGTTCGGAACGCAGACGCATAACGGTAGCGACATGCTGTTGATGTTGATCCCTACAGCATAAAAAGTAAAGCTTGTATTTTTAAAAACAATTATGCCACTGAAAGATCATATCAACCTTTTAATAAATATATAAAGATATTTTATAATTAACTATACCATAACATAAGATATTTTGCCCAAAAAGTCAGGCAATCCTGTTTTTACCCATTGTACTCGCCCATATATAATGATCGTAATGATCATAATATGTAAGTGCAACATAACTTTTTCTCTAAATACCAACCTCACTTACATGTGATTAACACTGGTTTAAAGAGCGAGACTAAAATTAAATATGGCAGAAATATCGATCCAAAATTCTCCGAACCCTACTTCGGCAGATTTGTGATGAGGAGTAATATTACCAATGCAAAGGTATCTTTGAGGTTGAGCGCCAAGCAACTTTGGCCAATGTGGTGCATTTAAGACAACTCTTTCATAAAATACATGCCTGATGGCACTTTCTTGGCGCATTCTAAAGTACAGCAGTAAATTTAAAAATGTAACGAGGTAGTGTGGTATATTATAGTTGTAGCACGAATAGCTCGGCTCGACCGGGGAAGGACCACGCTCTCACAGGATACCCAGCCAGAGAAATAGCAGCTGAATGCTGCTGTTTCGTATGGTGAGTGTAGAGAACCGGAGACCCTTTTTACGGGAAACGAGGCATTCCATCTTAGTCCTCAAAGGTGACAACGTATCTGCATTTTGATTATTTATTGAGAATAGATGTAGATGTCTATGGGCCACGGCAACGATTTACCATCAGGTGCATCTTACACGTGATAGAGGCATGCTGCAGCTATATTAGTAGTATAGTTGTAGCACGAATGGGTCGGCTCGACCGGGGAAGGACCACACTCTCACAGAATACCAGCTTAAAATAGCAGCTCGTACCAAATTTCAAGATTCTGACTTCACGGGAAGTACCCTGTAGGTTTTGATTACCTTGCGAATGTCGAAAATTTACGCCATAAACTTAGAAGTTTTATTTTTTCACAGCTCTAAGGGACAGTAAACTTGAGTATTTGATATGAATTTCAGCTTGATACCTCCACGCGTTCCTGAGAAAAAGGGTCTTGACAGACAGGCAGACAGACAGACGGACAACAAAGTGATCCTATAAGGGTTCCATTTTTTCCTTTTGAGGTATGGAACCCTAAAAAACAGCGTAAAATAACAGGTTAATACTGTTGTTTCGTATGGTGAGTGTAGAGAACTGGAGACCCTTTTTACTGGTAACGAAAGCATTCCATCTTAGTCTTCAGGGGTGGACAAACCATCTTCATTTTTATTCTTAATCAAGGTCGACGGGCCGCAGCATTAACTTACCATTAGGTGGACTGTGTGCTCGCTTATTATTCTATTAAAAATATCATAATGGAAAACATAACGCAATTGTGACGTAATTCCCATCGGCAAGGATTCACACCAGGGTTACACAAGCTCAGTGCAGTTCTGACAACCAGTATTGCTCATACTTCCAGATGATATTCGCACCCTCAGTTTACGATTCAATCAATAAACTCGTCTTTTGCATATTCGTACACCGTTTTAACGCTTTAATTAATTTTTTAATTAATCTTTCTTCACCATTTGCCCATATTACTTATTCTGAACTTTCTCTGCGAATTTGGCCGGATATTGCAAAATAACCTCATATATTAATAGTACGATTTTATAATCAAAGAATAGTATACCTGCGTCTCTGTAGGCGTCGCCTTGCGTGCGCATTATCACAATGCAGGAATCGATCGTATACCATGTTGGCGAGCGAGACAGTTTGCGCACGAGTTGTTGATGTGGCGCGGCGCAAATGCAGATTCGCTTAAAAATAATAAATAATTAAACAAAACGTAAAACGAAAAAAAAATTGGTAAGATAATTTAAAGCGTAAGACGCTTTTTCACTGTGTATTAATTACATGTAAAAATTATATTTTATTTATTTAGAATCTCATACAGGCAAAGAGTCTACATGATGGTGCCTATAAAAACGCAAACCAATTGAAACAAGTAACTGCAAACCAAAATTATAAACCATGTTATACCACGTCTCCAGTTCTAATCTAATAAAATACTATGCCTTAAGTTTAAACTTCTAGCTCTTCGTAAAGATAGTTTAAAATCGATTACGAATAATTTTCCAGAGACAAGCACACAAACAAACAGAAAGTGAGTTTATAAGAGTCCAGAAACTACTAGGCAGAAATTCTAGAAAAATAAACAAAGAGAAACAATTGGAATAGGTACATAATGCACTCCTGGCCAATATGAAAACGGCAACAAACAACGTCTAAATAATCGGAAGTTGTTAAGTGCGCAGAAGGATTTTTGTTTATTTTACTTTACTAGTTAAAATAATTATCTGCTTAAGTTAGGAACTTCTAGGACAGTAGCCTAATGGTAGAGTGAGGACTTGCAAACTCAAAAAGTTATGGATTCGAATCCTACATTCAAATGTGATGAAACACTCTATAATCAACCAATATAAGCTTACTTAGCGTGATTAAAAGGGGAGAGGGTAATTAAATATTTGGGGCCTATAGATATAAAACGGTGTTACAGTATATGATGTTAGGTATTATAGACACGGCTTTGATTAATGTACACAGTTAAAATAATTAATCTGTTTTAAATTAGGGAGTTATTCGACAGTAGCTTAATGGTAGGGTGTGGACTGCAAACTCAAATAGTCATGGATTCGAATCCGGTATTCGATTATTGTGGTGAACGACTCCTAACACAAGCATTTTAAACTTATTTTATTTATAAACATATTTTCTTCATATTTTAACTTAAAAGTAGAGAGGGTAATTAACATTTCTTGATTAATTTGTCCTATAGATTATAAAACGGTGTTACAGTATACGATGTGGTGTCTAACATAGGAATGAGAGTTATCAGAGTATTGTAAGTAGATTGTGCAACCAGTGTTCTGATTGTATAATTTTATTTTGTAAAAGAAACCACTGGGTTTCTTGCTGGTTACCCAGGACAGAGGGATTTTATGAAGTTATTTTTTGTTTCTACCACTCGTTCTAAAAAACCTCTGTCCTAGAAAGAACCAGCAAGAAACATAGCAGGTTGCTTTTTTACTACAATTTTCCAGAGAATATTAATATCTTTGACCATTTAGACATTATATGATATATACCAACCAGATCACCACACAATAATATGCTAGAAAATGCAATTAGTGCTGATAGAACTATCTCGAAGAACGTCAGATGTAAGATACACAATTAGTGGCAGACATCCTTTTTTGTAGACATCCTGTTTTTTGGCCGTGTAGTGGCGGTTAAGAATATCCACTACCCCATATCCTCCCGTGGGTGTCGTAAAAGGCGACAAAGGGAAACAGGCAGGAGATGGGCAGCAGCATCTTCCTGATAACAGCAATATCCCAATAAAAAAAACTGCGGTTGCCAACCCGCTCGCCAAGCGTGGCAACTATGGCAATATACCCCCCAATGGAAAATGTTACGAAAGGACGGCCCCCAGTCCCCGGCGGCCCCACTATTCCTGGCTACGGTGGCGAACATGGTAACGGCGGGTCAGGAGGTGCTAAGAATCTCCAGTGGAGGTTCGATAGCCACCTACGACGATTTGACCTGGCAACTTATAACGCACGCACCCTGAGGACTGACGAGAAGATCCTGGAACTGGAAGAAGACATAGACAAGTTGCGCTGGAATATTATAGGATTATCCGAGGTCCGAAGAGAGGGGGAGGACACGGTAATCCTCGAATCTGGTAACTTGTTCTATCACCGGGAGGGCGACCATCTGTCCCAAGGAGGTGTCGGATTTATCGTCCACAAGTCTCTCGTTAACAACGTTGTAAAGATTGGGAGTGTGTCGACGAGGGTTGCGTACCTTATACTCAGAATCACCAAACGGTATTCGCTGAAGGTCATACATGTTAACGCACCAACCTCGGCACACCCCGATCAGGAGGTGGAGGGAATGTATGAGGATATCTCTAGAGTTATGCATTTCTCCAAAACCGAATATACGGTGTTAATGGGAGACTTCAATGCAAAACTAGGCACAAGATAGAACGGTGAGCTGAAAGTAGGGAAATTTGGAATAGGGCAACGGAACCCAAAGGGCCAGCATCTGGCCGACTTCATGGAGAAAGAGGGACTCTTTATGATGAGCTCTTTCTTCCAGAAGCGGCCCCACAGGCAGTGGACCTGGTCGAGCCCCGACAGTTCGACAAAAAATGAGATTGACTTCATTATGACGACCAGACCACAACTGTTCAGTGATGTCTCAGTGATCGCGAGGGTGAAAACGGGTAGCGATCACCGAATGGTTAGAGGCACACTGAACCTAAACGTTAAGTTAATATGAATATGAATATAAATAAGTTGGAGAGGTCTCGTCTAATGTAGTCAACGCTCCGTCCCCTCTTACTCTAGTCCAAAGTCCAGAAAACTTTCAGCTCGAGTTACAAAACCGTTTTCAGTGCCTGGAAGACTGCAATGAAGTGGACGATATGAATGACAAGCTTGTGGAAACTGTCCATGCGCTCGGAGCTAAGTTTTGCTAGACCCGCCGCAGAAGAACACAAAAACCCTCCGATCACACTCTTAATATGGGCAGCTGTACACATCATCGTTGGAGCCACACGCAAGTGTGAGTAACGATCCAAGAGCGAGTCTCATCCGACACTATTCCGGACGTCAGTCTGAGCGAGATTAGAATGGCTCTCCAGCACCTTAAAAACGGCAAGTCCCCGGGCGAGGATGTAATTACAGCAGAGCTTCTAAAATCGGGTGGCAAACCGGTACTTGAAGTCCTTCATAAGCTCTTTAATTCCGTCCTCCATGGTGGTACTACTCCGGAGGCGTGGAGCAGAAGTGCGGTAGTCTTGTTCTTCAAGAAAGGCGATAAGACTCTCTTGAAGAACTATAGACCGATTTCCCTTCTGAGCCACGTCTACGTGCTGTTTTCGAGAGTCATTACGAAATGTCTCGCACGCAGACTCAACGACTTCCAGCCTCCCGAACAAGCCGGTTTCCGAAAAGGCTTTAGTACCTTGGATCACGTACACACCCTTCGGCAAATGGTACAGAAAACAGTAGAGTACAATCTGCCACTTCTTGCCTTGCGTATGTGGACTATGAGAAAGCCTTTGATTCCGTCGAAATTTAGGCGGTGCTACAGTCCCTTCAGCGGTGCCAAGTTGACTATCGGTATATCGAAGTGCTGAAGTGTTTGTACATAGGGCTACGATGGCTATCCGAGTACAGAACCAGAGTACGGAACCTATCCAACTGCAGAGAGATGTAAGACAGGGTGACGTTATATCCCCGAAACTCTTCACCGCTGCATTGGAAGACGTTTTCAAGCTACTGAACTGGAAAGGATACGGTATTAACGTCAATGGCGAGTACATCACTCACCTTCGATTTGCCGACGATATAGTCCTTATGGCAGAATCGCTGGAGGACCTAAGCACTATGCTCAATGACCTCAATAGTGTCTCCCAACGGATAGGTCTTAAGATGAACATGGACAAAACAAAGATCATGTTTAATGTCCATGTCACACCTATGCCGGTAGTTGTTGGGAGCACTAAGCTCGAAGTTGTTGACGAGTATGTTTACCTGGGACAAATAGTCCGACTAGGTAAGTCTAACTTCGATCGAGATGTCAATCGACGGATTCAACTCGGTTGGGCAGCGTTCGGGAAATTACGGCTCATCTTCTCGTCAGGTATACCTCAAAACTTGAAAACGAGACTATACAACCAGTGCGTGTTGCCAGTGATGACCTATGGAACTGAGACGTGGTCCTTCACCGCTGGCCGGATGAGGAAGCTCAAGGTTGCTCAGCGAGCTATGGAGAGGGCTATGCTTGGAGTTTCTCTGCGTAATGATAAACTTAGAAATGAGGATATCCGCAGCAGAACCAGAGTGACCGACATAGTCCAACAGATTAGTAAGCTGAAGTGGAAATGGGCCGACCATATTGCTCGAAGAACAGACAACTGATGGGGAAAAAAGGTTCTCGAGTGGCGGCCTCGTACCGGCGGACGAAGTGTAGGGCGTCTCCCCACTAGATGGACTGACGACCTGGTAAGACATGAAGGAAGTCGATGGATGCAGGTGGCTCAGGACCGTGTTTTGTGGCATTACTTGGGGGAGGCCTATGTTCAGCAGTGGACTTATGAAGGGCTGTAATGATGATGATGATCCTTTTTTGTATGTGATACACCAGTCTATAGCTGAACTTTATTATAATAAAAGCTATATATTAATATAGCTTTTTGTACGTGGTAGAGCCATGCTGCAGCTATATTTCGGGTATAGTTGTAGCACGAATGGGTCGGCTCGACTGGGAAAGGACCACGCTCTCACAGAATATCAGCGTAAAATAGCAGCTTAACGCTGCTGTGCTTCGTATGGTGAGTGTAGAGAACCGGAGACCCATTTTACTGGAAACGAGGCATTCCATCTAAGTCCTCACGGGTGACAACGCATCTGCATTTTGATTCGTAATCAAAGATAGATGTAGGTGTGTATGGGCCACAACAACCACTTACCATCAGGTGGACTGTGTGCTCGTTTGTCACACTTATACTATAAAAAAAACTTAGATGTCTTAGGGAGAATTTGCCATATTCGCCACGCTTAGGAGGCAAATTATTGATAACTGTGTATTGAAGCTGTAAGAATATATAGAATCCTCCCAATGAATAGAATAACATCATCCCGTGGGTTTCGTGAGAGGCAGCAAAGGGAACTGAACCAGCTGACGGTCAACAGTATCTTCCTTACAACAGATGAAAGAAATCTACGGTTGCACTTGCCAATAGCGGCTACTATGACGAATATAATAATAATAATAAATGTCCTCCGGACCGAATTTCGGCCACGGCGGCCAGCCCCAACGGAGACTAGCCATCGGTGCAGGACAGGGTTATAGTGCTGCAGTGTATGCGCAAGCACAGGTGCACTCTCTATTCCCTCACTCTCATAGCCCGATGGGACGGTAAACCGACACGACCGGAGAGAGATCAGGCGTAGGACCAACGGCTTTACGTGCTTTCCGAGGCACGGGAGTGAAACACCGCCAACTTCTTGACTCCGGGTAAATACTGAGAATTTCGTGATGGAAAAACTCAATAACTGATTTTTTGGCCCGACCCGGGATTCGAACCCGGGACCTTATGATCAGCAGTCGCACTACTACAACCACTAGACCAACGAGGCAGTCGATCAAATATGAAACCTAAGGTACGTGAGGGTAATACCTTTTTTTTTAACCTTAAGCTTTGCCGCCCTATAAAACCAAAACTATCAGGAGGACAGAGACAAAAACACAAAGCCGTATACTATAACTGATATATTAAGAAAAAGAGAGCAGACAAGCTTTTGCAATAATTAGGAACACTTCGGAAAAATTTAGTTAAAAAAATTAACTAAACTCCACAATACTAAAATCGACTAAAATATTTACTATAAAGTCAACTGTCAAAATGGTGTCGATAAAGCAGCGCCCTTTTGACCCTTTATTATTTAATTCACTGATGAAGAGCTATCGTATCACAAAACCACCTTTAGGTTTTTGTTAGGTTTTAGTTTTTGAGTTATAAGAAAGTGACCATATTTTCCGGATGCCCATATTACCCTCATATATTATATAATACCACTATATTAAGAAATTTTTTAGTAAGGTCTTTATACAACAGTACTTTTGAAATGGTGATGATAGTCTCTATCTATCAAAGTACCAAATGTGAACACCTTTACGCTGCTCCCCTTTACCAGTTTGGAAGTTTTACACCTTTTGTAAAAATTAAGTTAAATAAAAATAAACTCACGTTGTCTGGTGGTATTGCTATTGTTCTGCTGTTGCTCTTGGCCCTCGGGTGTTGCAGTTGTATTGGCCTGTGATTGGCCTTCATTCTGACTTGGGGTGCTGGTAGCGGTCTGAGTACCCTGGGCCGATGTAGGCGATGCAGCCGATGAAGGCATCTGGGCCTGCAGGGCAACACCCTCCACTCCCACTCCGGGTACTAGACCTTGACGAATCACTGAGGAGACTATGTTTTGAAGCAGATCAGCGCTCGGTGGGCCACCCCAAGGCATTTGAGCGAGATAAACTATGAAATGAAATGAAATGTCAAATTAAAAGCAACAAACAGAGGGCGAAATTATCGGTGGAGGGTTGCCAACTTTACTCGGTATTTTATAAGGATTAATTCACATGTTATCAAATTGAATCTGTGAAGAACTGGTTCATGTGTGAACCAGTGAACATGAGGATGCCAATTGACAAATTTGTAGAACCCTCCCAAGAGTATGGTAATATTTAGAAGGGACCCCTCACAGCCAAAGAGTATATAATCACTACGTTTACTCAGAACCATAGATAAGAGTACTCAGAACAATTATTTTTTAAATGTTATTTACAAGAATTGTACAACTAAATTTTTATTACAATTAGTTTCGATGTTACTAAATTACGCTGCTCTAAATTAAGAGAATTTACTTAAAATTAAGAGTTTCCGCCTTTACCTACACGTCCCGTTTATATACTTCAGTCTATTTCCTTTCGCCGCGTGAGTATAAGAGGCAACTATAAATTTTAAAAAATTAAGTGCGTACAAAAGAAAGTTTATTGTTAGTTTTTTATATATATATAGAAGGTAAGTAATTTACACACAGTTTTTTAAAGTTAATTGCTTATATCAATTTTACACACTTTTTACTGTGTCGTTCATGTATGATGTAAGTAGTCAGAAATTTAAGGTATTAAAAATAATGTTTTAAATGTTCATTCGAACACAAAGAGACTAATCACTTTTTAGCATTAAATTTGGTTAGGATATATTTTTTTATAGAATCAAACACAGAGTCCACTGAAGGTAAATCGATGCTGTGGCCCATAGACACATACATCTATCCTCAATTAACAATCAAAATGTAGAGACGGTGTCACTTCTGAGGGCTTAAACAGATTGACTCGTTACCTTTTCTTTATCCGACCGAAAACATCAGTGGATTCAATAATATTAATACTTACTATAATGTTACAATTAGTTTTTGTTTACCATTTGTTGGCAAAGCATATATAGTTTTATATTATTAAACTTAGTATATACTCGTATCTATGCAAGTATTAATAATTAATAAATAATTAGGTATAATGTTATTTTGAAGCATGTTATTTTATACGAAATACGTCTGTATCCGCTAGAAACTTATAATTTGCATTTGTTAATATTTTAATATACATTAGTAAGTATGTATTACATTTACTTCTTTCGACTATATTTCATAAACACCACATCAAGTTAATGTCTTTTAGTGAGGCAGTTTAAAATGAAAAAAAAATATTAATAAGTACTTAATTAAATCACACTAACTCTCAGCTCCAAGCACAGGCACGGCATTACCTCCGCCTTCACCCTGGTGTAAGGCCTGGTTGTTGAGTGCCGCTGTGGTGGCCAAGTTGGCAAGATTGCCAAGAGCCCCAGCTCCAGCCTGAGGAATCTCCTCCATACTCATAACAACTTCCACGCCACCGAGACCGCCGGCTTGGCCCAGCCCACGGAATAAATTCTCGAAGTCTAGGACAAAAGTAGACTAATTTAGAAATTGCAATAAAATTACATATTATAAAAAACCTAAAACAATCCAAAATTTTCCATTCATATAATATGTCACACTTTTCGTCATGAGAATCTAATTAAAAAACAATAAGAAATGTCTGCGTTAAGGCAGCTGAAGAACGATATATGATAACTATATCATATGCGACGTTATTACTATGCTAAACTCTAAAGGGCCTATCTACCCTATCTAGAGTCATCGATTTTGGTGCATCACACGCTAGTTCCAGTGGCATATTATCAAACAACAGTATGTATCATGATAACAAGTTATAGCAATTATGATATACATTTAGTAAACAACAAACTTCAAAAAATAATTTTAAATCAAATTAAACAAATGGTGCGAGCGTCAATGTTTGCTTGGAACACCCTAACCCTTAGGTCACATTGTCCTGCCAAGCGTGGGTTATCGCTGTTTGCGAACGTACTTTGTGAATCGACGAAAAATCAGAACGGAGAAGAAACGTCATGAATACTGTGTTGTTGTTACTAAGAAATTTACAGTTGAATTGATACTTTTTAAGATTTAGTATATGTTAAAAATGACAAGCCTTTCAATTAGTAATGGATGAATAGGATAAGTATTTAATGTATGCGCTATAATTATATATTTTTCCTACTATATACTACATAGATATAGAATACTGAGCACTTTGCGATTCAACACAATAAAAAATGAAATATTAATATTAGCCCTAAAGCTTTTGTAAAACCGAACACAAATCTATGATCACGCAAACAACACAACTATTAAATTAGAATATAAATTTTTGTTTATGGTGAAAAAGTCAACTTTACTGAACATTCACAGAAGCTATTTACAAAATCATGGAAATAGCATAAAGACGTAGTGCTTATAAAACAAATCAAAACAAAATAGTAATATATTTGAATTAAAATAATAATATATTTAAATCAAAATTTTACAAAACCTATGTTAAAAATGGCGGGAATACTTGAAAATAAAAAAATGAATTACTCAGGAAGATTAATCCAAGGATACGATTATAATAAAATATTTTTAGAAAGACACCCCAAATATTTTCTAATTAATAACTTATTAAAACTACAACTACATTCCGTACGGATAAAGAATGAGATTAGAAATGAAGGGCTCATCAAGTTCGTACCGGCTACATGCTTAGTACCAAGAGCAAAAACCCACTAATAACGGTATATCATTATAACGTTATAGTATTCGATTAATTTGGAATTTTCTATTAATGGGAAAACATTTAAATTATTTTTTTTTTAAACATTAACTAGCGACCCACTCTGACTTTGCCTGGGTGGGATCTATTAATGTGGCGTTATTTAAACTTGAGATAATCATTAAAGACCATTTATTTTATCTTATCAATATTTATATTTTAATAAAATTTGACTACATATTTGTGCCATTTGCTGTAGAGACTATCGGTCCGTAGGGTCCACTTGCGGTGAAGTTCCTAAAGGAACTCCATCCGCGGCTGGTCGTGGCTGCTGGTGATAAGAGGGCTGGTTCTTTTCTCGCTCAAAGGCTAAGTATAGCCATTCAGCAGGGAAACGCAGCCAACGTTCTTAGCACGATACCGCGGGGAGTAGGACTATATGATAATTAAGTTTCTAGTTTTAGTTATTTTTATTACTATAGTTTTTTAATATTGTATATAATAAAATATTGTACATAAAATTTCTATATAAGGATAATATTTAGTCTAGATTATTTCTGGTATTACTCTCTATTTGTTTGTAAACAGACAGACAATCAACAATTTTAAAAATGGTTGTCTCATATCTGTCTCAATAGCATGCAAATATTTTATACAAAAATATTAACAAACAAAATCAACAATAATTGTATATGTAAAGAAATCTCTCAAAACGCGTCGTAGCTCACTAATTAACAAAACCTTACTCAATTACTATGCATTGTATGTATATATATAAATAATATGAATTTTATTGCATTTTGAAACATTGATTCCAATTACAAGTTGGACTGAAGTTATAGAACGTACGAAAAAAGCATATTAAAACGTAGTTCTTTTGCAGTCTTTACCGGCGGGTGTGAGTATATATAGCGACAGTGTGCAAGCGAGAGGTGAATAGAGGCGACGTCATTTTCATTCCCATTCTTTATCTGCACAGGTAGTACAGGCAAATGAACAAGAAACTACAACAAAATTGACCTTCGAAATCTCCGAAGCTTCGAAATTCCCACCGTTTTGGCACTGTCTTAATTACAAAAAAGGTGTCTTACCAAACAACACTTGGCGTCGATTGGCTTGGTTCTGGTCTTCTTGGCCCTGTTGGCCTGGTTGACTTTGTTGGCCCTGTTGATCGGGTTGCCCTTGTTGGCCCGGTTGCCCCTGTTGGCCCTGTTGGTCCTGTGGGGCCGTTTGTCCCTGTTGGCCCTGTTGGACTTCTTGGCCCTGTTGGGCTTGTTGGCCCTGTTGGGCTTGTTGGCCCTGTTGGGCTCGTTGGCCCTGTTGGACTTGTTGACCATGCTCGTGCATACCCGGCGGGGACATTGCGTTCAAATTGTTTAAGAGGGCGGTTTCGAACGCAAACGGTATCGGCACCCTGGTCTCTATCTCTACTTGGTAGGTAACCGGGTTTGGCTGTATGTTTATATTGACAGTCGGTTGCGTTGTGTTCCTACCCGCTTGAGTGCTGCCTTGCGGCGTTTGGCCGGTTTGAGCGTCGCTCTCTTGGGCCGGCTCGGTGGAGCCGTTACCGTTCGCAGTAGCAGAGGCAGTAGCGGAAGCGGGAGCAGAAGCGGGAGCTGCTGAGGTCGCGGTTGCGGAAGCGTTGTTCCCTTGCGGCTGCGATTGTGACTGTTGTTGCGGACGACGGTTCGTCTGCACTACGTTGATGTGCGCCTGCGAATAAAGAATACATTTCAGTAAAGGTAGTATCAATCTAACCATTGCTGCGTCTCGTCATATGGGTGACAAGAGTTGAAGGGAGAAAATGCCCAGAATTTTTTTATAATATTAGTTAATGTTTTACACATCAACACCAACGTCAATTACTTAAACTTACTATAATGCCATTTGCCCAAAAAATGTGTAGAAGCCCCACTGCAGTTAAATTATATTTGTAGCACGAATGGGTAGGCTCGACCGGGGAAGGACCACGCTCTCGCAGAATACAATTAAAATTACTTATAATTAAAATTAGTAAATTAGCAACTTAAGAACGTATTTAAATTTATGACATGCTCAAATTAGTTTTCCGCTATACTTTATATATTATATCTAGCTAAACTTGGTACTTGCTAAGGCCAACGAAGGAAGAAAGACGGAGCACAGCGTATATTTTAAGTTAAGTTGAAACCATACTCAACTTCTTGACACGCACTCTCTCGGACATATTTTTTTATCAGCGGTTGGAATTTGAATACGTCCTTAATTTTGATGTGTTTCGTATGGTGTATGGGGGAACCAGAGACCCTTTTTACTTGGCATTTCTATTCTAGTCTAGGACATTTTGATTCTCAATGAAGGATAGATGTAGATGTCTATGGACTGCAGCGTTCACTTAAGGTGTATGTATGCGTGTGTGCTCATTACTAACCTACCAATAAAGAAAATAGAACGACTACGACATCTGTGATTATTAAGGACCTTACCTTACTGTGAAGAAACGAATACGTACATTTTTCATCCCAGTCGCACGTAACAGTGTATTTATTATGCTTAGTCTGACTCCTGTAAGTGACTTAGTTTAAATCACTGACGAGTCAATTCCTTTACTTAACGAGCGCAACGGTAATATATTTAAGCGCGAGTGAGTAAGACAAGTAATGACGGGTCATTGTACGAAATTCTTCGTGTTGGGCGACCGAACTTTACCTAGTGAAACAACTATGTGCCCAATTTTATTCAAATCCGTTTAGCTAGCAATAGCAAGCATCCAAACATGTTCATAAACTTTTGGTATGTAATATCAATTATAGGTAATTTAATCTTTTAATTTTATTTTAACAGATATTAAGCGGTGATGTTATCCAAGAAGGCAAAGTGCACAGACTTAACTTGACAAACGCCTACACACCTGAATAACATAACTACATCTACTACTTAAAGGAGTTGTATATCTCATGGTCTAAGCGCTCTCCAAAAATATTGTAGTGGTCAGGCAACTGGTGGTCAAACCTCGCCAGTAGAGGTGAAAGAAAATGCTTAAAAAAATCCCCTTGTCTGAAAAAGTAAAATAATTCGAGTTCAAGATTCAAATTCAAGTTCGAGAAAATATTCAGACCGCTTATATCTATTGAGACTTATTTTTTTTTCTTTTCAGTGGACCTTATTGTTTTTTCGATATAGCTTTTAAGGCGATCGATATGAATTTGTATCTAGAACAACACTATCCTCCTATCCTTTACACCTACCCACTATTATACTACTATATATATATATATATATATATATATATATATATATATATATATATATACACACTATATACACTATATACACTATATACACCACCTACACTACCTCCAAGCGCTTAAGTGAGAGCTAGAGCGATAACAATGGTAAGTTGCGGTAGCTCCTTAACAGTTTTACTGTCTTAAAGATTTTTTTTGTAATTTTAAACCAGCGCTTAACTACTATCCAACCTGATGGTAAGTGTGAAACAGCCGAAGATGCTGAAGCGCACTGACTTAACAAAAGCACTCTTCTTACTCTATCCTTTCAAACACCCACATTGCAATCGGATGCATGGAATTCAGATGCTGGCAACTTATTCCACTCCTTTGCTGTACCCATGACGAGCGATGTAACAAATCGTTTGGTTCGAATGCGTGGTAACTCGACAACGAAAGGGTGGAAACTGACAGTGCGTCTAGTTGTCTGATGGTGAAAGGAAGAGGGAGGAATTAGTTATGCAATTTCTTCGCACACTTTCCGAAATGCATCCTATAGAAAACCTAAAGGCTGGCTAACTTTGCGCCTGTGTGTCTAACAAGAAATTGACAAACTAAAAACATACCTGCATTGGTATAGGATGACGCAGTACAGCCGCTTCAGAGGTGAGACGTGGGTTACGCTGGCCGATGTGGAAGGTAATGTCGCTTATAGCGTGATAAGCGTGGGCAAAGCTGTGCATAATATCCGACGTCATATCAATCGTGCGCTGATGGCTCTGTCTCTCTTCATCGGAGTAATCAGGAGGCTGGAAACAATACCCTTATGTGAAACAATCGTTTGGATAATTTATATGTGGTACACTATAGGTACTGCAGCTATATTACAGTTGTTTTTTTATAGGATAAGGGTGCCAAACGAGCACACAGTTCACCTGATGGTAAGTGGTTGCTGTGGCCCATAGACATCTATATATGTATATCTTCGATTAAGAATCTAAATGCAGATGTGTTGTCAGCCATGAGGACTAAGATGGAATGCCTCGTTTCCAGTAAAAAGGGTCTCCGGTTCTCTACACTCACCAAACGAAACACGGCAGCGTTAAGCTGCTATTTTACGCTGGTATTCTGTGAGAGCGTAGTCCTTCCCCGGTCAAGCCGACCCATTCGTGCTACAACCATAATATAGCTGCAGCATGGCTCTACCACGTTTAAAATTTGTGACACAAATGGGTGGACTCGAACTGGGAAGGACCATGCTCTCACCGAATACAAGCGTAAAATAGCAGCTTAATGCTGCTGTTTTTTTTATGGTGAGTATAGTGGTATCGGAGACCCTTTTTACTGGAAACGAGGCATTCCGTCTTAGTCTTTAGGGATGACAACGCATCTGCATTTGATTAATAACTGAGTAGTATGGGCCACAGTATCCACTTACCATCACGTGGCATGTGCCGTCTGTCACCCTTATTCTATAAAAAAAAGAGAATAGTGCATCGTTCGCCTAACAGGGGATTACATCCCAAATCTAAACATCGTTTGTTTCCTTTTATTAATTTAACTTTTAAATGATAATTTCTTTTAGCGAGAGACGTTATTGTATACACTACCTATATACTTAAAGATAATACTTACATCAGCTTGATTGACGGCATGCAGCATATTGATGAAAGTCACCCTGTGCGGAGTGAACTGCATGTGTAATACTTCCAATTCCTCAATTAAGACGCCAAGATCGCGAGGGCGCGATTGACGGGCCCGTAGAGCCCTCATTGCTCTGTTAATAAAAATTAATTACGTTCCAAATGTTCAAAAGTAACAGTGTATATTTTCCTATAAGATATAGTAAAAGAACAATGACAGACTTTCATACATAAATTTAGTGAAGGAGAAATGGTAGCGTCTATATATCGAAAATATCTTAAAATGTTAAGCGTCAGTCCTGAGTAACTTTGTCAAAGAATTTTGTCAAAAAAGATTATGTAATATTATGTAAGGGTTATATTTTATGTCACTTGGGAAAAGTCATGCGTCCTGTGGTTGTTTGATGTTAGGTTAATACATTCTTAACATAACATACCCACCTACATAATTGAGACTTTTTAGATTATTGTATCTCTATTAAATATTTGCATATTAAATATAAATGTATATTTCTAGCATGGCTTCTGGGCCTTTACATACAGCCACTTTACTACACTTTACATACTTGCCATACAGTGACATTTTGTTTTAGCTAGTGTTGCCATAACAATAAATGGAATTTGATTAAGATAATGTAATATTGCAGGAAGTTCTTTGTAAGAGACTTATTTTCAACCAAATCACTTTTATTTTTATTATTACAGATAGCATAGTTATTACTAATAATAACTTCCTATAAAAAATATTTTGTGTTTGTATGTTGTGTCGTCTTACAAAGTGTATACGAAAATAGTATGAATATAGTAAATCAAAATATTTGAATAGTGTAAAATGATTAAAGTCATTTGATATTCCCAAAAAATTATGTTTTTTTCTGTGGCTATAATTAAAATACATTTTTATTTGAAAGATCATAGAAAAATAATTAAACTCATTATATATATAAAGCTATTCCTAGACGCAATAATTATTGTCAACTATTTTTCTACCCTTGTTATTTATACACTGTGTCTTACATACTTTTCCATTCAGTTTATTCATTTCACTTTTAAATTTAATTTAAGTAATTGATACTTTTATTATATTTTTTTTATTATAAATATGTATGTAATAGTGTACATTTTTATTTGTGTACAATACACTTAACAAGATACACATAATAATTAATACCGTTCCGTTAAATTTTTATTTTTTACATACATAATATAATAAATAAATACATTTCAATTACAAAATTACAGAAATACATATACAAAAGCAGAAAATAGTAAACAAGTAAGTGAAATAAAAGCTTTAACTAAATTAAAATAAACTTATTTTCTCTCTTTCAATTTAGAAATTAAGATACATGTTGTGACGTCTGTGTTCACAAGTTACAATGTTAAAAAAAACAAAATCCAACTACCCATTAAGGTGTCTATGGGGTACGGCATCCAATTACCATCAGGTGGACTATGTCCTCATTTATCACCTTTATTCTATAAAGTCTGACTAATTAAAAAAAAATCGAAGACATGTTAAGTCGACCAACACCAATCGGTCGACTTAACATGTCCTCAGGCAGCACGGAGCACATTTCTTTGCCCTAAAACCAATTCAGTTATAAGAGGAGGCCTGTGCCCATGTGTGGGACATATATAGGCTGTACCTTTACTTTGCTAACGAAATCAACATCGATTAGTAAAATTAAAAGTTATCATCGAAGAATATAGGCCTCCCCTAAGGTATACATCATAACACGATCTTGAACCATCTGCATCCATCGATATTTTAAAAGAGATTTTTTTAACTATTACTTTAATTTAGGAATTTGAAAAGAAACATTCGTCATGTACCTGCGTCGTGTGTGTTGCGCCCTTTCTTCTAAACCCTCGGGCACTTCGTCGCCATTCTCATCCAGTTGAGGCTCGTCCTATAATAAACGTATATTATATTATTACACAAATTTATACAAAACATAAGAAATTCCTAAAATCTATTTAAGAAATAACAGAAATTTCACTAAGTTCATGTATATTATGTATGTCATCAATTCCCTTAAATGGTCAAAGTTTTTTAAGTTTTTATGTACCTACAGTTTTCATTACGAGGGCGACACTGAAAGTTTTTAGAACTGGCCACTTGGAAACGATATAATAAAGAAATATGTTCAAATTTTGAAAATGGAACTCTTTACCAATATTTTTGTGTATGTATTTTATTATAGTTCGGCCCTTCAGAGAATGCGTTCCTGACACGTCGCGATTGAACTGACGACGTAACTTTGTAATGGCGTTGCAGTTACGACAAAAATATTTTTGCTGGTTGTTTACCGTTTTAACAATTGATGAGCATTAAAACAACATTATTATATCAATAATCAATGAATGTTATAATTTTGTGCCAAACTGAGTGTCAAATAACTTGGTAAACAATATTTTTCTAAATCTATACTGCGCTATTACAAGGTTATGTCAGCGCTTTATATTTGTAGTGCTATGCTAACAATAACAGGCAATAACAGTATCGTAATCTGTTCTTATACAGTTATACTTTATAAAATAATACGTTTTGTTTTTCTTTTTAAGAATTTGAAAATAATGGACTATAAGATAACTATTGTTAAATATAAAAATAAAACTACGACCAAACCGAATGCGCGAAAGAAAGTAGCATTTATATTTAGGTTGAAAATGGTAACCCCAAATGGCGTTATGGGTAAGTAATCTGTGGTTATGGGCCATCATTTTGTTACGCTAAAACAGTCGTCTGTTGTCGTTTCGTGCGCATAGACCACGTTCTTCAAGTGTTTTCGATCTGTTTTTATTTGATTACCCGGCTTTCGTTTAATGGACTGTTTCTGCTTTTCAAACTGACATCGGCGCTAAATCGGACTTCGATTGTGTTTTGTATTGCGTTCTTATTACTTTTGGTGCATAATAATGCCTAAACGTGGACAAACATTGAAAAGTAGAGCCCGTGAGTTAATCATCAAGCTGCAAGATTACTTTGAGCGGGAGCGGCAAAATGGCGGACCCCTGTTACCTGTCGAACAAGTACAAGAACGCGTCTCTCAGGCGCTTGCAGTTAGCAAACGAACGATAACAAATATTAATTAAGAAATGTTCGGCTCTATTGGCACGGAAGATAATATTTTGCGTACTCCGAAGAAGAAACGTAGAACTAAACCCGTGACAGATATTGACACCTTTGACGCCGATGCAATCAGAAATCATATATATGGTTACTATTCCAGAAATGAATATCTCAACAGGAAGAAGCTTTTGGCTTCGTTAAGAGAAGCTGGACTGTTTAGCGGGGGTAAAACTGCTTTAACCAAAATCTTAAAAGATATTGTTTTTTCGTATAAAAAAAACGACAAAAGAAAATTTTATTAGAACGATACGACATAATTTTAAAACGGATAAGTTTTTTGAGAGAAGCAATAAATATTGATAACTGGGATAATGTCGTGTTCATTGACGAGACATGGCTAAACGCCAATCACACGGTTTCCCGTTCTTGGACGGATGATACACAAGCGTCGTCGTCGAAAGTACCAATGGGTAAGGGGGGCCGTCTGATAATATGCCACGCAGGTTCTGCAAAATACGGCATTGTGGAGAACGCGTTACTGGCATTTCAATCATAAACCACAAATGACTACCAAGAGGAAATGAATGCCACTACATTTAAAAAGTGGTTCCAGAACGTGCTTTTACCCAGCCTACCAGAGCCTTCTGTAATATTCATGGATAATGCCTCCTATCCCTCGGTTCAAATACAGAAACCACCTACCCAAGCTAATAAAAAAGAAGAAATGGTGGCTTTGTTACAAGCAAAAGGCATTGACTCAAATATGCAGATGGTAAAACCAGAGCTAATTAAATTAGTTAAAGAAAATAAAGCGGCAAATGTGCGATACGAAATCGATGAACTGGCTCTGGAGTACGGTCATCGAGTTCTAAGAATTCCACCGTATCATGGCCAATATAACGCGATTGAGCTAATCTGGGCTCAAATAAAAGGTTACGCCGCCCGCCACAATACTTCCCCGCCATTCAGCACGAAAAAGATGATGACCCTATTAAAAGAAGCCTGCGAGAAAGTCACAAGAGATGACTGGGCAAAAGTTGTTGAGAAGACTAAAAACCTGATTGTGGAACATTTTGACCGAGATATCAGGATTGATTCTGTTATTGATAATAATATAATTATACATGTAGGCGAAGATAATGATGAAGACACCACCTCCTCAAGCGAATCGGAGTCTGATTAATATTCTGTACGCACATTCAATTCAATGTACTTTATTGCATAGAAATACAGATTGTAACTTTGTAACAAAGAATAAATAAAACAATTTTATTATATTAATATTACCTTTTTTTGGTTTCCACTTAAATTACTAAAATATAAATTTTAAATTATTCCGCCAATTTAAAACGAAAATAATCTTAAAAATAACGCGGCGGTTCATTTTGGAGGAACGGTAACGAACTCAGTGTTATGTTGTGCCCATCACTAGTCGTGACTAACTGATAGGTGTCAGGAACGCATTCTCTGAACGGCCGAACTATAATTTGTCATTTGGTTACGATTTGGCGGCAATTTGAAAATTGTCTGTGTCACGTTAGCATGAATTTAACGCGAGAAAATTTTGGTACAATGATTTCGATGTCATTTAAGTCAAAAAGAAAGTTATGATAGACTTCACTTTCACGATGAAGCCCCATCTCGTGCCACTGTTTACAACTGGTTTATTGAGTTTAAACGTGGTCGCACTAATCTCACCGATGATCTGCGTGAGGGACGGCCTTCTACGACGACGACTTAAGATAACATCAGTGTTGTGCGGCGTATGATAGAGACTGACAAAATAATGAGTTATCAACATATTCGGACAAGCTTAGACATCGGTATGAGTCAAGTGCACAAAATCCTCCATGAACATTTAGTCAGGAAGCTTTGTGCCCGGTGTATACCTCATAATTTGACAGAGGCCTAAAAACTCCGTCGTGTTAATTGGTGTCGTGAAATGATTTAAATTTTTAACGGAGGTGACTGAAATGCTGTGTACGACATACTTACGGGTGACGAAAGCTGGATTTATTGTTTTGATCCTGAAACTAAGAGACAGTCTGCTGTTTGGGTGTTTCCTTCCGATGAGTTGCCAACTAAAGTTAAGAGAGATCAAAACGTGGGAAAAAAGATGGCGGCCTTGTTCTACAGAAGGACAGATCATTACGCAACAATTGTTTTAGAGGATCGAAAACAAGTGGTACACTAACAATTTTTGCCACTTGTCTTGGAAAAAATTCGGGAGAAACGACCTCGCAGTAGGATCCTCCTTCATCACGACAACGCCTCGTCGCACACCGCCAAGTAAACAATCGACTGGCGACGTCAGACGTGGAATTACTGGGTCACCCGCCCTAGTTTGTTCAGTGTTTCATTTTCTAAGAACTTTCAGTGTCAATTTCGTAAAGTTAGCAACAATAACTACACTTTTTAGACATTATTAATTAAGGTACACGCTCAATTAACTTCCAAAGTTGATAATCACTTAGAAAGATTATATAATAAGGGGTAGGTAACGTTTCCTTAAACGTCAAAAAAAAATTAGTTAATTTTCTCAGCAATTACCACTGATGTTGAGAGTGCACTTATCAAAAACATATTTAAAACTTGGGAGGATAAAAAAGAAGATGATATGTGTCCTTCTGACCAATCAAAGACGTATAATTATTGAATCAATTATTGCATTATGGTATGTCAAGAAACTCCGCCTTATAAAATCATACCTGTCTGAACGATGGCAGAGAGTAGGAACTAGGTATTCTGGAGAAACTTTAAGTATGTGGGACATTGGACATTGCAACTTTTTAATACATTAAAGCTTTAAAGACCCTGCTTGACCTTAACGAAACGGCGACGACAGAGATTTTAGCCGAAGTCAACGGCGCCTAGCGACTACGTTCTGTATTACTTAGAAAAGTGCAAAGATTAATAGACTGCAGAGGTGACAAGTATATAAGTGATATACTGCCTATTAAGCTAGTAAGTTAAGAGTTATATCGCAGTTAAGCATCTTCCATTACATTGCACGATGTGGTGCTGTAATTTCGTCCGTTAGGCCAAGTAAGAGAAGTCCTGTGCCTAGCAGAGGGATTTACGAGGGGAGGTTAAAAATTTCACGGAATGGCAGGGTTGGCGAGAATGAGTTTACTCATCCAGGTATTTTAGTATATATACCAAGTTTTAGCTAGCCTAATCGGGTCATTAGCTTTTGAGTTATCAACGAGTAAACAAGTCAATCGGGAAGAAACTAGCCACAATGGAGAAAATTGAATATCGCGCCGTCATTAAATTTCTCACTAAACAGGGAAAGATACCCAAAACAATTTTTCAAGGATGTCAGCTGTTTATAGGGACTCCACTCCTGAGAAAATCGTGATTTATAAACAAGGGATGGAGTCCCGTTGATAACGTCCCCGACCTGGACGGCCGATTGAGGCTGTCGCGCCATAAATCATCGAAAAAGTTGAAAAACTTGTATAGGAAGATGCCCGCCTAAAGAAAAACAGCTTGCAGCATTAGTTGGAGTATCAGAACAACCATTTTAAACATCCTACATCAACACCTTAGCATGACTAAAGTCTGTGCAAGATGGGTTCCGAGAATGTCTCCTGCGCTTCAAAAACACAAGCGCGTCGAAAGTTGTCGCGAGTTTTTAGACTGCTGTGGAGAGCAAGGGAGGAAGTTATGGCCTGAATTGTAACTGGCGATGAAACTTGGGTTCATCATTATGAACATGAGCTAAAGCAAGAGCCGATGCAGTGGCGTAAAAAAAGGCACACCCCCTCCTAATAAGTATAAGGTGTCTCAATCAGCCGGAAAGATCATGACGACGATCTTTTGGGGTACAGAAGGTATCCTTTTGATTGATTACAAGGAACGTGGTTTCCATAACGGTAGAATACTACGCTTCTTTACTAGATCAATTAAAAGAAGCTATTAAAGAAAAAAGGCGAGGAAAGCTTACAAAAAGCGTGCTCCTTTTGCACTACAATGCGTCCGTGAATAAACTGCAAGGTTCAACTTATAATGTTTCTTGTAGACACAATTGTAAAATTGCTGTTCTCATTTTTATAAATAGTGAATTGATGAAACGTAGTCAAAATCACTTATTATTTATAAATATATTTAATTATTATAAATAATAATTGATTTAATAAGCCATGTGCCAATTTAATTAAATATATTGTTAAATATATTTAATTAAATTGGCACATGGCGTATTTGGTCTTCTACTTACAACTCTGCGTTAATTTGTAAAGAAACATTTTGTCTGTTCTTAATTCTCTCGTGTACACCAATTTTCACAGAAATATTGTTTAAAACTGGCGAGGCTTCCAAAAGTATGATCAAGTGTCAGCAGTATATCGTCAATCAGATACTGAATTTTTTTAACATTTATTTTAGTTTCTTTTTGTTATATCTTGTAACCTTTTTAAAAACTGACGCAAACTCATTAGTTTATTATTTGTTATTTTTTTTCTGTAAGGTATTAGGAATCTTGGATAAGTTCGTAAATTTTTTTTGTTATTTTTTTTTACAATAAATTATTACGTTTCCTATAGTGATTATCTCCTCTTAGTTTCGGCGTGACTGTAGGATGTTATATAGGTACCTACTAAGTTACCGTCAGTTACTAAGCGGTCATAAATCAAAATACAGGTTGTTTGTGAAACGCTCCCGAAATCGAAGACAGACGATAGTACTAACGATACCTTTGATGACGGGTGAGAAAGAAAATCGATCCCGAGGAAAAAAATCATCTTTTCACAACATTTTATTTGCTTTATTTACGCTCCATCATGTTAGTACAGCTAAATGAAAGGATAATTTCATTAAAAAAAACATGAAAATACTTAAACATAAAAACATAGAAGATACTTCTCTCCTGGGCGTGGGTGCTCAGGCTGCCCCGCGTATTCTGGGAGGGGCAAAAATCCACTCGGGAATAATGCTGCTCGGGGCAAGCGGACCAATACAACCAATGCGACCCCTGTCATGCTATCCGTGAATTTTTGCAACATCAGGGGACTTTATTCCAACCTTAACGCTGTCCATTACCATTTAGAGACAGCAAAGCCGGCCTTGCTCTTTTTAACCGAGACTCAGGTGTCCTCTCCGGCTGATACTTCATATCTCTCCTACTCGGAGTACAAAATGGAACACTCCTTTGTGCCCCGGGCTTGAGTTTGCTTATACGTCAGAGAGGACATCTGTTTTTGAAGGTACGGACCTGTCCATCCTATGGCTGCGCGTAGACAGCGACGACCATCCCCGCGTCTACGGGTGCCTCTATAGGTCCCATAGCGGTAATGCCGACACAGACCAACTCATCGACCACGTCCAAATAGCTGCAGACTCCGTGCTACGACAGGTCCCATCCGCAGAGATCGTGATACTCGGTGATTTTAACGCCCACCACGCTGAATGGCTTGGCTGTCGTTTAACCGATCTTGCGGGTAGATCTGTCTATGACTTTGCTTTGGCATATGGTCTAACACAACTGCTTACTTCGCCTACGCGGATCCCAGATGTGGAAGACCATGTACCTTCCCTGTTGGACCTTCTGCTGACCTCTCATCCGGACGGATATCAGGTCTCCGTCGATGCCCCTCTGGGCTCTTCGGACCATTGTCTGATCCGGAGTACGGTGCCACTCACGCTCCAATCGCAGTTGCGATCTGCAGCTTGCCGCCGTGTTTGGCACACTATAGGTCGACCGATTGGTACGGGATGCGGTCTTTTTTTACATTCTACCCTTGGGGGCGGGTTTGCTTCTCGCCGGAAGATCCCAGCGTCGTTACCGATTCTGTTGCTGATGTGGTACTTCAGGGTATGGAACTTTTTTTTCCATCCTCTGTGGTGCCCATCGGAGGCAGATCCCAGCCATGGTTTGGCCGCTCCCGTAAACTAGCATTACGCTATAAGCAGGAGTGCTACCGGGCCTGGGCTGACGCATCAACGTCTCGGGATGTAAACACCAGCGCACTTAAAAAGAAGTATAATTCCGCCTCCAGGTCCTTCAAAAGCGTCATTGCCAAAGCAAGGTCTGATCACATCGGCAGAATTGGCGAGAAGCTAGTTCGGATTCCTTCGGGAACCCGTGCATTCTGATGTCTCGCCAAGGCTGTCCAAGGAAACTTCTGACTGAGAACGACTGACTGGCCCATACCGCAAAGAAGAAAGCCGATCTGTTGAGCTCTCTTTTTGCGTCCAACTCGACTCTAGACGACGGGGGGAACACACCGCTGACCATCCCGCGATATGAGTGCTCCATGCCGGATGTGCGGTTTACACAGCGCTCGGTTCGCAGAGTTCTTCTCCCTGGACGTCAGCAAGTCGAGTGGGCCCGATGGAGTCCCTCCCATTGTGCTGAAGACGTGTGCTCCGGAGTTGGCAGCGGTTTTAACGCGTCTTTTCCGGTACTCCTACTTCCAAGGCGTAGTCCCGAATTCATGGAAGACAGCTTTGGTCCACCCGATCCCTAAAAAAGGCGACCGCTCAAACCCGTCCAACTACAGGCCTATCGCCATCACCTCCTTGTTCTCCAAAATAATGGAAGCCATTATAAACTGCCAGCTCATGAGGTACCTTGAGGATCACCAGCTGATTAGTGACCGCCAGTACGGTTTTCGTCGAGGTCGATCAGTTGGTGATTTTCTAGTCTACTTAACTCATAGATGGGCGGAGGCAGTATAGTCCAAGGGCGAGGCATTGGCCGTTAGTTTGGACATAGCGAAGGCCTTCGGTCTGGTCTGGCATATAGCGCTTCTTTCGAAGCTTCCTTCCTATGGGCTTCCCGAGAAATTGTGCAAATGGATCACCAATTTCCTTGCTGATCGGAGCATCAAGGTCGTAGTAGACGGTGCATGCAATGCAATTGCAATTTGAATATAATTCACAAATATAAATCAGCAAGATATGTTTATTTCAGCGCCAGTTCCAGTAGGATTTTATATAATATTATTTATATACCTAGTATTAAATTTTACCTGGAACTAATGTACCTGGTCAAGGGATCGATTTGACTTTGGCTACATTTTACTTGAAGAGTTGAGAAGAAATTTGAGGGTATAAAAGTATCCTACATGTTTGAATTTCTTACCATAGCCCCGCGCGATATGACGATGCTTTTGCCTTCTATACGAAAACATGGACTGTAGCTTTATCTATTAATTTTTACAAATAGTATGACACTAAATTTTCTACGACAAAGTTGTAAGAAACATGCCTTATTACGACATTTAATCAAGCCAAAAAGAAAATATGAAATTAAAATTAACCGTCTTATTACAAAAAGAAGTTTATAATTAATCATAGATTTAATTTAGAGTATTTTTAATGTCCCGTGGATAGTATGCGAACTCAAAATATAAAATATGGAATTAGACAGCAAATGCCAAATTTCGCGAAGACTGGTGCTTTACGTGTGAAATTCTTTTAAACTCGAAATTATTAATAAACTACTTTTGTAATAAGTCAGTGTATATTTATAATTAAATACAAATACTATCTTTAATTCAACATGCCTTTAAACATCACAAAAAACATGTGAACATTCACTGAATAGCTTGTGTGCTTAATAAAGAAAAGATTTAGTGCTTACAATCTTTATTTATGAACTGTATTATTTTTAATCCGAACTATAATAGCGTACCTATCAGATGTAACGCTCGTGCAATAGAATGGGATAGTCTTAGACTAAGTAAGCGTGGACATTGTCTGGCCCTCTCTCATTCGCCGTAGAAACGGAACAACCTGTACACTAGAAATGATACATTGAAATATACGTTACCTCTTCCTGTTGCGCGCCGTTGCCGCTCTCATTGTCCATTGATACAGATTGCGCGTCTCCGCCAGATGGCGCGCCAGAATTCTCCTATGGTAGCATATCAATGTAAAGCTACGTCGTAATAGTGACGGGATCACTACTATCGATTTGCAGATATTATCGGTATTGATAAAGTATAAATAGGTATCAATGTACAAAAATAAAAATGGAAAAAATATACTATTACTTTCGTTAGAAAAGACTTTCGCATTACAAAAAAAAACTATTATTTCTATTATATAATTAATAATGTACACGATACAGATCTAGTCCAGCACTGGACGGAATTCTCGTTCGATCACTGGACCGGAATAATGTAGACCGGGCATAAGAATCGGTTAAGCGTCGGATTTGGATTTCTTTCTTTTTTTATTTGAACTTAACTTTTGTGTATTAAGTGGCGAAGCTTGCGTAGTCACTTATTGATTTCACGATGTCTGTCCGTCTATCCGTCCTTCTGTCCGTCTGTCCCACGATTATCTCGAGAACGGTTTCGAATTTTTAAATTCTGTTTTCAGCAATCGATTACTGATCACCCAGGCATCTGAACCTCCTATTTTGAAATTTTTTTTCCGTTAGAAACCGCTTAAGTCGAGGGATACTCATCCCAATTTACCTGTCCGGTAGTTGTGGTATGGTATACGGGTATGCGACCCCGGCTTCCCTAGCTATTACTGTCCTATCCCTTGCCCTCATGGACGGTAATATCCTACATTTCCTATTTCCTACCCTAACTTACCTTACTCTTCCTTTTCACACCACCTATCCTTCCCGTTTTCCTATTCCTACCCTCCGCCAATCCAACGTCGGCCGCGCGGATGGATGCATGGCTAGGGGCGAGCCTAGTCGTTAGCGTGCCACACTGCCCTGGGACCGGGCGACCCCAGAATTAGGCTAGCCTTACCCTGGCATGCGGGGCTCTGCTGGGGGGGACAAACCTTTCCTTCGCTATTCGTGGGAACGCAATGGATAACCATAAAATTAACCAAAATGGCGGCGATGTGGTTCGCCACCCATCACGTCTCGTTTCTCGCGGGGGCGAAAAGCGGCCCACGGAGAGCCGCTTCGCTACGTTGAATGTAAGAGGAGGAATGGATGGTAAGGTAGATGAAGTATGTCAGATGATGGATGAACGTTGCCTTGATATTCTGTGCGTGAACGAAACCAAGAGGAAAGGATGTGACACCACGGTTCATGGCCCCTACATGGCATACTGGTCGGGAGTCCCCCAAACCAGCCGAGGCTGTCAGGGAGTTGGTGTGATTCTTTCATCTCGAATGGTTGAATGTGTGATGGAGCATGAATGTGTAAGCCCAAGACTCCTCTGGATTAGGTTAAAAGTCGGACTCACTCGCTTATTTATCCTTGGGGTCTATGCACCGACGGATCTGCGTGGAGGTGGGTCACTAAAATCACAACAAGAGAGAGGAATTTTGGGATAGCATGAGAGAGGTCTTGAATAAATGCGGAGAAAATGAACGGATCGTGATGTTAGGGGACTTTAAAGGATAGGTTGGAGCAAAGCGGGATGGGTATGAAGGAGTTCTGGGTATGTTTGGGGACGAGAGAGTGAATGACAATGGGAGAAGCCTGCTTGAAGTATGCTTGGAATGGAATCTGTGCGTGGCCAACACAATGTTTGACCACAAAAAGATCCATTTGTATACAAGAGATGAGGGTGAGTCTAGAAGTATGATTGATTTTGTAATTGTGGATGAAAGACTGAGGAAGAAAGTGCTAGACACTCGGGCATACCGCGGTGTAGGCCTCGACACAGACCACTTCCTGGTCATAGCCCGAATGCGTGGCCTCTTTAAACGGTGGCGACACCGAGGGGCCGAGCCTACGAGTGTTTTGGACAGAGTAAATGTGGAAAATCTACAAGAAAAAGAAAAGAAAGACGAGTATGTAGAGAAACTGAAAGAAAGTTTTAAAGGGATAGAAGAGATAGGAGTGATTGAAGATTTGTGGGAGACATTTAAGAAAGGGGTTGTAAATGTTGCGATTGAGGTATGCGGGATAGCTAAAAGAAGGAAAGGGAGAAAGAATGATAACGTGTGGATGGATAAAGATGTACAAAGGGTTGTGCAAGAAAAGAAGAAAGCGTGGTTGGATTGGTTAGCAACAAAAGCTAACCAAAAAGTTCAAAAGGCAACGGATGACGAGATAAGGGAAGCAAGAACGAAGTATAAAAGATTGAAAACAGCAGCGAAAGAAATTGTGTCTAGAAAGAAAGAAGAACGAAAAGATGATTTCGATAGGAGGCTCACTGAAGATTTCCAGTCAAACATTAAGTTTTTCTGGAAAACCATCAAAACAGCCAGAGGAAAAACTTCTACCTCGGAGCTGAGTACAATCAGGAGTCAAAATGGGAGCATTATAAAAGGAGAAGAATGTGTGTTAAAGAGATGGAAAGAGTATTTTGAAAGTTTGTTTGAAAGAGAGGAAGTGCAGGTACAGCATCTGCCACCTTCCACGGAAACTAATATAAATGTTGATGAAAATGAGATAAGCATGGATGAAATAGTGAAAGCGTTGAAAAGTATGAGATTAGGTAAGGCTGCAGGGTATGACAGGATTACCGTCGAGATGCTAAGGGCTGGACAGGGCCTGGTGGCTAGTCAGCTGTACCGCCTTTTCAATCTGTGCTGGCGAAATGGGCAAGTACCGGGAGACTGGTGCAAAGCCGTAATCGTGCCATTGTATAAGGGAAAAGGGTCACGGCAGGACTGCATGAATTACCGTGGTATAAGCCTTCTTAGCGTTGTCGGTAAATTGTATGCGAAAGTGTTGATTGAAAGGGTTGTGAATGAAACAGACGAGAAAGTATGGGATGCACAAGCGGGATTTAGAAAGGGAATGGGATGTACGGATCAGGTCTTTTCCTTGCGGTGCATAGCCGAAAAGTGTTTGGCTAAAAACAAGAAAGTCTACTGCGCCTTCGTAGATCTAGAAAAGGCCTATGATAGAGTGGTGAGGAATGAATTGTGGTCAGCACTGTCCGTGAACGGTGTGAGCAGTATCCTCATACGATCATTGAAATCTCTTTATAGGGATTCTAGTGCTTGTGTAAGGATAAACCGGGCATACACTGAATGGTTTAATATCGAAAAAGGTGTTAGACAGGGATGTGTAGCGTCACCGTGGCTGTTTAATCTGTTCATGGACAATTGTTTGACAGATTTAAAAGAGAATGAAAGTGGGTTGAGAATGAATGAGTTACTCGTCAAATGTTTTCTCTATGCTGATGATCAAGTATTACTTGCGTCTTCGGCCGAGGAGTTGCAGGAGATGGTAACTGCTATGAGTGGAGCTTTTGTTAGAAAGGGAATGAAGATGAATGTAAGGAAGACGAAAGTCATGGTGTTTGAAAAAGATGAGGCAGTGACAGACTGCAATATCGTGATTGAAGATGAACAAATTGAACAGGTGAAAGAGTTTGTGTATCTGGGGTCAAAGTTTACAAGAGATGGAAAGTGTGAGAGTGATATCGAAAGAAGAGTGAATGCAGGAAACATGGTGAATGGAGCTTTGCACTCCTTTATGAGCAGTCGGAAGGTGTCTAACAAGGCTCGTTTGGCTGTGCATGAGGGGGTGTTGGTTCCGACACTCATGTACGGAAGTGAAAGTTGGGTATGGCAGAAGAAACATGAAAGCAGAATAAATGCAGTTGAGATGAGAGCATTAAGAAGTATGATAGAAGTTAAACTGAGTGACAGGATAAGAAATAGTGAGATAAGGAAACGTTGTGGTCTGAAAGAAGATGTAGTGACAAAAATTGAGAAAGGTATGCTGAGATGGTTTGGCCACGTCGAGAGAATGAATGAAGAACGATTGACGAAAAAAGTGTATAAGGCGAGTGTGAATGAAAGTGTTGGAAGGGGTAGACCTAGGCGGACATTTCTAGACCAAATTAGGGACGTCTTGAAAAAAGGCCAGGTTAAGAGTACCCTAAACCGTAGAGCATGTATGAAGGGAATAATGAAAGTGGATGAAGCGAAACAAGTATGTAAGGATCGTAGCAAGTGGAAAGAAGTGGTCTCTGCCTACCCCTACGGGAAAGGGGCGTGATTATATGTATGTATGTATGTAGAAACCGCTACAAAGCTGATTGCTTCGCCACTTTGCTATGCTGTTAGCCTGCTAGGTTTATTTTATTATGTACTATGTTTTAGAAGTTCATTCTTTGTTATTTTTGTTTATACCTATATTTGATATTTGTACGCCTTTGGTAAATAAATGAATTTTTCCTTTTTTTACGGCTGATTTTTTGATATCATTCCGCGAACTTTTTGACATCCCCTCATAATATATTGCTTTCTATACTAAATCAAACGCTATCACTTAAGCTACCAACATATAACTTGATCAAATTGAAGGTGATCTGTGACTAAACAAATAATTATCTATCGTATATGATTATGGAATGACGTACCTATATAAGCAAATTTAAAAGAAATATTCATTTTGTATCGACTCACTCTCATTGTGTATCACAACGAATGAGTTTTTCAATATCACACATTTATATTACGAGTGATATTTATAAACAAAAACTGTATTATGATACTTATTGACATTTTAAGAAATATCTGCAAATCGTCATAAATATGTAAATTGCGACACAATATACGATCAAAACATGCATACATATAGGCTAGATTTCATAAGCGTGTAGTCATGCAGACGCAATAATTTTTGACAAAATGTCAATCATGTTTAACATAATTGTCTGAAAACACATCATCATCATCATCACAGGCCTTAACAAGTCCACTGCTGTACATAGCCACTGAACACGGTCCTGTATACACTTACTTATATATAAGTTGCATGACCCAATATTTTATTAATTCTTCTTTTAACTTTAGTGAAAAATATTTTGATCCATTGTTTCGATTTCTCTAATTTTGTTTTTACGCCAATTTTTCTCGCAAACCACGCGAATGATAAGCTGAGACGACCACTTGCATATTATCCTTGCTTTAGTGCCTCTTGTCCAACAGTGGACTGTTTACAGGTTAATGGAAAAGCATTATTGAAACAATAGAAAGCTGAAAAGATTTTCTAATACAATCAAACGATTCTCCTTATTTCACAAAATCATAAAGACTAAAGTTATTGTCTCGTATTTTACTAAAAAAATCTCATACCAAACATTCCCATTACGCCTTAAAAAATCAATAACATATAAAGCCGAAATTATACACTATTGGTCGTACTAACACATTAACCTTGCAAGTTTTCTGGTAGGCAAATGCATGAACAAGTCATCGGTGCAGGCAGTATGAGGACGATGTAAAGATTATAGACAACATAAAGAGATCAATTTACATAACAGTAAATGAAGAAACGTAAAAAAAAAAGCAATTCTCATACCACTTCCTCGATGTGAGCGCGGAGTTGGGCGATTGATGTCCTGATGTCCGCGATCATGCGTCGGATGAACTCCAGGCGGCCAGTGGTCGGTGACAGATTCATAGACTGCTGCTCATCACCCAATGTTCCAGGTGGGGAGGTTAGTGCCTGCGGTAGAGTACATGTTACAAAGGATAATATCTGTTGCAGGGTGTTATCGACGTGATTTCATGGTTATACTCAATATTGCCATAATATTTAACTTTATTTCAAAAATTGTGTTATACCACCCCATTGTATAATATTTATGTAAAGGACGTTGTACAAACATAGATTTACACATAATATACATACAACCTAACCAAATACATTACAGTCTCTATCAATACTTGTCCCGTGTGAAATTCCATGGCAAACGAGCTATCGTCGTGTGTCATGTAATAAATTGCAAGTGGACAATGTCCCAGTCTTGGTACAATTATTTGTAAACCGCAAAAATACTGCATCCGTTATCTATCCGATATATGCCACCAGAAGTCATATTTCTCTTATTTCGCAATATTTAAAATCCATTGCTGAATATTGAGATTTTTCCGTACTTATCACGTTATGTAGAGTTACTGAGAGCAAAGCAGATATTCTCTTACTGATAATGCGGCTACCCATTACTAGTGTTACCATTATTAAGTGGCGAAGCTTGCGAAGTCACTTATTGATTTCACGATGTCTGTCCGTCTGTCCGTCTGTCCGCCTGTCCGTCTGTCCGTCCGTCTGTCCGTCTGTCCCACGATTATCTCGAGAACGGTTTCGAACTTTCAAATTCTGTTTTCAGCAATCGATTACTGATCACCCAGGCATCTGAATCTCCTATTTTGAAATATTTTTTTTCCGTTAGAAACCACTACAAAGCTGATTGCTTCGCCACTTTGCTATGCTGTTACCTTGCTAGGTTTATTTTACATTAAAGCTACAAACAAGCGAATAGTCTCCTAGTGGCTGATGCATGCAAATGTGTGGATATCAATTAACTGCAACCAACTTTAATTGTTTCCGCCACTTCATCTGTTTCATTATTAAGTCATAAATTGTTGTTATATCCTCTATTTTTTTTATTCATTTTCTTGTGTTTTAATTTTTTTATTATTATTTTATTCTTATTCGTATTAATTTTGTTTATTAATTTGTCATTGTAATATGGAGTGTCGGATTCAATGTCTTTATGTCTTTATGTCTATGTCTTAATTAAAAAATCTAAAACTGCATTATCTCCTTTAGGAATAAGAAATTCCTCACAGTCTATAATCGCACTGGTTCTCCATTGCACGTGGTAGAGCCAAGCTGCAGATATATTTATAGTATAGTTGTAGTACGAATGGATCGGCTCAATCGGGGAAGGACCACGCTTTCACAGAATACCAGCGTAAAATAGCAGCTTAATGCCGCTGTGTTTCGTATGGTGAGTGTAGAGAACCGGAGACCCATTTTACTGGAAAAGAGGCATTCCATCTTAGTCCTCACGGGTGACGACGCATCTGCATTTAGATTCACAAGCGAGGAGAGCAACCACTTACCACCAGGTGGGTAGTGTGCTCGTTTGTCACCCTATTTCTATAAAAAAAAACACTCTTAGTACAAAAGTGAATAAAACCCCGTTTTTAAAACAAAATACCTAGTCTATCGGCTGAAGAACTGCTTGAAGTTGTTACTAGTCTGATTAAATTGCTGAACGAATAATTTCAACAAACGGTTTTTACATGAACTTTGTATGTGACAAAACTGACTGTAGCGTAGAACGAAATGTTCTAACAGTTTTTAAGTATTTAATTACTTCTAACATGGCTCGGGAGCAAATTTTTACTACTCGTCTACAAAGCTAATAATATTAATTATTAGGTGTTTTGTGGCGGAAACACAAGGAACATTTCGACTTTGAACTAATCAGACATTAGACAGTTTTTTTTTTCTAAATAAGCAGTTATGTAAAGTACCAGTAAAGAATCAGTAAGGCAATAGTTTACAAATGTAAAACGTCTAAAACAAAATTAATGTTTTTTTTTTTTCAAAAATAACTAGTAAAGTTAATATTTTTTAATATTAGCAAATCTAATAACATCACTGATATTCGCTTTAACCACTTGCAGGAAGCTTAAAATACCTCTGGAGTGGTTCACGAAAATCCAATAGCGAATTCAAACTCAAAAGGTCGTGGTCCGCACCGCAGCAGGGTTAGGTACATCGGAGGAAAAAAATAATGGTTGGCGATTCTTATAGAATAGAATAGAATAATTTTTTGTTCAATATTGATTACAGGTAATTCTTATTAAGTCCTTTTTTTACTTTACCACTGGTTTGAAAAAATTCTCTGTCCTGGGAAGAACCAGCAAGAAATCCAGCGGGACTTTTTTTTAAACAAATTTACAATATAAATGATTACAAACTATTTACATCATTTATTTTAGAAACAGCTTGGGAGGCGACCACCTCATTCCCAGGGGTTATTATCAACCATGTATTCATTTATATTATAATAAACCTTTTTATATAGTTTTTGTTTAATTAAATATTTATTGTTATATAAATATGTATTGTTTAACTTGGTAATAGAGATACCTTGTATAATCTGTTATTGGATCAATCTGGTATAATAGCTTCATTATTTGATATTACCGAACACTAAATAATAACGGGTTTTGAAACATACAATAAAATAGCAACAGACTATTGTTTGATTATCTTACCATAATAATATTTAAGGAAAATTCTTCTAAACTTCAATGTGTTGCACTTAATTCACAATTGTTAATGCAATTTTTTATTGTTTGCAATCGATCAAAATAGAGATGTAATCGACTTGTCCATCCAAAAATGACTAAATTATTCCCATTCAAGTTCGTCTTCATACTTGTAACCACCAAAAATCAATCGACATAAGCCGATGCCAGTTTAAAGTGCGGAGGATGTTATTGTTACATTGACACCCAAGCAGCTTAGAGCTATTTACGTCACACGAGATGTGCCATTTAAAAAGAGGTGACTTTTAAAAAGCCACCTCTGTTACGTTCTAATATATAAAAAAAAACTGCGACATATTTTTATTTTATTTTAAGCGTTGCGGTTTATTCTCTGTTTACCCACCATTAGTCTTCGGATTTGCTGTTGGGTTCCGTTAGAATGTTCGTTGCCGGTGGTAGCAGTAGCAGAGGACGACGTCGCGGTTCGCCTGGTCCCTAGCCCCGGCGGGGGGCGTTGCACCAAATGCACCACCTTCCCCTTGACGTCTAAAAGCACACATATGAACACGGTATTATTATAATTGAACTAGACCGTTCCATCTTTATATCACCAGTTTTTAAAAGTTCATTGAAGCTTGGAATAATGAGTAAATATGTGAGTGATCGCAGTGTTGTGGCGGCGTTAAAGAATCTACTACCCCGTAACATCAAATAGTTGTCGTAAGAGGCTACAGAGGGAAAGAGGGAGAAGGTAGCTCAAATGGTTAGCGCTCGCTCTAAATTTCACAGCACGCAAGCAACCCGGGTTCGATCCCCGCCGGCACCAATAAAATTGTTAATTGCAATTTTAAGTGCTGATTTACCCACGTGCTCGGCGGTGAAGGAATACATCTTGAGGGGAAGCTGCATTTTTTTTATAGGATAAGGGTGACAAATGAGCACACAGTCCACCTGATGGTAAGTGGTTGCTGCGGCCCATAGACATCTACATCAATCCTCTATTACAAATCAAAATGTAGATACGTTGTCACCCGTGAGGACTAAGATGGAATGCCTCATTTCCAGTAAAAAGGGCCTCCAGCCACCTGCACTCACCAAGCGAAACGCAGAGGTAAACCTCTACTTCACGCTGGTTTTCTGTGAGGTCGTGGTACCACCCCGGTTCGAGCCGGCCCATCCGTGCGACAGCAAAAGCTGCCGCGTGGCTCTACCACTGTTAAAATGTGCATGTTAGAGAACTAAGAAAAAAAATTCGAAGACATGTGAAGTTCGCCAACACACATTGGGGCAGCGCGGCGGACATTTCCTTACCCTAAAACCCTGTCAGAAAACCCTGGCCTGTGCAGTGGGACGTATATAGGCTGTAACATTAATTTTAACTAACTGATTAAACGCTTCATTGGATCACTGGTTTCCTTATTTAATTCATCCAGGGACCTACTCAAAAACAAAAAAAAAACAACAAAATCGTTTTTTTTTATAGGATAAGGGTGACAAACGAGCACACAGTCCACCTGATGGTAAGTGGTTGCTGCGGCCCATAGACATCTACATCTATCCTCTATTATAAATCAAAATGTAGATGCGTTGTCACCCGTGAGGACTAAGATGGAATGCCTCATTTCCAGTAAAAAGGGCCTCCGGCCACCTGCACTCACCAAGCGAAACGCAGAGGTAAACCTCTACTTCACGCTGGTTTTCTGTGAGGTCGTGGTACCACCCCGGTTCGAGCCGGCCCATCCGTGCGACAGCAAAAGCTGCCGCGTGGCTCTACCACTGTTAAATCCAGCCATTTTCGAGTTTTGGCGAGACTAACTTGACACTTGAAATTTATATGTAGAAATTAGGAAAACGCTGCTGTCCATCTCCTCATTTGTTTCCCTCTGTCGCCTGTTACGACACCCACGGGATGATATTGGGTAGTACTAGTAGATATTCCTGCACCGCCGCTACACGGTCAATACTGTCGCCAACAGTGTTTAATCTCTCCTTCCGCGAGAGGGAGATTCCCAGCTTTATAGTACTTACCGTATTCAGCCAACTTCTTCTCATCTTGGAGTACTCGTCCGCAGAATATAAAGCGTTGCAATTGTGTGTCTATGCCCATCTGCTCTCTCACTTTCTCCTTGAGTTGCTGGACAGTGGTCTGAGAAAGAGACAATAAGTATCACGTAAGTTCCCATAACAAGTTTATTACACTTAAAGTGGCTTGATGTTATTCCTGACACATGATTACACCAGTTTACACGTGTAATCGCAAACTAGCCATTGTGGACGATCTCATTTTAATTATTATTTTTCTTAATAAGCGTTACCCCAAACCTAACATTTTCTCCTATATCGTGGAGGCATTTTACATACCTAAACTGCAAAAGGACAAACATCGCCGGACAATTATTTGTACCTACACTAATATTTTCTCCTATATCGTGGAGACAGTTTACATGCATTAATGGCACAGGGACAAACATCCCCGGACAATTATTTGAAAGCCCTTCACTAAGATTTTCTCCTGTATCGTGGAGGCAGATTACATACATAAATGACACAAGGAAAAATATCCCCGGACCATTATTTGTAAGCCATACAAATGCTATGCGTCTCAATTCACTGCCAAACCACCGCGTCAAGGAGCCTTCGATCGAGGCGTAATAACTTCTTTTTTTTACTTATCATAAGCCTTATAAGCCAGTGCTTGATTACAATCCCACCTGGTGGTAAGCGGTGATGAAGATGATCATTTACATTATCTTACCGTAACAAAAGCCTATTCACACTCGCCTTAAACTTTTTATATTTCAAACCCTTTAAAGAAGTATTCATAAACTTCTATGTACAGTCACACTCTACAGGCGATAAGAAATCTTATTAAAAACTTAATTTTGAAAATTCAGTACTTGATCGTCTATTATAACATTAAAATGGGCAAAACATTTTAGGGCTTAAATTACAAATAAATTTCATCATATTTTACCATTACAAGCAAATTGGTCATATCTATGAATTTCGAACCATTGTGAGTCATATCCATATCTTTAAATATTATAACCGTTGGTCTGCGACTTGACCAAATGAGGTCATATCCACACATTACAATTTGTTTTGTCAAGATGATTGTTGAATGTTTTTTTTTATAGAAGAGGGGGTAAACGAGCATGCGGCTCACCTGATGGTAAGTAATTACCGTCGCCCATGAACAACCGAATCACGAGGGGAGTTGCTGGTGCGTTGCCAGCTTTTTAGGAAGGAGTAAGCTTAATAGCGTGAGAGCTGGCGACGAATTTTGGGAAGGTCCTTTGGGCAAGTTGAAATTGTGAAAAAATATAATTTCGTCAATTGGCGACCCAGTTCCGCGAGTCTGGCTGAGCGTTTGCGGTTATTTTGTTACTGCGCAGTAACATTTGCAAAAAAAAATCCAAAAAAATGTCCTTTTGGCAACTTGATTCTTTTTTTATCTTTTAATTTAGTTTTTATATAATTCAAAAATAATAATCCCAGACGTTTTTGTCGGTTATAAAGTATTACCAGACCTCTCCAAAAATATTTTTTTTTAGTTCCCAAAAAATTTACTTTTGGCAATCTCAAATTTTAATCACGTGTTTATTGAGTAATTTTAAGTAACACCTGCAAATCGCCAGACAAATTTAGCGATTTTAAACAATTCCCAGACATGAATAAAGTTTACCAACTAATACGACAAAAAAGTCTTATGCGTAGCCATAAGTGCGAAATAGATAGCTTATCGAAGCATGCCGGCAGCGGATGGAGGCCTAAGCTCCTCGCGCTGTGATTGGTTACTTAGAAATATTTTTTTGAAGATTTTAAGATTAAATTCTTGTTTTAGGATTTAGCGTGTATGTATGCGCATATATGGACATGTAAATATCTATGTATATAGTTAATATTTAGTTTTAGCCCAGTTTTAAGGGGCAGGACACATCATTTTCTTTCTTTACGCGGAATTAAGCAAATTAGTTTATAACAACCCATTATAATGGATTTCCGCAAAGTAACGCCTGATTCTATTAAAGGACCTTCCCAAAATTCGTCGCCTTCTCTCAGGCTATAAGCCCAGAACTCAAGATAAAAAAAAATGTAATTTACTTTTTTGCTTCATTGGTAGCGGTAATAGTATGTTATCAGACACGTTATCAGATAATGCAAAAAAACTAAGTACGTTTACCTAATAAGTTTATTTGTTATTTAATTTACGATTTATTTTGGTAACTACCAGGGCGTCATAATCTCATCAGCGACAAAGACCATTTTCTATGAATAAAAAAACACGCTAGGACCCGACAGGTGGCGCTGTAGTCAAGTAAGTAACAAATTATATGTAGAACTCATATTCCAAATTATTGCTTTAGTGACTTAAAAGAAAATTACAGATCTGTACCCAATCCCGCTTCCATCCATCCATACAGTTTCTAAAAGTCCACTACAGAACCTCTTGCACAGATTGCCTGATTTTGGTTTTTGCCATAGTTGTCACATTTGATAGTCACGTTGCCAACCGCGGTTTTTTTTTAACTATTTAGAGTTGTTATCAGGAAAATGTTGCTGCTTATTTCTTATTTCGGTTTCCCTCTGTCGCCTCTTAATCAAAAAATGAGTCAACCAGAACAACATCTGCCGGGACAGGTACTAGCAAAATAAAATGATCCCTACAAAAGCGTCTTCGCATAAATTATATTTACATATTTCCATTCACAGTTCATCATCCGAGATAGCTTTAAATATAACGCGATGAAATCCTGGAATAACCTGACAACTCTTATTTAAAATCCACAAATAATTTCAGCATGAAATACAACTCTTGCCTTTTAAATGTTCATAAACAAAGTAATTTCTTTTATAGAATACGCCCTCGGGATTCTCGAGTCGGGAAGCACGTAAAACAGATAGTCCTGCGCTTGATCTCTCTCTGATGATTGACTATAAAAGTGAGGGTATTAGATTAAACAGCTGTGCTTGCGCACGCAGTCGTGTACTATAATCCTGTCTTGCTCAGTTTTAGTTGGCCAACTGTAGTTAGCTCCAGATGGCTAGTCTCCGTTGAGACTAGTCGCCGTAACGTCGTTTGTAGTTTGTTTAGTGTGAAACTTACAAGAATTCGCAGCTTATGCCGGGCTTTACTCGCGTCATTGCTTAAAAAATATTTTGGCTTTATTCTTTATATCTTTAATTTTTATTATTTATTTTTTTTAATCTTCTATAATTATTTGTTACTCGTCGCATGAAAAATGTTAATTTGTATGTATATAAGTTTTCCCCTTTTATTCATGATGTTGTTTGTTTACATGAGTAACAAATAAGGTTTTCTTTCCTTCATATTATTGTGATGCGTAATTTCAAACTGGCTGGTTTATCGATATACATATTAAAATACGTCTATGAGTCTTTTAATATGTTGAGAATTTGCTTAAAAATCCAACCGAACCAACCTACTACATATGTGTAATGTAAAAAGTCGTACCAACCAAACCACCAAAACTTCTCAAATGGAAAAAAATCTTCCCGATATGGCACTATAAGCCGTAATGCGAAACTTCCTTTTAAAAGTTAACAATTTAAGAGAAACAAAGTAAATTAAAACAAACTTATATCGCCAAATACCAGAACTTCGAAGTTAAGCTTCCAAGTCCTTATTTCAAAAATTTTAAAACGTCCAATTCTTTTTATTTATTTAAAATGTTTTGTAACTCCTTTATAATCATATGGTTGTAACAATACCTGGCATAGCTTTGCGTTTATTACAAGTTTTTTTATTGTTATACCCAGGTGAGGATGTGCTCTCTAGTTGAAAATGAAAATACAACATCTTAGCAAGTGTAACAAATAATAACTGTGTTTGTGCGTTTAGAAAAGAAAGACAGTTAATCTTATAAAATTATACACAAATAAAGTTAGTGTGTGCGTGTATATATATGCAATTTGTAATGTTTTAGATTTCAAATAATATTTATTAAACGTCTGCATTCAGATCGAGACAGTCGCAAGCAACTACTCAGTTATTTATACGTGGTAGAGCCATGCTGCAGCTATATTAGTAGTATAGTTGTAGCACGAATGGGTCGGCTCGATCCGGGGAAGGACCACGCTCTCACAGGATACCAGTGTAAAATAGCAGTTTAATGCTGCTGTGTTTCGTATGATGAGTGTCGTTTGTGTTTTAATGGAAAAGAGGCATTCCATCTTAGTCCTCATGGGTGACAATGCATCTGCATTTTGATTCGCAAACGAGGTTACATGTAGATGTCTATGGGGCACAGCAACTACTTACCATCAGGTGGGCTGTGTGCTCGTTTGTCACCCTATTCTATAAAAAAAACGATAACGTTCCAAATATTATATCGATACAAACAAGATATTCAAGCTTGCGTTTTTATTAGAGTGCGAGAGTCGCGCTATCTCCTGTGCTTGTCAGTTATGGGATGAAAAGAAGCGAGTTTGTAGCGATTGGATTCAACATGTCAGAAATTTAAGACTTCATTGAAATATCGCGCTGCATTTCACCTATAAACATTAAAAGGCAACTAAGTTTTTTTTGTAGTGGGTTGTGCCAGGAGGCTTTTACAGTTTTCAGGCATCATTCTTCATTAGTTTTCAGACATCTAAATCAAAGTACAGAATCGAAAACGAATACTTTAACCAATATTGACACAGAGTAGTATTTTAACCCATGACCTGCATGCTGACATGGACCCCAGGATATGAGGCTGCATGAAATTTGAAGAATACATTTTTGAATGACCTACTGCTGGCGAGATGTACCCTTAAAAACAAACTAGGCAACCTAGGCAATAGGAGAGATAACTGCAGCTGGGACAGATTAACCTATACGAAAAATATTACAAAATCATCACTTGTATTCCCTGTTTCCTGCTCCATCATCCTCCGGTTTTAATTTTTTTCAATATTATTACAAGAATGATTGTGGCTATGTCTGCATGTTTTTCAATTATTATTTTTGTGCATCAAATTAGTTTGCTAGTTGTCTTAATAACGTCGGCATAACTCTGCCCAGGAACTGTCTTTGTAATTTTAGAATGGTGCTTAATTTTTAAAATAATATATATATATATATATATATATATATATATATATATATATATATATATATATATATTATTTTAAAAATTAGACATAGTAGCATGGCAGTGGTAGAAGTAAATTGTATCGTAAAACTAATTTGTTCTGGTGTCATTATTCCAAGTAGAAAGCAGAAAAATATGTTTGTCTGGACTAAACGCCGCGCGTAAATCCTCTTAAGAGACACCGCACACTGCAGACTTTCTATCGGGCGAGAGTTTAATCAGGTTAGGCTGCTAGTGCGTACACTGGGCCTACTAAACAATCGGGTTAGTGGTGAGTCGGCCGATCTTTTGTAAATTGTAGTCACTAAGTAGCTCTTGAAGTGAGTAGTCGCGGTATAAAACCTAAAATATTGTCCAGAAATGTTTCATTTTTATTTATCGTACAACGAAGGAGACGGCTCAAGAAGAGAAACTGACTACAAGGTGTATCCTATATACTGTGACAGATTACTTCTTCCTCCAGCTTTTTCTTTAAATTTACATCATATTTCAATTCAATAAGTGGCAGTGTCATGCTACAGCTATATTAATAGTATTGTTGTAGCACGAATGGGACGGCTTCGACCGGGGAAGAACCACGTTCTCACAGAAATACCAGCGTAAAATAGCAGTTTAATATTGCTGCGTTTCGTTTGGTCAGTGTAGAGAACCTGAGACCATTTTTACTGGAAAAGGGGCGTTCTATCTTAGTCCTCACAGCTGAAACGCATCTGCATTTTATTGGCAAACGAGGATATATGTAGATGTCTATGGGCCACAGCAACCACTTACCATCAGGTGAACTGTGTGCTCGCTTGTCACCCTATCCTATAAAAAAAAACTTCCTCTATGAACTGTAAAATAGTTGATTCGACAAGCAGCGCCATTTTGATGCATGCGCACTTGTTTTCCGCGCCATTATTTTGAGCGAAGTGACGTTATCGACCGAGTCGGCCAACTAAACAATCGGCGTGTATGCGCGCGTCGAAGAGCGCCTTACTAATTTAGCAGTTGGCCCATAGCTGACTAACAATTTAGTTTGAAGGGAATCGTGTAGCCCATCAAACTAATTTATCGACCGATGACTAATCGTTATAACATGCGCACTTGCATACATCTCAATACTGATTAAGAAACAGACTAAACTCTCGCCCGATAGAAAGCATGCAGCATGCAGCATGCGGTATCTCTAAATCGTAAAAATCTTTATTATAATAAAACGTTATGAATTGTAATTAATCTAGAAGAAATTCAAGGGCAGAGTACGTAATAAGAAAGCATCACGTGATCGTATTATGGTTACTAAAGGAACGTAGCAATCAATGAATTAGATATACCTAGGCATATAATGTGTGTACAACGATGAGAGCTCGTTGAAATGTACTGAATATTGATTATCGGTACATAGCACGAAACTAATAACCATTTAACATCGAAGCGGAGAGTTTTGCGGAAGAGGGCAATAGAAAGCTACGCTAGCTAGTAATATCAGTTATCAAATACTGGCATGTTACAAAACAAAGTTTTAACAATAAAACGGCATTGTTACAATAGGTGTATAATACTGTTTTTTTTTTAAATATAAGTAACATGTAACATTCTTATACTTTGTTTACCCGTAAGTTTTCAAAACTTGCACAGAAAATAATATCGTAAGAAAAAAACAGAAACCATGTGTAGAATTTATACGAGTTAATTCTACGACCATAATGAGGAGATCCAAGACTTTATCTGCCACCAGGGCGGCGTCACTTTGGAATGAGGTGTAATATTTGATAGATGTACACTAACTCGTGTAACGTCGCAATCAAAGCAAATTATTTTGTTAAAAAATGTATGGGGGTCAATGTTTTTTTTTCTAATATTAGTTATATTTTGTATTAATTAAATTAGAAATGAATAAATTAAACTACGGAATTCTTAATAGTATAAAAACTAAAAATATTAAAAAGAGTTAAAATAATTAAAAATTAAAAATTTTGAACAGCCGACTTCAATATAAGTTATTAAATATAACTCAAAAACTATTGGCCTGACCTTGATCAAATTCATATGGGACCACACGAGAAGTACCAGCTTTCAAATAAAAAAAGAATCATCGAAATCGGTTCACCCAGTAAAAAGTTATGAGGTAACACACAAAAAAAACATACAGTCGAATTGAGTACAGTCTCCTTTTTGGAAGTCGGCAGAAAATGTGAATTAATTAAGAGCAAACCACCGGCCTTGATTTGTGTATTATTATAATACTCTAGAAACTTATAAACTTTTATTTAAAACTAACATCGCAATTAAATGATACTGCGTAAGAAAAATCTCCACCTCAGTTCCAACTAACGACATCTGGTTAGTGTAGTAAGATCCAGCCCTCATTAGACGCCATCACAAGTCACATTCAATCTGAATTTGTTTTTTTCCTCATTATTAGAAAATTGATTAGTTTTTCTCCAAATGCGACATAAATAATTAGATAATACAGTATTGTTTATTTTAACTTTTGACCTCAATTCTACCGATCATTGACAATTACTGAGTAGGAGATGTAAACAAACAATTAAAGTAACTTGACAATAACAATAGTTTTACATAGGTAATCGATAGCAGGCACGAATGTGGTGTTACGAATTTACTTTTATTTGAGAACTTCAAAAAATTAAAAGATTAACAAATCGACTGTTGAGTTTTTTTTTTTAATATAAGGTATGTTACGATTGACGATATCTTCGTTAATTGTGAACCGATTTTGATCATTCCCATTTTATTTTAAAAAAGTCCCGTATATAGAAAAATGGTACCCCCCAAGGGGGGCAAAATAGATTTATATTTAATGGAACAGCTTTCATTCTTCGAAATGTGTCATAGTACCGTATTCAGAATGTAAAATTATTTTAATTAAGAATATTTTGTTTAGAATTACTTTAACGAAAAATATATCGTCAATTCAATTCATTCGAATACGTATCCAATTCAAATTTAGACTTTTAAATCTTCTTATATAGAATCTAATTTTAATCAATAAAACTTTATTATTTATTTCTTACAGGCAATACGCCGGCGCGGAGACCGCCATTTTGAATTTTTCATAAAATTGAGTATAATCTAGCCTAGCCTACTTCCAGATTTAAGAAAAATAGGTATTTGTATGGCCTAAAAATAATTGTTGGGGTTTGAATATTTCTCCTTTTGCAATTTATGTGTGTAATTTGCCCCCACGATACAGGAGACAATCCTAACGTTGGGGTAACGTTTTAAAAAAAAAATGCAAAAATTGTATCTTATTTATAAAATCCACTGATCTTATTGCACTCGTGGAATGTAAACCAACATATAAACATTACATTCCTTTTTTAATTTTATTGTATTCCTGTTTGCCAGAAAGCAGTATCAAAATGCGATTAACATTTTTTTATAGATCTGTTGAAAATACTTATATTACAAACATGACATCAATATTTTCATATGCATATGCCCAATACATATATACAGCGAAAGGTTTTAAATCTAAAACATCTGTTACATCAAAAGATTTGACAACTAACAATTGAAACTAAGACCAAATTTTTGTTATTTATGATTCAAACTAAATTTATAAACAGGAAAAGGTGTTCTTATTCTGATAATGATCTCATATTTGATGACATAATATCATCGTAAAATTACTTGTGTAAATTTAATGTGTAGTTTTCCTAAATAATTTTCATTAAGAGTTTAAGCTTAAGCAATTACATAATATAAGTACAATACATTTTCTTGACACTATAATAATATGATAATAAATGATAATCTATGATATTCCAAAGTTGTATTAACCCCAAAGTAAAACAATATGTAAAATACGAATAGAAGGAAAGTTGATTGAGCAAGTGGAGTTTATGTATCTGTACATCTATACAAATAAATAAAATTGAAGGGTCTGTTTGTAATGTCAAAATAACAGTGTTTTATTAAATGCATATGGAAGTATAAACGGTACTTACAATCAAAATAAACTATTTAAAATTTTTGTCTGTCTATCTGTATGTTTGTTCTTGCTAATCGCCGAAACGGCTGGACCGATTATAACGGGACTTTCACTGGCAGATAGCTGATGTCATATGTATTAACTTAGGCTACTTTTATTTTAGAAAAATAAATAGGAATCGTCGCAAAAAAAAACATTAAAACCCTACATTACACGCGGGCGAAGTCGCAGGTAACAGCTAGTTTAGAATGTGTTTAGCAGAGACGGTAGACATGACAAGGATATAGAAAGAAGAAGAGTGAACACAAAGTAAATGAGGCTCTTCACTTCTAATTTGGAACGTCACAATGTGTCAATAAGGCAGGTGTGGCATTTAAAAATGCTGTTTCTCACTATCATAATTTATATAAAAATCATAAGAAATATGTTTGGGGTGACTCTGAATGATAGGTGAGTTTTGATAAGAGAAAAGTGTGGTTTGCGAGATTTTATGATGTAGGATGGATGTTTCAGTGTTTTGGACATGAAAAGAATGAATGGCTGAAATGTTACCACCTCTAAAGGCAAAAACGGAATGCCCAAAAGGTGTAATTATTATTCTTAAAATTAAAACAACAGTAGACACACTGCAGCTTGGTAACAGAAATAGTTAAGACAATGGGTGGAAAGGGTCCATACCCAGAAGAATCCGTAAGCAAAAACGAACCCAAGTATCTTATCCAACTTGCTTTAAATCCTTTATAGCAATTTAAAAAAAAGTCTCTTTCTATTATAGTTTAGCAAATAGAGGGAGAGCAACTTTAGCATTTCTTAAATTGACATCAATATTTTGAGTACAGTTGTTAATATCTTGTTACACTTAGATCGCAAGCTAAGTCTACCCAGCTAAAAAAAACAAAAAGTATCACATAAATTTTCATTAAACATTATTTTTCATAAATTTAATTCTCAAATCTGCTTTAATTTATTTACTAATGAAGTCCAGTGTTCGCACAGCAATGCAGTCCTTAACTATATTTTTTTAAACTAAGCATAGCCTTTTAAAAACATAAAGAGTTTATGATAGCAAATTTATTTGAAAGAAGATTATTTGTGTCCCGAAGCATTTTTATTTACATTATATACTGAACATGAAAACATTCGCTTAGCAGCATACAGCCACACTGCAGCTATATTATAGTTGTAGTATGAATGGATCGGCTTGACCGGGGTAGGACCACGCTCCAATATAATACCATCGTAATATAGTAGATTAAGCCTGTTGTGTTTCATATCATGAGTGTAGAGATCTGGAGACACTTTTCACTGGAAACAAGGCATTCAATCTTAGCCCTCAAGGTTAACAACGCATCTGCATTTAGATCTTTGATCAATGATAAATGTAGATGTCTATGTACCCACAGCACCCACTTACCATCAGGTGGGCTGTGTGCTCACAGTGGTGACAAATGAATGGTTCCATAATGAGCTGGTGACACATTGCTAACAGTATGAAAAAGCTCAAACACTCAGAAGTCTACTTTCCCAGCATCCAATTCCTGCGATGAGATTCTGATAAGAATATCATCCATGTAACCACCATACAATATAAACTAACAAATCAATCAAATAAGGAAAGTTCTAAGTTTACAAGTTTTCATTTTAATTTATGTTGGTAATCAAAAGATTTCCCACAAATCAAGTAGGGAAAAACTATATTTAACACAAGACTTGAAATTGTCAATGTTTAAAATATTGCATCTAGAGTTCTAATAGGCAACATGTTGAATGGACCAATAATAATAACCTACTGCCTCCATACAGAGGTACATGTTGTTCTTTTTTTCTGAATTTATTGAAAGAGAATCACATTCACCACCCAATAGAAATGCTGTTTCTAATAACTAATTTATGTGATGTGGGGTGATGATATATTATTTGCATGGATTTCTTGTCATTTGTTGGCCCAAAACTTTGTATGTTGTTACCAATGAACATGTAAGGCTAACATTTGAAGAAAACAAGAGAAGAGAGATATTCTTGTGATTATTACATACATATACACTTGGTGTAGTGTATAACTATACCATACTGGTAGTTATACACTATAATACCATACACTGGTTGTGTCCACACTACTATACATACTCTACTGAACATCATCATCATCATTAGGGCCCTTCACAAGTCCACTGCTGAACATAGGCCTCCCCTAAACTATGCCACAAAGCATGGTCCTGAGCCACTTACATCCATCGACTTCCTGTATGTGTTACGAGGTCATCACTCCTCTACTGGGGAGATGTCCCTACACTTTGCCTGCCGGTACGAGGCTGCCACTCGAGAAACTTTTTTCCCCAGTTCTTTTAGCTATATGGCCAACCCATTGCTATACATATACACTATAAAATAGTAACCGTACTCTACCTAATCCCATGGGTGTCAAGCCCATGGGCTATTAGGTAGGAAACTTCCATCCGAGAAACTTTCAACCTTTCTTCAATACAGTTTGTCAGATCTTTGAGCTTCCACCACTTCAGTAATGAGCCACATTAGCATCATAATCCTCATGAGGTATGGTAATTAAAAATTATTAACTGACTATTATTGTCATATAAACGAGTAGAGTTATCAAAAGCATGGTGATCAAGGCACAATTAAGGACTGCTGAAAGTAGGATGAGAAGTGGGCATTTTCTGATTGATTTCAGAAGTTGTAATCATGGTTTATATTAACAAGGAGTACATCATCACCAAACAAAGCAGAGAACAATTATAAATATTGATACATAAACATCAATAAAAATATAATTAATAATAGACAGCACAGCTATATAGTAAATGTACAAAATAAATAATAGCAACAAATCATACTTTAAGTTTGGATTATTCATAAGTAGATTACATTGTAATTTCATAATTAAGTGTCATAATTATAAACTCAAATCTTTAACTCTATTGACCATGTACTAGTAGTATAAGTATATCTACTGCCCCATATTGTCCCATAGGTGTCATAATAGGCCACAGAGTGAAACAAACCAGGAGATGAGCAGCAGTGTCTTAAACTAAAAAATAAAAAACTTTAGTTACCAACCCACTCGTCAAGCACAGCAACTATAGCAAGCATCCCCCAATAATGCAATCTTAAGGAAGTCTATATGCAGCAGTGCACTTTTGATAAACTATAACACTGTTACAGTAATAATTATACCAGAACATTACATGGAAAATTGAGAATGTAGATGTGATAGAAGTAAAGAAAATAATTTAATTACAGCTCTGACTCGTTTTGAATACCAACAAAGCTTTTCTGGTGTATATAATAGTTGTAGAATTATGTATAACATATTATTAGTTGTACACATAAATTTTGACTGTAGGATCATAGATGTATTATACAAAATATTCAATAGTGAAGTTGGATATCAGCGGGGTTTTTATCGGGCTCAGTAGCATGTCTAGAAACATACATAAATCATGAACATATGAACATTGACAGTGAGTTGTCTAAAAAACTATGTGAATGCACCAATTGGTGATGACATGAGTTGTGTCACTTAGAAATAAATTGTAGTTCTGTGTCAGTATCACTGTCACCGGACTGCAATTTGTAATATTGTTTTTGCCTCCACTCTCTTATTTTATTTATTATTAATTAATTAGGTAAATGTTCTTATTAAATCAACAGAGACAAAACATGGGTGGAATAAAAAGAAATCAACATATCCATTGGTTTAGCTGAATTTGTTTGTAGTTATTGGTTGTATTTTACTCACAATTTTAGGCTCTTAATCATAATATAACAAAGCACACAAAATCATAAATAATCATTCTAGGCATTATAGTTTTAAATTCTAAACATATATGTGTCTTCTTTGGGTAATAACTTTTATTATTCACATTTTTATATGACATTGCTAAAAAACATAGTTATCAAAAATACTTGCAAAATAAATTTTGCACAATGTATCTGCTAGGGATGTTGATCTAAAATCAATTAATCGATTATTGAAAGTAAAATAATCGATTTTTCAGATCTATTGGGAAACCTCTCGAATTGGATTGATTAAAGAACTAGTGATACAGATCCTAAACTGGTTGTGGTATCTTAGTTTTTATATTTTTTGCTGTTGTCAGATGCAATTTGAACGCATCCAATAAAAATAGTTATCAATGCATTCAAAGATGATGTTACTGACTAATAAAAAAAAAGGTCATTGTCATTTCTATTCTAATCCATGGATTTCGGCGTCCAATTTAATCAGTGCTGTGAATTTACTTTTTTATCAAAAATATACTGTAATAAATAAACTTAAAATTTGATTAATTTAATGACTAACTTACTTAGGCTAGACTAAACATTTAGACTATCTCAATGCAAGCACAACTGCTGAGCAAGAGGACCTGGATTTGATCCCCGGTCGGGCAAAGTATTATTGGGTTTTTCTAACTTGAAATTCCCAGTAATAATCCACAGTGTCTGGACTTTAAAATAACTGGGGAAAAGTGGTAGTACTAAACACTTCTGCCTATTCCTTTGGGGAAATACAAGAGTGATGTTTATTAATTTAATGATATTTCTACCCAATTACATGTATTTACAGTAAATTATCAACAATGATGATTATGTCTATATTAAGCATGTTTGAAAATGTTGCTATAAATTGAAAACTGATCTCTAATACTCGTTTTAATCAAGAATCTATACTAGTTTGTTTGATTTGAATCGAATCGAAGATTGATATTTTTTTAAAAGAATCAAGCATGACTGCTGAACAAGAGGACTTGGATTCAATCCCAGGTCGGGCAAAGTATTATTGGTTTTTTCTAACTTGAAATTCCCAGTAATATGTAGCGCGATGTGGGGGCTTTAACATAACTGGAGAAAAGTGGTAGTACTAAGCACCTTCGCCTATTCCTTTGGGGAAATGCAAGAGTGATGTTTATTAATTTTAAGATATTTCTATCCAATTACTTGTATTTACAGTAAATTATCAACAATGATGATTATGTCTATATTAAGCATGTTTGAAAACGTCGCTATAAATCGAAAACCGATCTCTAATGCTCGTTTTAATTAAGAATCGATACTAGTTTGTTTGATTTGAATCGAATCGAAGATCGATATTTTTTTAAGTGAATCTACATGCCTAATATCGGCTTCAATAGAAAACGCGTAAAAGCGTAAGTACATTTTTAGATGGAAAATATTTTAATTACAGTTATTACGATCACAGGGATTCAAGACATAAGCTCTATGGCACTTCTACAAAGCACATAACCAAAAGTCAAAAAGCGTAATTTATTTATAAAAACAAAATATAACATAATAACTTACCTCATCATCCACTGAAAAGTGGTGATTATTGGAGTCCAATGTTTTTATCGTAAACTCGATCATTTTTTACATGAAAACATGAAACACCCCAGCAAAGTAGATGTTATGATGCGTTCCTGTAAAACATTCGCACGTGTCTAGAAACAGCTTAAAGTAACTCACTGTAATTATATTTCAATTATACTCACTCACAACAAAGAATTTTAATAACTGTTGGTGAAAAAATTAATCAATTCGAACTATACCTTATACCCCCTTGTACAAGAGAAAGACCAAAAAAAAGTGTTGTCAGGTCTACCTAGCTCTTAAATTCCAAACGTATGAATCAATTCATTCAAATAATCATTTGAACATTACTTCGATAAAATTAAATATTGTATTTATATATTATTTTTGAAAGTTTCAAATTGTTTAATGTTTATGATAACACCTTAAATATTCTAAATAACATTAACAATTAACAAAAATTTGTAAAGCTACTCCGACCTACTCGAATAAAGTTATCTGTGCACATATAATAATCTGCAGAATGCAAATAGATTACTGTATATATAATCTATGGAGTGTAGATAGAAGGTATGGAGTGTAGAATAGAAAGAGAACCATCTTATAAGTTGCGAAAGTTGAAAAAGTGTCCTACTATTTACTGAAAATAGAGATTCTAAAACCTACCACAATAGCGCTGGCGTCTGAAAAACTACGATATGAAGATAGCTGTTGTGAACGGAGTGAAGTCAGCTGAATTCAGATATTTAAAAAAAATCATAATTAGAGTAGTTAGTAAAATGCCAGTATACAAAATCTCAACTATTTACGTAGTACAAAACCAAGCGGATTGGTCGGTTCTTGTTTATTTCTCCATCTTATTATAATTAATTTTGGCGCTTTTTTTTTAATTAATCCTATGCTACTGGAGCGCCACCCTTATTGGACACGTTTTTAGGGACACTTTTCATATATAGAGATGGTCCTCCTTCTACTCTACACTCCATAATAGAAGGAGGATCATCGGGGGTGGGCTGTATCAGGCTCAGAAGGGCGATAACCCAGAGCCGTAAAGCCAGTATATTAAAAAAAAGGAGGACCATCTCTATATTTTTTTTAAATAGAATAAGGGTGAAAAACGAGGAGAATTATTACGAGAAAAAAACGAGGTTGCTGCGGCCCATAGACATCTACACCTCGTTTGCGAATCAAAATGCAGATGCGTTGTCACCCGTGAAGACTAAGATGGAATGCCTCATTTCCAGTAAAAAGGGCCTCCTGCCACCTGCACTCACCAAGCGAAACACAGAGATAAACCTCTACTTTACACTGGTATTCTGTGAGGTCGTGGTACCACCCCGGTTCGAGCCGGCCCATCCGTGCGACAGCAAAAGCTGCCGCGTGGCTCTACCACTGTAAAGAAAAATATGATAAAATACATGAAAACATGTCGCTAAAGTAGGTAGTCGTAGTGACTATATACTCTGGTAGTGATTATATCCACCATAGAGCATGCTCAGAAGGACTAGAACCCAGAGCCGTTAAGCCAGCTTAAAAAAACACCATCGAGCAACACGGCTTATAACACACAAATATGAAGTGTAGAGTACAAGGAGGACCATCTCCTTATATGAGAAGTGTCCCTAAAAACGCGTCTAATAAGGGTGGCGCTACAGTAGCATAGGATAAATTAAAAAAAAAACCGGCCAAGTGCGAGTCGGACTCGCGCACCGAGGGTTCCGAACAAATCCGTAGGTATATGAGTTTAAAATTATTAAAAATATTTTTATTATATGATGTAACTAAAAATTTATGCTTTTCGCAATTTTTCCTTTATCTGTGCTATAATACGTTGCTTCGTGCCAAATTTTAAGATTCTCAGTTCACGGGAAGTACCCTGTAGGTTTTGACTTTTGATTCCCTTGCGAATATTGAAAATTTGCGGCATAAACGGCTGTATCTTTTGATTGCGTTGGCTTAGAAATTTGATTTTTTCACAGCCCCAAGGGACAGTAGACTTAAGTATTTGATATAAATTTCAGCTTGATACCTCTACGCGTTCCTGAGAAAAAGGGTCTTGACAGACAGACAGACAGACAGACAGACAGACGGACAACAAAGGGATCCTATAAGGGTTCCGTTTTTTCCTTTTGAGGTACGGAACCCTAAAAAGCGCCAAAAGTAATTAGAATAAGATGGAGAAATTAACAAGAACCGACCAATCCGCTTGGTTTTGTACTACGTAAATAGTTGAGGTTTTGTATACCGGCATTTTACTATAGTTCGGCCGTTCAGAGAATGCGTTCCTGACACGTCGCGATTGAACTGACGACGTAACTTTGAAATGGCGTTGCAGTTACGATAAAAATATTTTTGCTGGTTGTTAACCGTTTTAACAATTGATGAGCATTAAAACAACATTATTATATCAATAATCAATGAATGTTATAATTTTGTGCCAAACTGAGTATCAAATAACGTGGTTAACAATATTTTTTTAAATCTATACTGCGCTATTACAAGGTTTTGTCAGCGCTTTATATTTGTAGTGCTGTGCTAACAATAACAGGCAATAACAGTATCGTAATCTGTTCTTATACAGTTATACTTTATAAAATAATACGTTTTGTTTTTCTTTTTAAGAATTTGAAAATAATGGACTATAAAATAACTTTTATTAAATATAAAAATAAAACTACGACCAAACCGAACGCGCGAAAGAAAGTAGCATTTTTATATTTAGGTTGAAAATGGTAACCCCAAATGGCGTTATTGACCGCCATTTTGTAACGCTAAAACAGTCGTCTGTTGTCGTTTCGTGCGCATAGACCACGTTCTTCAAGTGTTTTCGATCTGTTTTTATTTGATTACCCGGCTTTCGTTTAATGGACTGTTTCTGCTTTTCAAACTGACATCGGCGCTAAATCGGACTTCGATTGTGTTTTGTATTGCGTTCTTTTTACTTTTGGTGCATAATAATGCCCAAACGTGGACAAACATTGAAAAGTGGAGCCCGTGAGTTAATCATCAAGCTGCAAGATTACTTTGAGCGGGAGCGGCAAAATGGCGGACCCCTGTTACCTGTCGAACAAGTACAAGAACGCGTCTCTCAGGCGCTTGGAGTTAGCAAACGAACGATAACAAATATTAATAAAGAAAAGTTCGGCTCTATTGGCACGGAAGATAATATTTTACGTACTCCGAAGAAGAAACGTAGAACTAAACCCGTGACAGATATTGACACCTTTGACGCCAATGGAATCAGAAATCATATATATGGTTACTATTCCAGAAATGAATATCTCAACAGGAAGAAGCTTTTGGCATTGTTAAGAGAAGCTGGACTGTTTAGCGGAGGTAAAACTGCTTTAACAAAAATCTGACCCTATTAAAAAAAGCCTGCGGGGAAGTCACAAGAGATGACTGGGCAAAGGTTGTTGAGAAGACTAAATGCTATTTTACGCTGGTATTCTGTGAGAGTGTGGTCCTTCCCCGGTCAAGCCGATCCATTCGTGCTACAACTATACTATAAATATAGCTGCAGCATGGCTCTACCACGTGCTGCTTGACACATTGTTTTGTCACTCTTTCCTCATTCATTATTTCTACATGATCAAACTACTAACTATACGTGCATTTCTTTCACACGCTGATGACGTCACTGAATGCTTAGTATATAATATACTAAGTCTATGGCATCATATTATAATTATAGTCTGGAGTAGCTTGCTACATATTTCTATGACTTACTCTTTGGTTTACCAAACTGGAATCTGGAACTGCAGATTATATTATGGAGTGTAGAGCATAGATAAATATATATGTAGCAAGCTAGTGTAGAGTACAAGGATAACCATGTTATAAGGGGCGAAAGTTGAAAAAGTGTCCTACTATTTACTGAAAATAGAGGTTCCAAAACCTACCACAATAGCGCTGGCGTCTGAAAAACTACAATATGAAGTTAGCTGTTGTAGATAGAGTGAAGTCAGCTGTATTCAAATATTTAAAATATTTCATGATTATGGAGGATGATATGGAGAATGGGTTCCTGACACCTATCAGTTAATCACGACTAGTGATGGGCACAACATAACACTGAGTTCGTTACCGCTCCTCCAAAATGAACCGCCGCGTTATTTTTAAGATTATTTTCGTTTTAAATTGGCGGAATCATTTAAAATTTATATTTTAGTAATTTAAATGGAAACCAAAAAAAGGTAATATTAATATAATAAAATTGTTTTATTTATTCTTTGTTACAAAGTTACAATCTTTATTTCTATGCAATAAAGTACATTGAATTAAATGTGCGTACAGAATATTAATCAGACTCCGATTCGCTTGAGGAGGTGGTGTCTTCATCATCATCTTCGCCTACATTTATAATTATATTATTATCAATAACAGAATCAATCCTGATATCTCGGTCAAAATTTTCCACAATCAGGTTTTTAGTCTCCTCAACAACCTTTGCCCAGTCATCTCTTGTGACTTCCCCGCAGGCTTCTTATAATAGGGTCATCATCTTTTTCGTGCTGAATGGCGGGGAAGTATTGTGGCGGGCGGCGTAACCTTTTATTTGAGCCCAGATTAGCTCAATCGCGTTATATTGGCAATGATACGGTGGAATTCTTAGAACGCGATGACCGTACTCCAGAGCCAGATCATCGATTTCGTATCGCACATTTGCTGCTTTATTTTCTTTAACTAATTTAATTAGCTCTGGTTTTAGCATCTGCATTTTTGCGTCAATGCCTTTTGCTTGTAACCAAGCCACCATTTCTTCTTTTTTATTAGCTTGGGTAGGTGGTTTCTGTATTTGAACCGAGTGATAGGAGGCATTATCCATGAATATCACAGAAGGCTCTGGTAGGCTGGGCAAAAGCACGTTCTGGAACCACTCTTTAAATGTAGTGGCATTCATTTCCTCGTGGTAGTCATTTGTGGTTTTTCATTGAAATGCCAGTAACGCGTTCTCCACAAATTCGTATTTTGCAGAACCTGCGTGGCATGTTATCAGACGGGCCCCCTTACCCATTGGTACTTTCGACGTCGACGCTTGTGTATCATCCGTCCAAGAACGGGAAACCGTGTGATTGGCGTTTAGCCATGTCTCATCAATGAACACGACATTATCCCAGTTGTCAATATTTTTTGCTTCTCTCAAAAAACTTATCCGTTTTAAAATTATGTCGTATCGTTCTAATAAAATTTTTCTTTTGTCTGTTTTTTTATACGAAAAAACAATATCTTTTAAGATTTTGGTTAAAGCAGTTTTACCCCCGCTAAACAGTCCAGCTTCTCTTAACGATGCCAAAAGCTTCTTCCTGTTGAGATATTCATTTCTGGAATAGTAACCATATATATGATTTCTGATTCCATCGGCGTCAAAGGTGTCAATATCTGTCACGGGTTTAGTTCTACGTTTCTTCTTCGGAGTACGTAAAATATTATCTTCCGTGCCAATAGAGCCGAACTTTTCTTTATTAATATTTGTTATCGTTCGTTTGCTAACTCCAAGCGCCTGAGAGACGCGTTCTTGTACTTGTTTGACAGGTAACAGGGGTCCGCCATTTTGCCGCTCCCGCTCAAAGTAATCTTGCAGCTTGATGATTAACTCACGGGCTCCACTTTTCAATGTTTGTCCACGTTTAGGCATTATTATGCACCAAAAGTAAAAAGAACGCAATACAAAACACAATCGAAGTCCGATTTAGCGCCGATGTCAGTTTGAAAAGCAGAACCAGTCCATTAAACGAAAGCCGGGTAATCAAATAAAAACAGATCGAAAACACTTGAAGAACGTGGTCTATGCGCACGAAACGACAACAGACGACTGTTTTAGCGTTACAAAATGGCGGCCAATAACGCCATTTGGGGTTACCATTTTCAACCTAGATATAAAAATTGCTACTTTCTTTCGCGCGTTCGGTTTGGTCGTAGTTTTATTTTATATTTAATAAAAGTTATTTTATAGTCCATTATTTTCAAATTCTTAAAAAGAAAAACAAAACGTATTATTTTATAAAAGTATAACTGTATAAGAACAGATTACGATACTGTTATTGCCTGTTATTGTTAGGACAGCACTACAAATATAAAGCGCTGACATAACCTTGTAATAGCGCAGTATAGATTTAGAAAAATGTTGTTTACCAAGTTATTTGACACTCATCATCATCATCATCATCATTACAGCCCTTCACAAGTCTACTGCTGAACATAGGCCTCCCCCAAGGAATGCCACAAAGCACTGTCCTGAGCCACCTGCATCCATCGACTTCCTGCATGTCTTACCAGGTCGTCACTCCATCTCGTGGGGGGTCGCCCTACACTTCGCCTACCGGTACGAGGCTGCCACTCAAGAACCTTTCTTCCCCATCGGTTGTCGGTTCTTCGAGCTATATGGCCGGCCCTCTGCCACTTCAGCTTACTTATCCGTTTGACACTCAGTTTGGCACAAAATTATAACATTCATTGATTTTTGATATAATAATGTTGTTTTAATGCTCATCATTTGTTAAAACGGTAAACAACCAGCAAAAATATTTTTATCGTAACTGCAACGCCATTACAAAGTTACGTTGTCAGTTCAATCGCGACGTGTCAGGAACGCATTCTCTGAACGGTCGAACTTTAGGTCGTATTGCTTTGTGGTGTTTTTTTTTATACTGGCGTTACGGCTCTGGATTCTAGCTCTTCTCATCATGCTCTATGGTGGGTATAATTACTACCAAAGAGTATATAGTCACTACGTTCATGTTTAGTCTCTGAATTTGAGTATTGATTTTCAAGTTTATTCTATATGTAACACCTATGGCCAAAGAGAATATAACCTATGGCTTTTATTTTTTTTATTTCAATGGAGTTCGTAGTTTGTCCGTTTTGTTTTTCCTGTTATTACACGGTTGACGATTGAAATTTGAGTTTTCAGTTAAGAATGGCGTCAGCACCAGAAGAACCCCTACCTGAAGGATGGGAAGCCCGCAAAAGTCGAAGCACTGGTGAGAATCAAACACCTTTGGGTGCTACGATTTATGTACGCTTTAATGTTCAAGTATTGATTTTTGTTGTATTATTAGCATTGTGTAATATATTTCGTTAAACAACCCATTAATGATGAAAGCTTTGCCTTTTATTTATTATTCATGTTTTCTATTAAAATATAGTTGATTTTTAAACGTGATAAGAATTAAGTATGCACCAGAGAGAGGGCTACCCTTCAAATCGAAAAACTGGAAAATTAGTTTGCTTTCTTATTTTAGATATGTTATGTAGTTAGTGAATATTTTAGTTAGTTTAGTTGTTACGGATTTTATTGCGTATATTAACTTACTCTTATTTCCCGACGTTTTACGCACTTTAGCACTGCACTCGTGGTCTTGGGGGATAGAAGTGCTCGACGCCTAATGTCATAGTTATTCACGGCTACCTCAAGATACAATTTAAAATTTAATTTTGTGGTAGCACCAGGTTAGAGAATACAATCCCGGGATTTGGGATTCCTGGATCCCGGCCGTTTTTTGACCCAGAAAATCCCGGGATTGTACTTGGCTAATCTCGGTATTTTGGGATTGCCACAAACAGGTCTAGCTTGCATTCCGTAGTGCCTTGACAATAACCTTGTATAGATTATATTAATAGCATCTTACATAACAGTTAAAAACAACCCAGCACACAGGTACAGCCCTAATAATATTTTCCTCCTAGAACTTAGAAGGGACTTCCCTGATCGGAATACTTTTTTCCCTCTCACTTGGGAATCACCCAATCACCTCATATCATAATATTGTTGTAGGATATTTTCTGTCAGATATTCCTTGTATAATAATAATAATAATAATAAAGCTTTATTTTTCTACACATTTACAGAGTTAACAAAAAAAAAAATACATTAATTATTAGAAACTATTTGTTGGTTTATGTAGTCCCTCTTAGGTAAAAGCCTCCTCCAACTTGAACCATTCTTCACGGTTTTTGGCAATTTGCATCCATTGTTCTCCTGCTGTGTTAATAATGTCATCCACCCATCTTTTCCTTTGCCGTCCTACACTCCTCTTGCCAAATGGGCCCTTCCATTTTGTTGTTTGGTAGGTCCATCTTTTGTCCTGATATCTAGCTATGTGTCCTGCCCATTTCCATTTTTGTATTTGGCTATGCTGAAGTGCATCTGTTAATTTAGTCTTCTTGCGGATATCTATATTTCTTGTTTTTTGTATTCTTTTTAATTTAAGGATGCTTCTCTCCATAGCATGTTGGCAAGACAAAATTTTGTTTTTCACTCTTTCAGTATACACCCATGTTTGGCTTGCATATGTTAGAATAAACATAGTGTGGAAAAAATATTGGGCTCAAAAAGAAATCCTTAAAGGAAATTACAGCCTAAGAATGAAAAAGGTCATAATGGACTCATGTATCCTCCCAGAGATTCCTTGTACGAAAGTATAAATATGCCAATCAGATTTTAGTTATTTCTTTTATTATTCTGCCAGTGATGAGAAGTGAAGTGAAGAAAATAAGTATTTTAAATGGCGGGAGACTTAATTAAACATAAAAAAGACTGGCTCTAGACTCAGAAGGACTGGAATAGTGCTAAATGTAAGCGATGTCCAGCCATTCTCTAGACTTTGGGTGAATCAACTAAGGGATTACATACACATTTGTCATCAAAACATAACATCAAGGTTATATCAGCCTTAACAACTCAAGATTCTGAAAATCTGAACACAGCAATACCTTAGCCTTAACGAAAGCTAGATGATTATTTTAGTAAAATTGCTGACAATAGCCTGGATAATGTTGTGGCAAAAATATTGCAGTAGATGGATCTCCATTCAGGGTGATGGATTTTCATACACGGATTTACCAAATTCAGCCATCACCATTTGAAAACGTGTTGTGAATTACAGTGAAAAATCGGAAAACAAGTAACTGCAGATTTGAAACATCTGAAAGTGCAGGTGAAAGATTTAGTCTTTCTTTCGATGAGTGGACTACAACATCCAATAAACAATACATAGTTGTCAATGTTCATTCATATAAAATATTTTGGAATTTAGGACTTGTTCCTATTTATAGAAGTATGACAGTTGAAAATTGTCTTCCTATATTGAAAGAGCGTATAAGTAATTTTGATAGATATTTCCTGGAAACTGACATCATGCTATTGTAACTGATGGACCAAATGTTGTGATAAAGTTGGGACAGGTTGTTTGCACTGAACAACAACTGTGTCTCGCTCATGGTGTCAATTCGGCCATTTGTAATGTACATAATTATTTGCAAGATAGCCCTTCTTCAGATGATACTTTAAGTTAACCGGCTGTGGTTGTTGGTTATATGAATTAAGCGTGTGTATCTCTTCACGGAAATGACTCACTGATCCGAATCACAGAAGTAATACAAAAGATTGGTTCAGTAACAATGTATCATTTGGATCTGGAACAGTGAATCATTACTTTGCTCTTTGCTCATTTCGCGCGACGCGTCGCTTGCGAGGCGACTGAGCCACGAGCGAGAGAGACAGACTGAGACAATGATTAACTTAACTATTGACTCACGAGTGGCGAGTGAGCGGGCGAAATAATTATAATCCACACAAGTCAGATAGAGATAACAAATAAGAAGTGTATCACTCAACTCGTACGGATTTTCGCTGACGTTATTCATGCACGTAAAAATTACCACTAAGGCGCTTACGTGTCAAATACTATACGGTTGTTTTATGTATGTAATGTTTGCATTAACAAGTTGTCATTTTACGTTTATGCGGCACTTGTCAATTTGGTTATATTCATTAGCGCCTGTTTACGAAAACATAGGTACTGAGTTCGGTTTAGGATTTCTTTGTGTAGTGATTATTGTGACTTTACTGTCTTCCTTTTCATCATTAAGAGTTATGAGACTTTACGAGAAAATTCTGTGTACATAGATATTGCTGTTTTGTGTAAATGGACATTTTTATAAATAATGAATTGACATAGTGATATTTTTGTTAAAGTATGAAGGAGAATCGATTTTATATACAATCTCATTACGGTACACAATAAATAATCTAAGCAGTTATATTATTCAGCATTGTTGCCACATAACATTTCACGGATCAGTCAGTAATAAACGCCCGCGATGCAACTTAATGTATTTGGAACATTCTGTATTTTATATCTTTTGAGTCAATGATCCAAATAAGCCAAATGAAACATATCAGTGTTTTGGAACATTTCAGTGATCGAGATGCAAATGTTCCAATCGCAAAAATGATACACTTTACCCACCTCCAATATGAATGTCGGAGATCATAATGACCATTTAGAAGACTTAGGCCCGTATTAATAAACATTACTCAGTTCGTATACACACTTGAGTACAATCTTGAAGTTATGATCTTATTAATACATATATCTCAAGATGCGGTTTAGGTTTTGGATATCAGCTGAGTGCTACACTGATTAATAAACGAAACTTGACTCTTCAAGTATATGTACTTGAGTGCAAGTCACAGAACACTATTTTCTATATACATTTTGAAATTTCTTATAAAACAACTGTCTAGCAAAAACTCAGCACTTGCCAAAAAATGAAAACTTCCTTAACAGAATGTATAAAGCAATGACGAAGTGACGATTGCTGGTGTGTTGAATTATTTACAAGATCCACAACAAGATGATGAAAATCAGTTATTATCGGGATTTGGAATGGCATGACTTATTTCCAGTTCCTACACAGGCTTTAGTGGGGAAGCAAATAAAGACTATTGTTGAAAGACTTAATAGCCAAGATGACACTGAAGAAGAAGAAAGGTCAGGATAACAAATAGATGACTAGCTAAGGCCAGAAACCTCCCAACCCAAATTGACATTAAAAGTTACCACTGAAAATTGATAAGAGTATGAAATCTCCATATCCTGAAGTACAAGTACAAAATGAATATATATTGGGTAAATAGTATTAGATGTGAAATTAGCCTGTTAAAAAATGGAGGAGTTCACGGATATCACTTAGAAACAGCATATAAGTACCTATTCTCTGTTCCTCCAAATAGCGTAGAACCTGAGTGAGTGTTTTCAGTTGCTGCTTATGGTGGCAATAAACTATGAAGCAGGCTTGGAATTCAAACATTGGATGCTTTGATATTTCTGAGATTGTATTTTTAAAATTCTCAATAGATTTGGTGTTGCCTTTTTGATTTCTTGTAAAAGTGTAGTTTTTTGTTTTGTCTATTTACTTTTTTTACTATATTGTGATTTGTGTTGTGCAATAATATTAAAAACATTTTTTAAGAAATTACTAATCTAATCCTGGGTGTATGCATCTAAAATCCCATATTGGAAAACATGCTTGGGATGTATTCTTTACTCCAGATTAAATCTATTAAATTTGTAAAAACTACTTTTATTTAATTAGTTTTACGGATATGAGTATACAAAGACTAATCAACTGTTTTATTAGAGCTTTTCTATTCTATAATGATTTCTTATATTTACGCGAACACTACACATTGAATAAAACTGTTTTTACAACAACCCATGGTCACGGGGGGGACTGAGATGTTTGACGTCCCGATGTCACAGTTAGCCCGGCTACCTTCAGTTTTTTAATATTAATTTTTGGTTCGATATTATATTAAACAACTGAAGGTAGCCAGGCTAACTGTGACATCGGGACGTCAAACATCTCAGTCCCCCCCGTGACATGGGTTGCTGTAAAGCACTCGAAACGTCGGGAATAAAAATAATAAAATAAACGCGATAAAATCCGTAAAAACAGTTTTATTTTCTATTCTATTCATGGCTCAATTGATTAGTGTATGTAAAATTCTTCAATTTGATTACATCACTGCTACTAAAAAAATAATGTATTGATTTTGTACATTTGTACTTAATATTATGGTTTTACTAAATAAATGAATTTATTTATTAAATACTGAAACTGAACTGGGTTATCCGTGTGAGCTTGCGCAAGTACGCTCAAGTAGGAGTGGATGATATAAATTGCATATAGATACAATATCTATATATTGATACTATGTCTAATATGCAATATTTAATATTTGATCAACAGATTAACTACGAATTAGATAATTCTTTTTTTTTTATATAGGATTAGGGTGACAAACGAGCGCACAGTCCACCTGATGGGTAAGTGGTTGCTGCGGCCCATAGACATCTACATCTATCCTCTATTACAAATCAAAATGTAGATGCGTTGTCACCCGTGAGGACTAAGATGGAATGCCTCATTTCCAGTAAAAAGGGCCTCCGGCCACCTGCACTCACCAAGCGAAACGCAGAGGTAAACCTCTACTTCACGCTGGTATTCTGTGAGGTCGTGGTACCACCCCGGTTCGAGCCGGCCCATCCGTACGACAGCAAAAACTGCCGCGTGGCTCTACCACTGTTACAGTATAGTCTTCTATATAATGAGTATTCTATGAGCACAGAGTTATGTTGTCCTGTTATATCTAATATCAAACTTAAAATAATAATAATGGAAAAGATCTATGATACACTGATTTGAATTTTGAACAAAATGTGTGTGTGTAAGAGAATGCAAGATATATTTGAGTCAATACAAATACAAAATACACATGCATTTGGTAAAATATGTATAAAAATAATTTTAAATTATTGGTTTTAAAGATATATATAGTATTATTAGAAACTATTCTCAAAATGATTTAAATAAAATAATGTTACTCGTATTAGAATAGAATTTACTCTGAAGCACAAACTATATTAGAAACACTACGCGCTCTGAAGCAAACACCGGCCCCTCTCACAATGGCCGCGCCAACGCCATAGCCTCGGGCTGTGACAGCTTAGTTCTATTCTACGCCACTTGGCGCTACCATCAATATTTCTTATTTTTCTTTTATTATTTTACTCTCAATCCTAACAGTATATATTTGATAAAAACCGGCCAAGTGCGAGTCGGACTTGCGCTCCGAGAGTTCCGCACAAATCCGTAGTTTAAAATTATTAAAAATATTTTCATTATATGATGTAACTAAAAATTTAAGCTTTTCCCAATTTTTCCTTTATCTGTGCTACAATACATTGCTTCGTACCAAATTTTAAGATTCTGAGTTCACGGGAAGTACCCTGTAGGTTTTGATTCCCTGATTCCCTTGCGAATGTCGAAAATTTGCGGCATAAACGGCTGTATCTTTTGATTGCGTTGGCTTAGAAGTTTGATTTTTTCAAAGCTCCAAGGGACAGTAGACTTGAGTATTTCATATGAATTTCAGCTTGATACCTCCACGCGTTCCTGAGAAAAAGGGTCTTGACAGACAGACAGACAACAAAGTGATCCTATAAGGGTTCAGTTTTTTCCTTTTGAGGTACGGAACCCTAAAAATGTAATTAGATAGAGTTTCTGTACTTTATATTTATTTTATTAAATTTTTTCACGCCTTTCAAACAAAAAGCTGAAGATGAAATAAGCAGTGACATCATTAAATGACAGCAGATTATTTATCTTGTTATTACAATCATGTTATATAGTTCTGTGAAGGGAAAGATAAGTAGGGATTGCAGGGGGATCTCCTGTAAAGGTGTAAAGGATTTAAGGAGACTTAATAAATGGGGGGGGGGGGGTCCATTATGCATGGGGGAATGGAGACTGCGTAAAAAGTGTGTCTCTAGTGTTCAAGTAGCATATAAGTCGGTGCAATTCTAATATATCACACATCTTTGCCCCTTGCAAGGAGGATGCGCTTAGGTTCCTCATCTTGGTTGAAATTTAGAATCGTTTGGCAGGAGGAGGGGGCAGGGGATGATGGGAGGGGAAGGGGGAGTGTGCCCTTACTCCCTACACCACTCCCATTAAAAGGTAATCACACCGTTCTTGAGAAAAATCAAAAAGAAAGTCCCATAGACCTAACCTGAAAGTAACATTTGTCGTCTTCGGCAAGAGAGGGGAAGAGGGCAGCAGGAGTGTGCTCCATCAGGGAAAGCCCCTCTACCTTTCCCTCGTGGCGGAAAAGTATAGTTAATGAGTAATAGAGAGTTATAGAGTTAGAGAGTATAGACAGTTCAATAATGTGACACTAGTCTTACGTCCTTGTCGCAATTACACAAAAAATTATGTGTGCTATCCAGCTTTCACTTTTCACAGTAATTTTTCCATGTTTTATGCATTTTAGGTTATAATAGTTTTTATTTATTTATTCGATAATGGTGCATTACCTTTTAATGTGAGTGGTATTATTATAATCGGGGACCAAATCTCTACCAAATAAAACACCTTACTCCGTCAAATTCATGCCAAACGATTCTAAATCCAACCCCTCATCTTACTTAACACATAAAATTGGTTAATTTGTGTTTTATTTTTGTGTTTTTTGTGTAAAAATATCTACTACACCGTATCTTCCTGTGGCTGTCGTAAGAGGTGATAGAGGGAAACTGAGACAGTGGATGTGTAGCAGCATCTTTCTGATATAACAAAACTACAAAAAAATTGCGGCTGCCAACCCGCTTGACAAGCGTGGCAACTATAGCAAACATCCCCTCATGAGCAACAACATAAAGAAACAGACCCCTAGTCCCTGGTGGCCCCCCGCTATTCCTGGCTACGGTGGCGTATATCGTAACAACTGGGCAGGGGGTACTAAGAATCTCCGGTGAAGGTTCGGTTACCACCTAAGACGACTCAACTTGATATCATTCTACGCTAGCACCCTGACTACTGACGAGAAGATCCTGGAGCTGAAGCAAGAGATAGACAAGCTGCGCTGGCATATTATAGGATAATCTGACGTTCGAAGAGACGGGGAGGACATAGTATCCTCGAATCCGGCAACTTCTATCATCGAGAGGGCAACCATCTGTCTAAAGCAGGTGTCAGATTTATCGTCCACAAGCCCCTTGTTAATATAATATATAATCTATATAATCACTCATAAAATAGTCTAATAAGTAACAAATAAATAGCACTCATTGCGATCGCTCATAAACTCAAGTTGTAAATAAATTTCTGGAAAACAAGTCTCCTGTTAAAAAAAACAATGCGTCTGTCTTATTGTTTAATTTTGCTTAAAATAGTTGAACCGTCTTATTACTATCATATGGCCGAATAGAAGAACGAAGTACCATGTGCTCCTGTGAAACGGTATAAGATTTATTTTTGCTTGAAACAGTTCATGCATAAAAAAGGTCGCTAATAAATAGTCTTTTGTCAATCCGCTGCCGTATAGCGCCGGCGTTTGTTTCCTTTTGAAAACACTTGTCAATTCTTACTACATAATTAGACGTTTTCAAATCGACTTTACTTTTACATTTGTATAACATTAAATAATATTTAACATTTGTAAATATCAATGAATCATAAACCTTATTTTTTCCAAATTGAGGATCTTGATTATTTCATATTTACAAATGTTATTATTAGGTGAAAATTTAATTTAATAAAGACCAAGATTTTCCAGGGTGATTTAGCTGTACCTACTTATATAAATGATTTTTTTATAAAACAAAAAAATAGTACAAAAATGTTTGTCATCTCTGCATAAAAAAAGTCACTCTCAATTTCAAAGAAAACACGTAGTCACCCACTAAAAACAAGTATCCTTCCGTTTGTAACTGATGTTTGATGTCAACTAAACTTAATTAGGTCTAAACAAGTGAAAAAAGCATAAAAAAGATAATTACTTTTACACATGGTTGATGGCACAATAGGCGTGTCATGAAATATTTGTTCGCCGCCACAGCTAAAAGTTGTCGAAAATTGGTGCCGCAACGAATCGGTTAAACTATGAAGCAAATACAAAGAGGAGACGTTGTAATTAAATTTCACTATGTAACAACGCGTGACAATTTGCGGGGTGAGGGGATGCAAAGCCCCGCACACTGTCTACATGTACCGATAAATAGTAAAACTACTCGAATCGTTCCATATCGATGTTGCAATGTAGTTTAGCTACCTTGACAGTAGATGGGGGCCTGTCCACAAAAATGTTATAAACTATAAAAATAATATTTTGGCGATTAAAATTTCTTTGTCTGAATGCAAAACAAATTTCAGCACCTTCGTATGATTATTTTATCATTACTGAGCTCTACGTACCTTTATATTTTTAGTTCACATGATACAAAGTGTCGCCATCTAGTGTCGAATATATTTAATTATATTTAAAAGTCGACGCAAAGAGATTTTTCTAGAAATATTTTAATAAATTAGGTGTAAAATTACTTACAAATGAAATGTAATGCCATCCATAGCATCGGAGCGTCTGAGTAGTTTTACAAGATAAAACACAACACTTCATAATTTTCTTCTTAATACTACGAAAATACACCGATTTGCGATTTTCAACACATAAGCGCACAGGACGAGTGCTGACAGTATACTAACTAAAGCCACGCCCACTATGATGACGTCAGGACCTACTTAAAACCATAATGCACAGTTGCTTATGCCGTCTCCTCTTTATATTTGCTTCATGGGTAACACATATAAAAAAAGAAAAAACATGCAGTCGAATTGAGTACCTTTTCCTTTTTGAAGTCGGTATAAAAGTCCCGCTGGGTTTCACGCTGGTTGTCCTAGGATCTTTCCCAACCAGTGATAAAACTTAAATGACTTATTCCATAAATATTGTTCTAATCTTTGTATCCTTGTAGTCTATATTGAGTAAAAATAAAAATATTTTATTCTATACTATTTAAAAATTCAATATCTCAACTTTATAATACAGTATTTTTTTAAAAATCAATGATGATTTCCGTCCTCCTCACTTCCATCATGATTAAAACAGTTTAAAGTACAGAATTATCAGAAGTAAGGAGTTATAAAAAAATTAATACAAAATTGTATTTACTAGTTGTTTTTGATAAAACTAGTTTAAAAACAATTTTAAATCCATGTAGACTTCTTTTTGTAACAGGTATGACTTACTACCTAAACTGCCACACAAAGAAATCGCAGTGGGAAAGACCTAATGCACCAGCTCCTCTAGAAGACGAAGAGGAAGACGACGGAAGTTCCCCTACAGAAGTTCAGTGTAGTCATATACTAGTGAAACATTCTGGAAGTCGTCGACCATCCTCGTGGCGGGAAGATAATATAACACGCTCGAAAGAAGAAGCATTAGATATTGTACAAGGTACATATTTCAGTTGTGCACAGTAATACCTAAAATTTTCACTCGATGTCGGATTTGATCGAATGTCCAAGCGATAACAAGCAGTTAGTAGAATTTGCTAAGTCATGGCTCAAGAAAAATTTGTCTGAAACCTACGAGATTTTAAACCCAAATGGTTCATAGGTGGGTCAGTGCTTACATGGAAGAAATAAATCATCATAATTTTCATAAGCCTTTTTAAATCTACTGGTGAACTTAAACTTACATCATCAGGCACACAATTCTTGAAAGAAAGTGCACATTCGCCGCTCTGGGTGAATGGCTTGGTGAGTGCAAAGTATTTCGTTGTTAACACATTTTCTTTCTGATTTCAGAATATCGTCGGAGGATCATTAATCGAGAGTCTTTGTTTCAAGATCTTGCTCGGGAATACTCCGATTGTTCATCAGCAAAACGAGACGGGGATCTTGGAAGGTTTAAACGTGGCCAGATGCAGAAACCTTTTGAGGATGTTGCCTTCTCGCTCAAGATTGGTCAACTTAGTTATCCTGTGGAGACAGATTCAGGCGTTCATATTATCTTACGAACCGCTTAAATTCAAAAGAATATCCTTGATTTAAAGATCTTGTATTTTTTTTTAAGATTAAGAGTTCCTTTATTTTTTACAAACTTGTTTTTCAAATGTTTTTTTTAGTTTAAGTTCTTAATAAAAACATTGGCATGAAGGTACTTTGATGTCGCCTGTCTAGATTTATACATTTAGAGTAGAAGTTTTCATAAGTGTATCTTAATAATGTTGTGTATCGCTTAATTTTTTTAATTACTCTGAGTTTACTTCAACTATATTATTTACTAATATTTTCTAAGTATATGTTTCTATTTACTGTTTAGTTTACATCGAAGCATTTTAACACATGAAAGCTGGCGCTTTGGGTACTTATTTTAATTAATCATTATGTGTTCGTAATAACAGCTTTCAGTTAGACGTTTGAGAGACACTTGATATTGCTACAAATTGTTAATAAATACACTACCTACAATTTATATAATTCATTTGAGGTTAGATACGTGGAATCTTTAAAGATGTAGCTTCCCTGAGGATAGACTAATCCATTTAGTGTGTTAAAATCTAGACACATGCTTAAAATCCCCTCCCAGTTCATTATGTAACTAAAAGACCGAACCTTCACTAAGGTGTGGTATGAATTAGCATAGTTTTTGTCAGATAACTTTATAGTATAATAATTACCAGTATATAAAACATAAGTAGATGTTCTAACTGAATTTATTTTAACATTTATATTTTTTTTTCTAAAAGGCGTTTATTAAGGTGTCTGGCAGTTTATTATGTTGTATTTGGTAAAAGTGTATGTATTTTATATGCATAATATTTATATTAATAATAATAATAATCACTATAGTATTTGATGTAACATATAGGCGCGCGCCATGGTGTGCTTTGTGTTATTTCTACGGCTTTCATATACTACTTCGATAATCGTAACACATAAGTATCCACGAACACTATTTGAAGTATTCTAGACTACTAGTGGTTAATTACTGATTAATAATTTAATAAACATTCATTCGTAAAAAAATTAAAGTTTTAATGACACTGGCATTGACTTGAACTACTATTATACTTGTAAGTGTTGTCAGAACTATTTAGCCAATGTTAATAATATCTACCTAAATCTTTTCCGGTGTTTTAAAAAATGTTAATTTATGGAACTCTGTATTTTAGTCTTTATCGTATTTTGTCTTATGACGAATTTAAACTTGTTAATGCTCAATATTTCACTTCACTGTTTCACATTGTCAAAAATGAGTAGAAATATCGTAGTTTTGCCTTATTATGTCTATGTTGACGGATGTATATGTGTTTCGTAATTATTTCTTAGGTCTGTTTGATAAATAGCACTTTCAATTTTTAAACTAGATAAGGTTTTTGAACAAGCTGAAAAATAATTTAGCATGGTGGATTTCCATTCTCATCTCGGTCAGTCTAGAATCCCCTAGGAGGGTATAAAAATTATCGTCGTCAGCATATCATAATATCGCAAAAATTAGAACATTCCTCGTTTCCATAGAATTCAATGTAGTTTTAATCAGCACTTTCTAATATGGATGGCAATTTTGTGGTGTAAGAGAGAGATGCATCTCTTGTTACTTATTCGCTCCTTTATCTTTTAGCTGTACGATTACTATGAAAGATTTTAGCGATTTGTATCTAAACTTGTGCATTCGTCTCGTTCGTCCCGATTAAACAAACTCTCATGTATACCAATGTGTTTGAGGAAATAAAAACTGCCGTCGGTGAATATGGGGTTCCTTGTAGAAGTCTCGACTCGCACTTGGTTTCAGAGCTGCAATTTCCACTTTGGACCTAACAAAGCTCCGGCGAACGTTTGTCCGTGCTTCTACTTGAAGCACGGACAAACTTTCAGCATCATCGTTGTCTGATGTTACTCAAAGTATGCATATTTCTGTGCTCTATATTACTTTGTTTGGTTCTTCGGCCGCATACTGTGGCGGAGAAGAGTAGGATGTACAGGAATTTGGACGCCGTCTATAAATATATATTTTTATTTTCTTAAAGTAGGGAGTATTTTTTTTCATATCTCTTCGTAAGCATGTACAAAAACCTTGCGTAACACGCACAAGATTTTTGTATATACTACACACGTGCACAATATATAATTTTTATAATGTATTCTTTATAAATCACCCGTGGTCTCCACGGCGGTCAAAGGTGTGTGGCAAAGTAGTTACGCAATAAAATATATTAACCATACCTACACATTGTCAACTAAAGAAAGGGACACTATCTGAACCAGTGAACAGGTCACGGGAAATATTTGTAAGCATTTAAAGCATTTTTTCGGACTGATGTTTTTTTGTTGCACTAGGATACTTTATTTAGAATTTTGACTAATTTTTTTTGTTATTTTTCACTTTTTAGTTATAAGTTTTTCATATTTTTATACTTTATGTTCAATTATTGTATTTCGACATGAAATTGGATCGAAACGACATGATATTTTTCTCTGTATGTGTCTATTTAGTAAAAACGTTAAATAAACGTTTTTAGATGGGATTTTGTATTTTATTTTACGATTAAGACAAGTCTCCCACCAAGTGAATTGAATATTGACAGAAGATTTCATAGCGAGAAAGTTAATTTGTTAGAAATATGTAAAGGTAAATGTTTCTTTCTGTACTATCTAGTATATAAAAAAATATTTGTGTCTGTTCGTATTTTATGCGCTGCCATACCGTTCAACAGATTGTGCTAAAACTGTCTTAACTTATTGCTTGCACTTGCGCGAATGTTATAGGTATAGTAAAATTAACTTACAGTAACTTACAGCCAAGCTTTTAGAGGCCAATTTGGCCTTCCCTTCCAAGTGACCACGAAACTGCACACTATTCTATATTTATATGTTGACGCCGAGGATTCCGATGCTAGCTGAGGCAGCAAGGGGAGTGCCTTGAAACTGAGGAGATACGACAAAGGGGTTCTTAGTAGCGCTAAACGCGCAAACTTGTCTTCTGGGGATTGAAGTCGCTCCCAATCCGAGACTACTTCAGACACAAGTTTGCCCCGGTACTCGGCGACCTTTTCCCGAGAAATATTGGCACGGCCGGTATATAAGGCATCACCAGTGCTGTCGTCTGCATAGCAATGAATGTTACCAGTTTGCAACATACCATTGATATACAGGAGAAACAGCGTTGGTGATAGCACGCAGCCTTGTGGAACACCGGCGTTGATAGGCTTGAAATCAGAGCATGCACCGTCTACTACCTCCGACTCTACTGCCTCCGCCCATCTATGAGTCAGGTAGACCAGAAGATCACCAGCTGATCGACCCCGATGAAAAGCGTACTGGCGGTCACTAATCAGCTGGTGATCCTCAAGGTACCTCATGAGCTGGCAGTTTATAATGGATTCCATTATTTTGGAGAACAAGGAGGGGATGGCGATAAGCCTGTAGTTGGACGGGTCTGAGCAGTCGCCTGTTTTAGGGATTGGGTGGACCAAAGCTGTCTTCCATGAATTCGGGACTACGCCTTGGAAGTAGGAGTACCGGAAAAGACGCGCTAAAACCGGTGCCAACTCCGGAGCACACGTCTTCAGCACAATGGGAGGGACCCCATCAGGCCCACTCAACTTGCTGACGTCCAGGGAGAAGAGCGCTGTGTAAACCGCACATCATGCATGGGGCACTCACAACGCGGGATGGTCGGCAGTGTGTTCCCCCCGTCATCAAGAGTCGAGTTGGACGCAAAAAGAGAGCTCAACAGATCGGCTTTCTCCTTTGCGACATGGGCCAGTGAGTTGTTCTCTCTGTGCAGAGATGGAAGAGATGGCTAACAGAAGTTCCCTTGAACAGCCTTGGTGAGAGACCAGAATGCACGGTTTCCCGAAGGAAGGCGAACTAGCTTCTCGCCAATTGTGCCGATGTGCTCAGACCTTGCCTTGGCAATGACGCTTTTGAAGGAGCTGGAAGCGGAATTATACTTCTTTTTAAGAGCGCTGGTGCTTACATCCCCAGACGTTGATGCGTCAGCCCAGGCCCAGTAACACTTCTGCTTATAGCGTGATGCTATTTTACAGGAGTGACCAAACCATGACTAGGATCTGCCTCCGATGGGCACCACAGAGGATGGTATAAAAAGTTCCATACCATGAAGTACCACATCAGCAACAGAATCGGCAACAACGCTGGGTTCTTCCGGCGAGAAGCAAACCCGCCCCCAAGGGTAGAATGCAAAAACAGACCGCATCCCGTCCCATTCGGCCGACCTATAGTGCCAAACACGGCGGCAAGCTGCAGATGGCAACTGTGATTGGAGCGTGAGTTGCAACGTACTCCGGATCAGACAATGGTCCGAAGAGCCCAGAGGGTTATCGACGGAGACCTGATATCCGTCCGGATGAGAGGTCAGCAGAAGGTCCAACAGAGCAGGTACATGGTCTTTCACATCTGGGATCCGCGTAGGCGAAGTAACCAGTTGTGTTAGACCATATGTCAAGGCAAAGTCATAGACAGATCTACCCGCATGATCGGTTAAACGAGAACCAAGCCATTCAGCGTGGTGGGCGTTAAAATCACCGAGTATCACGATCTCTGCGGATGGGACCTGTTATAGCACGGAGTCTGCATCCATTTGGACGTGGTCGATGAGTCTGTCTGTGTTAGCATTACCGCTATGGGACGAATGCACCCGTAGGCGCAGGGATGGTCGTCCCTGTCTACGCGCAGCCATAGGATGGACAGGTCCCTACCTTCAAGACTGCCGAGGCGTCGAAAAGAGATGTTCTCTCTGACGTATACGCAAACTCCAGCCCGGGGCACAAAGGAGTGTTCTAATTTGTACCCCGGATAGGAGAGATATGAAGTATCAGCCGGAGAGGACACCCGAGTCTCGGTTAGAAAGAGCAAGGCCGGCTTCGCTGTCTCTAGATGGTGATGAACAGCGTTATCGTTGGAATGAAGTCCCCTGATGTTGCAAAAATTCACGGATAGCGTGACAGGGGTCGCCTTGATTTTATTCCTCCGCTTGCCCCGATCAAGTATTAGTCGCGAGCGGAATTTTGCTCCCCCTCCCCCCAAAATACGCGGAGCAGCCTAAGCACCCACACTCAGGAGGTTGGTCGTGGATGCTCAGCCACAGATTTTCCAGGGGTGCTGGTACCCTCCTGGGGTAGTCTTTTATTTAATTCCGCTACCATGTTGAAGAGGGGGGGGGGGGGGGGGGAGATTTGGCCTCCAGCCACATGCACTTAAAAATGCTTTACATTAAATTTACAATTTACAATTTAATTTAAAGCCACAACTAATGGTTGAAAAACAATAATTATAAAAGTAAAACACACAACAACAAATAAGTAGTTTATAAAAAAATATTATATCTTAAAAAAGTTAAAAGTTACAGCCTACATACACGTCCCACTGCTGGGCACAGGCCTCCTCTCATTACTGAGAGGGTTTTAGGGCAAGGAAAGCTCCGCCGCGCTGCCCCAATGTATCTTATCCATTATATCATAAGTATCTATTAAAATGCTGATAATAGTTTTGTTTATTTAGTTTTATCCTCCTGTGCCAACCCTACCATCATCATCATCATCATCATTACAGCTCTTCACAAGTCCACTGCTGAACATAGGCCTTCCCCAAGAAATGCCACAAAGCACGGTCCTGAGCCACCTGCATCCATCGACTTCCTGCATATCTTACCAGGTCGTCACTCCATCTAGTGGGGGGACGCCCAACACTTCGCCTGCCGGTACGAGGCTGCCACTCGAGAACCTTTTTTCCCCATCGGTTGTCGGTTCTTCGAGCTATATGGCCGGCCCATTGCCACTTCAGCTTACTAATCTGTTGGGCTATGTCAGTCACTCTGGTTCTACTGCAGATATCTTCATTTCTGAATTTATCACGCAGAGAAACTCGGAGCATAGCCCTCTCCATAGCTCGCTGAGCGACCTTGATCTTCCTCATCCGGCCAGCAGTGAAGGATCACGTCTCAGTTCCGTATGTCATCACTGGCAACACGCACTGGTTGTACAGTCTCGTTTTCACGTTTTGGGGTATACCTGACGAGAAGATGTGCCGTAATTTCCCGAATGCTGCCCAACCGAGTTGAATCCGTCGATTAACCGCTCGGTCGAAGTTGGACTTACCTAGTCGGACTATTTGTCCCAGGTAAACATACTCGTCAACAAGTTCGAGCTTAGTGCTCCCAACAACTACCGGCATAGGTGTGACATGGACATTAAACATGATCTTTGTTTTGTCGATGTTCATCTTAAGACCTATCCGTTGGGAAGCACTATTGAGGTCATTGAGCATAGTGCTTAGGTTCTCCAGCGATTCTGCCATAAAGACTACATCGTCGGCAAATCAAAGGTGAGTGATGTACTCGCTATTGATGTTGATACCGTATCCTTTCCAATCCAGAAGCTTGAAAACGTCTTCCAATGCAGCGGTGAAGAGTTTCGGGGATATGACGTCACCCTGTCTTACACCTCTCTGCAATTGGATAGGTTTCGTACTCCGGTTCTGTACTTGGATAGCCATCGTAGCCCTACTGTACAAGCACTTTAGCACTTCGATATACCGACAGTCAACTTGGCACCGCTGAAGGGACTGCAGCACCGCCCAAATTTCGACGGAATCAAAGGCTTTCTCATAATCCACATACGCCAGACATAGTGGCAAATTGTACTCCTCTGACTTCTGTACAATTTGCCGAAGGGCATGTATGTGGTCTATGGTGCTAAAGCCTTCTCGGAAACCGGCTTGTTCGGGAGGCTGGAAGTCGTCAAGTCTCCGCGCGAGACGATTCGTAATGACTCTTCAAAACAGCACATAGACGCGGCTCAGAAGGGAAATTGGTCTGTAGTTCTTCAAGAGAGCGTTGTCGCCTCTCTTGAAGAACAAGACCACCGCACTTCTGCTTCACGCCTCCGGTGTAATGCCACCATGGAGGACGGAATTAAAGATCTTCTGAAGGACTTCAAGTACCGTTTTTCCACCCGCTTTCAGAAGCTCCGCTGTAATCCCATCCTCGCCTGGGGCCTTGCCGTTTTTAAGGTGCTGGAGAGCCATTCTAATCTCGCTCAGTCTGACGTCCGGGGATATCATCGGAATAATGTCGGATAAGACTCGTTCTTGGATCGTTACTCACACTTGCGTGTGGCTCCTACGATGACGTGTACAGCTGCCCATAGGACCTCTCAATCTCACTCAAAATCTCAGGTGCCCCGGAAACGATGCTGCCACATTCTGTCTTCAGCTTTGACAGTTGGCTCTTTCTGGCAGACAGATCTCTGGCAAAAACTTTGGAGCCTTGGTTCCGCTCGATCGCTTCTTCAACAGGAGCTGTATTGAAATTGCGTAGGTGCCGCTGCATGCATTTGGAGATCTGTCTGTTCAGTTGCCTGTATGCTGTCAAATCTGTTGAAGAATGTAGCTTCATCTCCCGTCTAACAGCCATGAGATTAAGAGTGTGATCGGAGAGATTTTGTGTTTCTGCGGCGGGTCTTGCAGAACTTAGCTCCGACCGCATGGACGGTTTCCACGAGCTTGTCGTTCATATCGTCCACTTCATTGCAGTCTTCTAGGCACTGAAAACGGTTTTGTAACTCGAGCTGAAAGGTTTCGGGACTTTGGATTAGAGCACGAAGGGACGAAGCGTTGACTTCATTAGACGAGACCTCTGCAACTTAACGTTTAGGTTCAGTGTGCCTCTAACCATTCGGTGATCGCTGCCGGTTTTCACCCTCGCGATCACTGAGACATCACTGAACAGTTGTCGTCTGGTCGTCATAATGAAGTCAATCTCATTTTTCGTCGAACCGTCGGGGCTCAACCACGTCCACTTCCTGTGGGGCCGCTTCTGGAAGAAAGAGTTCATCATAAAGAGTCCCTCTTTCTCCATGAAGTCGGCCAGCTGCTGGCCCCTACCAAAATAGCTAAAAATGTTGACAGCTCCTAAGAAACTTTGCCTTTTTTTTATAGAATAGGGGGCAAACGAGCATGCGGCTCACCTGATGGTAAGTGACTACCGCCGCCCATGAAGAACCGCAACACCAGGGGAATTGCAGATGCGTTGCCGACCTTTTAGAAAGGTGTAAGCTCTTTTCTTGAAGGTTCCTAAGTCGTATCGGTCCGGAAAATTCGCTGGTGGTAATTGATTCCACAAGGAAGTCGTGCGAGGGAGAAAACTTCTTCTAAATCGCACATTCGTGGACCGCTAATCATCCAGATGGTATGGATGGTAACGCGAGTTTTGTCGCGATGTGCGATGGTGAAATTGAGCGGCTGGAATTAGTCCGAACAATTCCTCAGAGCACTCCCCGTGATAAATGCGATAAAATACGCAAAGAGATGCAACATCTCTACGCAGTGCCAGTGTATCGAGCCGATCAGAAATAACTCGGTCGTCGACGATTCGAACCGCTCTGCGCTGGATGCGGTCAAGTGGAAGGAGCTGGCACTGGGGTGCCCCGGCCCAGAGATGAGAACAGTATTCCATGTGGGGCCGAACTTGCGCTTTGTAAACTTGCAAGCGATGTGCCGGCATGAAATACTGTCTCGCTCTACTGAGCACGCCAAGCTTTTTAGAGGCCAATTTGGCCTTCCCTTCCAAGTGACCACGAAACTGCACACTATTCGATATGTCGACGCCAAGGATTCCGATACTGGCTGAGGCAGTAAGGGGAGTGCCTTGAAACTGAGGAGATACGACAAAGGGGTTTAGCGGTAAACGCGCAAACTTGTATCTTCTGGGGATTGAACTGGACTAGATTTAGTCGCCCCCAATCCGAGACTTTGTTAAGCAAAGACTCGACTTCAGACACAAGTTTGTCCCGGTACTCGGCGACGTTTTCCCGAGAAATATTGGCACGGCCGGTATATAAGGCATCACCAGTGCTGTCGTCCGCATAGCAATGAATGCTGCCAGTTAGCAACATATCATTGATATGCAGGAGAAACAGCGTTGGTGATAGCACGCAGCCTTGTGGAACACCAGCGTTGATAGGCTTGAAATCAGAGCATTCACCGTCTACTACGACCTTGATGCTCCGATCAGCAAGGAAACTGGTGATCCATTTGCACAATTTCTCGGGAAGCCCATAGGAAGGAAGCTTCGAAAGAAGCGCTTTGTGCCAGACCCGATCAAAGGCCTTCGCTACGTCCAAACTAACGGCTAATGCCTCCCCCTTGGACTCTACTGCCTCCGCCCATCTATGAGTTAAGTAGACTAGAAGATCACCAGCTGATCGACCCCGACGAAAACCGTACTGGCGGTCACTAATCAGCTGGTGATCCTCAAGGTACCTCATGAGCTGGCAGTTTATAATGGCTTCCATTATTTTGGAGAACAAGGAGGTGATGGCGATAGGCCTGTAGTTGGACGGGTCTGAGCGGTCGCCTTTTTTAGGGATCGGGTGCACCAAAGCTGTCTTCCATGAGTTCGGGACTACGCCTTGGGAGTAGGAGTACCGGAAAAGATGCGTTAAAACCGGTGCCAACTCCGGAGCACACGTCTTCAGCACAATGGGAGGGACTCCATCTGTAAAGTTTCTTACTCATGTGGCATTTTTTCGTGTATTACATAATATAATATGTTGAAAACTAACTTCTCAATTAAATGACATTATGTAACAAAAAAACACCTCGGTGTGAACTAGAAACATCTGGTGAGCGGAACATTATTAGTCCTCATTCCACGTGCTTTATTTTGCCAGGTTGTGGTTTGTTAAAAGATTTGGCGACAAAGCTGACATCTCTTCCGTTCATTGTTAACAACAGTTTTAGTAGTGTAGTTGACAATAATATGATTTGTTAACGACACCACCATAATGTATGGTGGCGGTTTAAGAATATCCACAACCCCATATCGTCACGTGGGTGTCGAAGAGGTGACAGAGAAAAACTGATATAGGATGGGCAGCAGCATATTTCTGTGAACAAATCAAAATTATAAAAAACTGCGATTGCCAACCGGCGCAACTATGGCAAAATTGTACTATGGGGGATTATATCAGGTCTCCGACGACGTCCCTCGTGGCTCATTGGACCATTGTCTGATCCGGACTATGGTGCCACTCACATTCCCATCGCGGTTGCGTTCTACAGATCGCCACCGTGTTTGGCGCTATAGGTCGGCTTATTGGGACAGGATGCGGTCTTTTTTTCATCCTTCCCTTGAGGACAGGGGAGAGAATGCTTCTCGCCGGATGATCCCAAAGTGATTATTTCGATGGTCAGGGAATGGAACTCTTTATTCTATCATCTGTGATGCCTGGTTTGATTGCTCCTGTAAAATTGCATCGCGCTATAATAGGAGTGCTTCACCAGCACTGTTAAAATAAGTATAATTTTGCCTTCAAGTCGGTACGATACAGTTTATACAGCGCTCGGTTGGCATAGCACTACTCTCCCTAGACGTCAAGTCAAGTGGGCCTGATGGAGTTCCTCTCATTGTGCTGAGACATGTGCTCCTGTTGACACCGGTCGTAACGCGTCTTCTCTAAAATTCTTTCTCCCTAGGCGTAGTTCCGAACTCAAAGAAGACAGCTTTAGTGCACCAGATCCATAAATAACCGAAAACCGACCGCTCAGACCTATCCAACTCGTTCTCCAAAATAATGAAAACCATTGCGAACTGCCAGCTCATGAGGTAGAGGATCACCAACTTAAAAGTGATCGCCAGTACGATTTCCGTTGGGATTGCTCAGCTGGTGATCTTCTGGTTTACATGACTCATAAATCAGCGAAGGGAGACCTGGGCCATTACTTTGAACATAGCGAAGGCCTTCGATCGGGTTGGGCACAAAGCGCTTCTTTCGAAGCTCCCTTCCTATGGGCTTCCCGGCAATTTGTGCAACTGGATCAGCAGTTTTCTTGCAGATTGGAGCAACAAAGTCGTAGTAGAAGATGCATGCTCTATTTACAAGCCTATTTATGCTGGTCTTTTTTATAGGATAGGGTGACAAACGAGCACACAGTCCACCTGATGGTAAGTGGTTGCTGTGACCCATAGACATCCATATCTATCCTCAATAAAGAATTACAATGCAGATGCGTTGTCACCCGTGAGGACTAAATGGAATGCCTCTTTTCCAGTAAAAAGGGTCCTCGGTTCACTACACACAATACGAAACACAGCAGTGTTAAGCTGCTATTTTACGCTGGTATTCTCGGTAAAATAGCAGCGGTGGTACGCTCAGGAACATGGGTGTACGGTGTGTACGCGGTCTGTATTGGAACGCGTCGCGCCTGTCTACGAGTGCGATGCTTCCCAATCGTTATCCTACTTGTACTTGTCCCATTTGGTGTGGGTGTAGTGTTAGTGTTTGATGTGTCTGCGACTTTTGGGTCGACGGGATCAAGCGAGCGTGATTGTTCTATAAGTACGTTACGCGGACTACGGAGAGTCAACGCGACGTTTGGTACCAGGACGTAGTTGGCTGCGTTTGCCACTAGCGGGTTTGAATGGGTTTCGGCACTATTAAAGTAGCGCTGAGACCTCTCCTTCCGTATTCTGTATTCTTCTCTCCTCCGTATTCGGAGATAGAGGGAAGCAGACAATCACTGTGCAAATCTAAATTCCGTTGATGCCATGATGAAAAAGTTTTGTACTTTCTGTAGTTTGTATAGGTGGGACCTATACGTGTGGACGAAGACTACACTTGCGTAAGACATGATAGATCTAACGCAGGTTTTATACACAAAACTAGTACGGAGTAGGTGGAGTTTGTGTCTTAGTGATAGTTTACTCTTGCTGTTAACAAGATGGTGGAGACGACCAATGACTGACTTGGCTCTGTTGCGTACTAAGCTTATGTGTTTCGCGAAACTCATGCGGAAGTCGAACGTGACGCCCAGATATATGGCCTAAATTATATATTTATTTAATATTTTTTACATACTTCCATAAAATAAGGCATATAAAGGGTTAATGCCTTATGGCATTAAGTCCACCCTTATCTTGTCAAGGAATGGAGCGGCCGTATAAAGAAATCACATTTATTCTGGTTTTTGTTCCACGATTTTTGTGGTGTGGTTTTGGACTCCATTGAAGGTATATGGCTACACTTTTTTCGGGATTCACTTCCATTTTCCGTTGGCGGAACCATTTGCCTAAGCGACTGGTAGATTTTTGAAGTTTTAAAGTGAGACTATTCCTATTATAATCTGATACAAAAAGAGCCGTATCGTCGGCGAAGAGAGCAGTGTTTACCACTGGATCTTTAAGGATATCACTCGTGAAGAGTGACCCCGGCCTTTAGGAAACGTTTCAAAGAATGGCTTCACTTCAATCGATAGCGAAAAGAGCGGTTTGTAAGGAAGGCTTGGATGATGTGTATTTACGAGCCTATCGGGCAAATTTAGTTTATACAGCTTATAAAACACTGCAACTGTCGTGCCAGACCGTATAAAATGCTTTAAAAAATGCTCCCGTGTTTCGGGACTTTTTTTTGTCTGGTGGTGATTACAGCCCGATAGAATATATCCTGTGAGGCGATGAATTTGGTGAGTGCATGAGTGTTCGACTCTGAAGCCAAACTGCTCGTCGGGGAGAAGTCTGTTAATTACAGTGAAGTAACGGAGGCGCTTTAGAATGATGTGCTCGTATAATTTACCCAATATGTTGAGTAGACTGATGGGCATATAGCTGGTGGGATAACGCGGTTTCCTCGGTTTTGGGATCCCTATTTCGTCTGCTTCTTTCCAAATATCCGGGAAAGACCAGATCGAGTTAACTGTGTTCTTTTTGGGTGCTAAAGGCAGCGAAGGGCTTACGCCTTGCCCGGAGTTCCTTTAACTGGTACGGTCTTGGCGATAGTCTCAGAGGGCGCGGGTTGGGACACCGAGATCTGTACGAATGAAGGGGAAAATTACCGAGGATGGGAATTGCTAGCGTTTATATTTTTCATTATTATAAAAATGTGATTACATAAATACTAAAAATTAACAAAATGTACAAAGTTTTTGACCAATCACAATGTCTATATTATAATATTTACAGTCTTAAAATTACAACATCGAATAAGAATCTTATTATTAACTAACACGTGATTGGTCGTAAAAAAATCAGCGAAAGCAATTTTCTTTTTGTTGATTTCCTAGAAATATAGCACGCTTGGACTCACATTCAAAAGGTGAGCAGAGGTATAAAAACGCCTTAGCGAGGCGTCCCATTTCTTTTTCTTCTCATCGCTCGTGATGGACGGATCTCCATTCCTGATGCGCGCAATAATAAAACAATAGTAAAACAGCATCTTATAGAACAATATGAAGCTTCATGCTTATATTATAATAGCTCTTTTCAGAGCTGACTTTTCTATGTTTCACGAGACATCGAGTGTAGGTAAAGTAGATTAAAAGGCTCATAGTCGGAGTTGCATCGACTTCCATGCGTCGATCTGATGAAAACTGATGATCCTATACACGATTTCTTGGGAAACCTAAAGGAAGCTTCTAAAGAAGCGTTTTGTGCAAGGTCCATCGAAGGCTTTCGCTATGTCCAAAGTAACGACCAAAGCCTCTCTCTTAGACTCTATTAAGATTTTATATATATATAACTAAAGATCTACATTGGCTTATAAAATATAACATAAATTCAAATACAAAAAATATAAGGGGTGAGTTGGAATTTGAATCAGCTGTAAAAAAAACGAATGAATATTTTTTCAAAGTTGATTAAAAATGAGTTTATTAAAAAGATTGTACCTTTCCATTTAGGAATGGAAGACATCATTAAAATGACTGCCCAGTGCTAGCCCTATCCGATCAGTCAAATTTATCAGTACATTTTCAATTGTTTGATGTTTCAAGTCGCTTAACGTCTCTGGATGGTTAGCGTAACACTTGTCCTTAACGGCTCCTCACAAAAAAGTCCAACGGAATTAAATCGCAGCTTCGAGGTGGCCAAATTACATCAGCATTTCAGCTGATTATGCTATTTTCGAAAACAGTGCGCAAAATATCGATTGTTACGTTGACTGTGTGGCACGTTGCGCCATCCTATTGAAACCAAATGTCGTCTATGTTATCCCTTTCAATTTTAGAAAACACAAATCGCTTAGCATGGCGCGGTAGCTATCGCCATTCACTGTAACGGCGTTTCCTTACTCATTTTCGAAGAAAAATTGCCAATAATGCCGCCAGACCAACATCAGCACCAGACAGTCACTCGTAGGTGCATTGGCTTCTCCCAGATCACGCAAGGATTTTCTGAGCTCTATATACCTACGACAATTTTGATTATTGACGTATCTACCGAGGTGGAAATGAGCTTCATCTGAAAAGGTGACTATTTGGTAAAAATGCTCATCTTCGATCAAGCGGTCTTCGGCCCATTGACATCACGCTCCCCTCGCGGTTTCATACTGCAGGCTGTCGCCATGTTTGCTATTACAGGTCGGCGAATTGGGAAGGAATGCGGTCTTTCTTTAAATCCTACCCATGGATGCGGGTTTGCTTCTCGACGGATGATCTCAGTGCTGCTGACTCTGTCACTGATGTGGTGCTACATAAGCACATTGGCAGAATTCTGAGAGATATTGGTGCATCTTGCTTCGGAAACTAGTGCATTCTGGTCTCTCGCCAGGACTGGTCAACGGAATTTCTCTAAGGCATCACTACCATCTCTGCGCAGGGTAGACGACTCACTGGCCCACGCCGCAAAAGAGAAAGCCGACCTTTTAGGCTCCCAACTTTTGCGTTCAACTCGACTCTCGATGACGGGGGCAACCGCCGACCATCCCGCAGTGTGAGTGTTCTATGCCTAATGTGTGATTCACATAGTGTTCAGTACGCAAAGCAAGCCTTACCCTGGACATCCATAAGTCGAGTAGGCTAGTCGGAATCCCGCCGATTCTGCTGACGACGTACGCTCCAGAGTTGGAACCGGTTCTAACGGGTCTTTTCCGGTACTGCTACTCCCTAGGCGTTGTTCCGAATTCATGGAAGACAGTTTTCGTATGCCCATAACCGCTCTGATCCGTCCAACTACAGGCCTATCGCCATCACCTCCTTTTTCTCTAAAATAATGGAGTTCATTATTACCTGCCAGCTCATGCGGTACAATGAGAAGCACCAGCTGATTAGTGACCGCCAGTACCGTTTCCATCGTGGTGGTGATCTTCTTATTTACCTAACACATAGATGGGTGCAGGTGATCGAGTCCAAGGGGGAGGCATTGGTCGTTTGTTTTTACATAGCGAAGGTCTTCGATCTGGACTGGCACAAAGCGCTTCTTTCGAAGCTTCCTTGCTATGGCACATCGCGGCAAAATTCCCGATACCATCAACACCATCTGGATGCTTGGTGGTCCACCACTGTACGCTTCAGTAGGAGTTTTCTTCCGCGTACGAACTCTCTGTGGAATAGCTGACCACCGGCAATTTTTCTGGACCGATACGACTTAAGGACCTTCAAGAAAAGAGCTTACTCTTTACTAAAAGGTTGGCAACAACAAAAGTTGTTCATGGCCAGCGGTAGTCACTTACCTCCAGGTGAGCCGTATGCTCGTTTGCCTTCTCTCCTATTAAGCTTTGGAACCAATTGAACTTTATACGCATTTATACCGAGATCTTTATGCAATAGCCTTCAACGATGACGAGTTGACGTTGGTGTTTGTTCACGTACACTGTGAGCAACAGCTGCAATGTTTTCGGTTGAGCGCACTAGACGAGTACGTACACGGGTTGTTTTATCCAACAAAGATCCGGTTTCACGAACTCGCTTCACAAATTGATCCTCAAACTGCGTTTTTGGCACATATTTTTTGTAAAAATTATTTCGTAAATTTCTTACACTTTGAGTAGAAGACTCACTTTGGAAATAAGTTTTTTATCATTTTACAACTTTTTCCAAGCGCAAAGCGACCCATTTCATAAATTTCAAACATAAAACTAACTTCCTGGTATATAGTGTATTATCCATAGAATTAATTCTATGGTATTATCTATGAAACTAACTTTCTGTCACATCGGAAATATCATCAAACCTTCCAACCTCAAAATAACCTATAGTTCCAATTCCAAACGTTAGATGGCCCAGCCGTTATGTGATGTAGGTTTCAATAATAGCCACTAGATGGCGCGAGTTGATATTTAGTTACAGCAAATTTCCATTGAAATCAGTATATAAAAAGTACTCTGTGCATGGAAATGAAACCACTACTAAGCACAAGATGTACATGCAGGACCGAAATATTCTGTTGAAGCCCTAAGACTAAGGCAATACAAAACAAGTGGAAGTGAAGGCTCCAAATATTTTTTTATATAGCGTAAATAACTAACAATTTTTTAGTTTATATATTCTTATATTTAACCATTATCCTACCAGCCTTAAGAATATTGTACGTATAAATATAATAAAAGAGGATATAATATAATTTAGAAGGAGGATAGTAATGATAATGTAGAAATGTAACCTGTTCATTTACGAAACCGTTAATAGATGGCACCGTTTGTACTTAAATGAGCAAATACGGAAGAATTTCTTTGCTCATTTTTTTTACTGAGCAGTGCATATTATGATTCTTCCGAAGAATCATAATATGCACTGCTCAGTAAAAAAAATACATATTTTTTTATAGGATAAGGGTGACAAACGAGCACACAGTCCACCTGATGGTTAGCGGTTGCTGCGGCCCATAGACATCTACATCTATCCTCTATTACAAATCAAAATGTAGATGCGTTGTCACCCGTGAGGACTAGGATGGAATGCCTCATTTCCAGTAAGAAGGGCCTCCGGCCACCTGCACTCACCAAGCGAAACGCAGAGGTAAACCTCTACTTCACTCTGGTTTTCTGTGAGGTCGTGGTACCATCCCGGTTCGAGCCGGCCCATCCGTGCGACAGCAAAAGCTGCTTTGAATACTAGCGATTATAATTTTCATTCAATTTAGATTACAAGAACACTTATTTTAATTTTAAGAGATTTATGCTTTTACCGCTGGTTCGAAAAAAAACTTCTGTCCTGGGGAGAACCAGGAAGAAACCTTTTTTTTAAAACGATAATTTTACCGCGTAGCGGCGGTGTAAGAATATCCACTATCCCATACCATCCCGTGGGTGTCGTAAGAGGCGACAGGGGGAAGCAAATCAGGAGATGGGCAGCAGCGTCTTCCTAATAACAACTAAAAAACTGCGATTGACAAACCCGCTTGTCAAAGGTAGCAACTATGACAAATATCCCCCCTATGAGACAATCTATGGGGGAGGCCTATGCTCAGCAGCTAGTAGGTTGTAACGATGACAGTATAGTAATATACTGTAACATTCCTAGAGGTTCTTATCTGAACCTGTACTTTTTAGTAGTATAGTAACCCCTATTGAAATTTTTTTGCCTAGTTAAAATTATAAATTTTTGATAGATAAGCTCTGCATATTTTATGGGACTTAGTCTTTGCCTTAAGGTGCTATTTTACGCCGGTGTTCTGTGCGAACTTCCCTGGTCGAGGCGATGCGTGGCACAACCATAATATAGCTGCAGCGCAACCCTACCACGTGTAAATACATATATATTTTACACGGTTTACTTCTTTAATTTGGAGGCTCTAGTTATAAACTACTTTAATAAACTAATGTGGTTTAACGGTTTACATTATCTTATTGCTTAACCGATTCGTTGCTGCACCGATTTTCGACAACAAATACACATACAACAAATATTTCATGACACGCCTATTGTGCCATCAGCCATGTGTAAAAGTAATGATCTTTTTTATGCTTTTTTCACTTGATTAGACCTAATTAAGTTTATTTGACATCAAATATCACTTACAAACGGAAGGATACTTGTTTTTAGTGGGTAACTACGTGTTTTCTTTGAAATTGAGAGTAAGTGACTTTTATATGCAGAGATTACAAACCTTTTGTACTATTTTTTTTGTTTTATAAAAAAATCATTTATATAAGTAGGTACAGCTAAATCACCCTGGAAAACCTTGGTCTTTATTAAATTAAATTTTCACCTAATAATAACAATAATATGAAATAAACAAGATCCTCAATTTGGAAAAAAATAAGGTTATGATTCATTGATATTTACAAACGTTAAATATTATTTAATGTTATACAAATGTAAAAGTAAAGTCAATCTGAAAACGTCTAATTAGTAAGAATAGCAAAACAAGTGTTTTCAAAAGGAAAAAAACGCCGGGCGCTATACGGCGGCGGATTGACAAAGGACTATTTATTAGCGAACTTTTTTTATGCATGAACAGTTTCGAACTGTTTCAAGCAAAAATAAACCTTATACCATATCACAAGAGCACATAGTACTTTGTAGGTCTATTCGGCCATATGATAGTAATAAGACGGCAGTTCAACCATTTTAAGCAAAATTAAACAATAAGACATACGCATTGTTTTTTTTAACAGGAGACTAACTGGTTTTCCAGAAATTTATTTACAACTTGAGTTTGTGAACGATCGCAATGAGTGCTATTATTTGTTACTTACTAGACTATTTTTCCACAACATGATTTAAAACCCACAAAGTAAAAAGAGCACAAGTTAAAAAAAGGTTGTCAACTCCTAAAAATTTAAAATTTTCAAAATATTCTGAAACGGAGCTGTAGGCATTAACTACTTGCAAAATAATGAATATTTTGTTCGGGATAAATCTTTCAAAAAAGCAATTTGAGCGAGTTATAATGATTTTTAAAAAGACACGACTCGCGTGTCATACGCCACACACAAAAGTAATCGATGGCACACCCGGCGAGCCACTCGAACTGAACCGGTTAAGAGAAGGATTTTTTTTTTATAGGAGAGGGGCAAACGAGCATGCGGCTCTCCTGATGGTAAGTGACTACCGCCGCCCATGAACAACTGCAACACCAGGGGAACCAGGGGAATCGCAGATACGTTGCCGGCCCTTTAAAAAGGAGTAGGCTCTTTTCTTGGAGGTCCCTAAGTCTTATCGGTCCGGAAAAATCGCAAAAATGTATACTTAAGTAGCACTTAAATGAGTGTGCACGAAACAGACTTAAAAAGCGATTCTGTTTGATTTTAGTAGGAGGAATCGCACAAAAGCGAGTGGTACTAATCACTTAAAGCAACCGTTTTGCACGTACAATTACGTTACAATGTACCCTAATAAATCACTCTAATAATGACTTACAGTGTAAATCTTACATAATTAGTTCTGCCATTTACAATCAGTCATCAAAAGTAGCCTTGGCGTGTTCAATATGAATTGAACTCGGTATATTGGTAATTTTGTACGTGGTAGAGCCACCCTGTAGCTATATTATGATTGTAACACGAATGGGCCGGCTCGACCGGGGTAGGACCACGCTCTCACAGAATACCAACGTGAAATAGTAGCTTAATGGACCCCCGAGACGGTCAAACGGTTGATTCAAACACGTAGATTTTGGTTTGAGTCAAACCAATTTGATCGTTTACGCCGTGGGTTTGACAGGTTTGATCAAACGTTACGTGTTTGAAGCTCGTTTGATGGAAATTTATATTTTGGTTTTGTTTCAAGCACCGTTTGATCGTCTTCGCGATGTGTTTGATCAAACGTCATCAGTCTTGTGCTGAATTTCGAAGCGATACGTTCTGTGTGGTTTCCAAAATGCTAAATACCTCAATGTAGACAATTTTTGATTTACTGGAATAGCTTGCCTCATGTTCGTAGGTATCCTGTTTTTGAATTAATGGTCGAACTTTATTCAATAAATTTTTATAAGAATTATTGTCCATCCTCAGAAAGTTCTTATAATCATCTGGTACGCTAGTTTCTAGCACTCTTTGTAGATAGATGTTCGTGAGTGAAACGATATCTTAATTTGTATCATTCTTTGCATCAAATTATTTTTCTTTTTTTCATCATTTAAGCAAGACATTAATACAGTAAACGCGAGAAAATCTTTATCCATAGTCGATGGCATTTTTTGGAACCGCAATAGGACTTTCTTGTTTGAACTTTGAAGCTACACTGCGTGCTTCTGTTTGATGCGAATTCAAAGCGACATCAAACGGTTTGGTCAAACACGTGAGGTTTGAATCAAACCGTTTGACCGTCTCGGGGATGCATAATGTTGCCGTGTTTCGTATGGTGAGTGTAGAGAACCTGAGACCTATTTTACTGGAAACAAGGCATTCCATCTTAGTCCTCAGGGGTGACAACGCATCTGCATTCTGAGTCTTAATTGAGGATAAATGGATGTCTATGGGTCACAGCATGCACTTACCATCAGGTGCATTGTGTGCTCATTCATTACCCTATCCTAAAAAAAGAACTACTCTTATTCCTTTTGAGTGTCTTAAATGGGAACTTTTGATGCTTAACTAAATGTTGCGATGACCTGGGGCACAGATTGAACCTCAGGGATTTGCTTTTGTACAATTCGAATAACATCGAGTGCAGTATCGAAAATAATTTATCCTAACAATAGTAATTCACCATCATTACTGTCTAGCACAAAACACTTCGCTTACCGGTGCGAGGCTAAAGTAATTTCTTAATTTAATTTTAACTTCCTATCTAAAAATGTTACTTAATTTATTTTTCACTTCCTATCTAAAAATGTGTACAAGATATCATGTCTCATCAGCGCTCTTGCTCTAATGATGATGACTTGTAAAGATTACAAGTCCAATGTCGAACATAGGCCTCCCCCAAAGAATATACAAAGCACAGTCCTGAGCCACCTGCATCCATCGACTTCCTGCATGTCTTACCACGTCACTCCACACTTTGCCTACCTGTATGGTGCTGCCATTCCAGAATTTTGCTTCCCCGTCTATTGTCGGTTCTCCGAGCTATATGGCCGGCCCATTGCCACTTCAGCTTATTAATCCGTTAGACATACTTTATTTTTAGTGATTTTTCAAAGAGTAGCCAAATTTTAAACTTATGTTCAAAAATATAAATAATGATATACCGTTATTACAGTTTTTGAAAATGCGAGTAAATAGGGCTTTGAAATTAGCCCAAATAGAATGCGATTTAAGTACAACAACGTTTTTGCCTACCAATCGACCCTTACGAATATGTGCGTGCGCAGTAAATCAATTAAAGTAATGCATTACCATGCATTTTGGTAAAAAGGCCAAAATGTTTGATTTTTTTAATGTAACCTATGTTACTCATTGTGAATCATCTCTGCAAATTTGGCCAGTTATTGCAAAATAACCCTGTATAATGTCTTTTAGATGCTTAATTTTAAAACGGTTTCTATGCAAGCTTCTTACAGAATGTAGGGATTCTTTTCTGCCGACTCCCAAAAAGGAGACGGTACTCAATTCGAGTGTATGTTTTTTTTTCTATGTGTGTTACCTCATAACTTTGTACTGGGTGAACCGATTTCTATGATTCTTTTTTTAATAAAAAGCTAATAGTTCTCGTGTGGTCCCATATGAATTTGATCAAGGTCAGACCAATGGTTATTGAGTTATTCTTAAATAACCTATATTGAAGTCTCTTAGGTATATTGAAGTCGGTTGTACAAAATTTTTAATTTTAAATTATTGAATAAGAGATCAACTGGGTAAGTAAAACTCTCTTGCTCATTTCTGTCGTAAAGCACCCGGTTCTGGGTTTCAGTTTGAGTGGTTCCAGGTATTCATCACACAGGTGACAATGTTCGTGCAGCTTTCTTTATTTGAAGTTGTGTGAGCCTCGAGTGCGAATCGTCATCGATCAAGTATTTGCAATTTGCCTTACAACACTCGAGTTATACTCAGTTCAAAGTTGCCGCCCTATGGATAAATGTGTCTCCATCCATCCATAACAGCCTATAAAAGTCCACTGCAGAACACAGGCCTACCTCATAGATTGCCTCATGGGGGGATTTTTGTCATAGTTGCTACGCTTGCCATGCGGGTTTGCATCCCCAGTTTTTTTTATTAATTTGAGTTGTTACAGGAAGATGCTGCTGCCTATTGTTTAATATAATTTAAACAGTGGTAGAGCCACGCTGCAGCTTTTGCTGTCGCACGGATGGGCCGGCTCGAACCAGGGTGGTACCACGACCTCACAGAATACCAGCGTGAAGTAGAGGTTTACCTCTGCGTTTCGCTTGGTGAGTGCAGGTGGCCGGAGGTCCTTTTTACTGGAAATGAGGCATTCCATCTTAGTCCTCACGGGTGACAACGCATCTGCATTTTGATTCGCAAACGAGGATAGATGTAGATGTCTATGGGCCGCAACAACCACTTATCATCAGGTGGACTGTGTGCTCGTTTGTCACCCTTATCCTATAAAAAAAAATATTAACTCTGTCGCCTCTTACGACACCCTCGGGACGACATGGGGTAGTGGATATTTATTTATTTATTTAATCTTTCATACACAAAGTTGTACATACGGCGGACTTAATTGCATAGGGCATTCTCTCCCAGTCAACCATTAGGCTAAACAGAGATATACAAACAAGAGGCGGTGCAGCAGTAATCAAAATAGAAAGCGCTAAAAAAATATATTTTATCTATACATTATATTCTTACACTGCCATTACACGGTTTTCGTCTCCAGCCTCAATCAATCCAGCGGAGTTAAAACTGTTTATCTGCCGACTTCCAAAAAGGAGACGGCACTCAATTCGACTGTATGTTTTTTTTTATGTGTGTTACCTCGTAACTTTTTACTGGGTGAACCGATTTCGATGATTCTTATTTTATTTGAAAGCTGCTACTTCTCGTGTGGTCCATATAAATTTGATCAAGGTCAGACCAATAGTTTTTGAGTTATTCTTAATAACTTGTATTGAAGTCGGCTGTACAAAATTTTTAATTTTAAATTATTTTGCAATGTCATTTAAGTGTTAATAATAATTAATGGCCATTTTGTTAAATGGAACACGCTCAGAATTATTTAAACCAGTCAGACTAGATTTAGAATTAAACTTATAGTAATTGTGTTCTGTGTTATAGTACATATAAATCAAATTGAAGTGTCTGTATGTAAAATCGAAATAACTGACTTTTATTAGGCTTGGGAGGTTAGTTTCATGCTAATGAGACATGAATAACAATTTTTAAAATTTTTGTCTCTTTCTGTCTGTCGGGCATATCTTAGGAATGACTGACTTGATTGTAAAGAAACTTCACGGATAGATAGAGATCAATAAATTATTCTAGGATTTAGGAGTGATCTGGGCTATATTTGATTAAAAAAAAACACAATTTAATTTTCAATCGTAATGTTTTGTTGCAAAATCGATTTTTAACATTTTCTGCCGACTTCCAAAAAAGAGACGGTACTCAATTCGAGTGTATGTTTTTTTTTATGTGTGTTACCTCATAACTGTACTGGGCAAACCGATTTCGATGATTCTTTTTTTATATGAAAGCTGATAGTTCTCGTGTGGTCCCATATAAATTTGATCAAGGTCGGACCAATGGTTATTGAGTTATTCTTAAATAACCTATATTGAAGTCGGCTGTACAAAATTTTAAATTTTAAATTATTTAATTAAAAAACCTCTGACAATGAAGTTATGAGTATTATTGGTTAGGTGATCAAGTTTTTACGTGAAATTAACAGATTTACCAATTTTCCAATACCGTAGATAGTTTTCGAGATAAAAACTGAGTTTAAAGTGGTTTTTAGATAATTGAGCTACTTGGCCAAAGACCATCATTATAGATCTTCGGGTTTTTTTAGTTATACATAGACGAAGTCGCGGGTAAAAGCTAGTTATAAAACACTTATTGCTTTACTTGCCAAGTCGAAACAGCATAAGAGTGAGTAATTGAGTGTTTCCAATGATATAAAACCATAAAAATTTAATATATTAGTTGTTAGATTTTGAATAAACTTTTGTGAATATTGAGCAATTTAATAAGGTAGATAGGTGCCTACCAGGGTAGGTACCTACTTACTTAAAATTCATAAATTATCATATTTCAAAAATTCGTAAATATTTATTATCTATCAAAAGGCTGTGTTTAAAGTGGTAGTTTTTTTTACATCTAAACTGGCGTATTGTCTACTCAAGTCTGTGCCGATTGTTTTTTATGTTGGAGACATGTTGAAGCGTCAAATTGGTCCATAAAATTATGATAACTATTATCCGTTAAAAATAAATAAAACAAAAATAACTACAATGACTGTGCGGTAATAAAATTGTCCTGGAGCGCCTGGGAACGTCGACAGCTGTTACTAAATGGATAATAGAGGGCGAGGGGAGTCGACAGGTGACCTCGGCGCTACATCAGCCTGAAGTGTTGAAGACCGACATCCTTTGACGTGGGACCATCGACATGAACCAATCATCCATTTTGTTTCAAAGGTCACATAAGCTAGTTAAAAACATTTTTAGTATTCAACGACGCAAAATGTCTTTAATTAGTGACGTTAGGGGCATTAATCAGTAACATATCTTTAATTTGCGTATTCGTAATGGATCGTTATTTAGCCCTTTTTTACTGGAAATGAGGCATTCCATCTTAGTCCTCACGGGTGACAACGCATCTGCATTTTGATTCGCAAACGAGGATAGATGTAGATGTCTATGGGCCGCAGCAACCACTTTCCATCAGGTGGACTGTGTGCTCGTTTGTCACCCTCATCCTATAAAAAAAAAAAATTATATGCGATATTTTTTTAAGAAATATAGACGACAAACGAGCATACAGTACACAGTGGTACACCTGATGGTAAGCGTTTACTGTGTCCTATGGCCCATAGACATCTAAATTTATCCTTGTTAAATGTATTTTAGAATAATAATATCTTTCATTTAACTTAAAGTAATGATGAACGTAGATTAAAAAAGCTAAGAAGGTCGACATGTAGTGTTGGCGTAGAATATCCACTACCCCATATCATCCTGTGGGAGTCGCAAGAGACGACGGAGACTAATGAAACAGGAGATAGGCAGCAATGTCTTCTCGGTAAAAACTTAAAATAATAAAAAAAAAACTGCGTTTACCAACCCGCCTGACAAGCGTGGCAAATATTGTAATTCTCCTTTCAGGCAGAGATGTAACTTATCTAAGATATAAGTCATATAAGTATCTGGAATACAAATACAAACACAATAAAATACAAACTGTATTTTCATCTTGTAACTATAAAACTTTTTAAAAATTCATTTCGCATCTTGTATTTAAATACCTTTTGTTTAGTGTCTTAATATTTTGTAGATACTATGTTTGCTAAATTATTTTTAGTAATAGATAACAGATTCTATTGTGACATCTTAGGTGCCACTAATTTTAAATGTGAATGTTTTCATAGATAAAACTGAACGCGCCATTGAATTTTTAGTCTGGGGCCAAATTGATAGATGGGATGGCATTTAATTATGTCGCATGAATAAAACATCTTTTGTCGCATAATAGTCTGTGTTTTAGGGAGACACGTAAAAGTTTGGTCGTATGAGAAGCCCCCTGTGGAGCGACTTCTCATTTGGGGGCATGATCATGAGGCCTCATCGGAGAAAAATGAGTAATAAACTGTTTAGATGAACTAGTTTTACTTAAGTCTCAATTAATGCCTTAAAAATATTTTTTTTTATTGAATAAGGCTGAAAAACGAGCACACAGTCCACCTGATAGTAAGTGGTTGCTGCGGCCCATAGACATCTACATCTATCCTCGTTTGCGAAAATGCAGATGCGTTGTAACCCGTGAGGACTAAGTGGAATGCCTCATTTCCAGTAAAAAGAGCTTCCGGCCACCTGCACACCAAGCGAAACGCAGAGGTAAACCTATACTTAACGCTGGTATTCTGTGAGGTCGTGGTACCACCTCGGTTCGAGCCGGCCCATCCGTGCCACAGAAAAAGCTGCGGCGTGGCTCTACCACTGTTATAAAATTATTATGTTGTCTCAGGTTTGCGCGATCAACGCGATTTACATGTAAAAAAATAAACTTTCATTAAAAAGAATGTTGTCACAAAATTATTTAATCTATAAAAAGTATTCAAAAGATACGTATTTTATATGTAGTATTTCATTAGCTGTATTATCTGGTATCTGAAATACTTAATTTTAAAGTATTTTGCATTTTGTATCCAGATACTTTATTTAAGGTATCTTGTACATCACTGCTTTCAGGGAATCTACGGAAAGGTCCATGTTTAGTAATATGCTCAAGATAGGTTGTAATGAATTAATATTTCAAGCCAAAACCAGCGGATTTGTCTCTGCTTTAAAATACTATCAGAAATCAGAGACGCCTCGTGTAACTGGAAGTCATTGTGTAAATATTGCGTAGCTGCAAGTCAAATGTACTTAGACGTTGCATTCCTACTACTACTGCCCCTATTACATTACTATTTGCTTTTTTATACGATAGAGTGACAAACGAGCACACAGTCAACCCGATGGCAAGTGGTTGCTGTGGCCCATAGACATCTACATCTATTCTCATTTGCGAGCCAAAATGCAGATGCGTTGTCAGCCTTGAGGACTAAGACGGAATGCCTCTTTCCCAGTAAAAAGGGTCTCCGGTTCTCTACACTCATCACACGAAATACAGCAGTGTTAAGCTGCTATTTCACGCTGGTATTCTGTGAGAGCGTGGTCCTTCCCCGGTCGAGCCGACCCATTCGTGCTACAACTATACTACTAATATAGCTACAGCATGGCGCTACCACGTAAAAAATAATGATTCCATCTCTTCTTTTTTTAAGAATAAAACTAGAAACAAGCGGTACATTTAAATATTTTATACAACCGACTTCAATATAAATAAAATGAGAAAATCATCGTCAATTAAATACGCATTATTAAAGATAACTCAAAAATGATTATTGATTCATTTTACATGAGACGACACTAGGAGCACCAGCTTTCAAATATAAAAATAACCTTCAAAATCGGTTCACCTAGAAAAAAGTTCTGAGGTAACACACATAAAAAATACAGTCGAATTGAGACCTCCTTTCATTGAAGTCGATTGGAGAACGTAAACATAACAGTTTGAACTAGCGTTCAAGATGCGATCTCTAGCATCATGTGTAGTAGTTCATCGAAGTGTAATTAGTACCTTAATTCATACGTGCGACTAATAGGTCTGAAATAGACTGGGATACAGAGTTACCGACAAAGAAGCAATACCATCATCGCAGCGACGCGACGTGACACGGTGTGAGTATCTATTTTAAACAATAAGTAGTTGTTATTGATTATCTCAGTCAGTTTGAGACAACCAATATAGTACGATAAAACCTTTTCCTTCGACTATTATTCGTATCCTAGACAACGGATAAACTACGCTACACAATATTTGCAACAAAGAGAATATAATCACTACGTTTAATTTGCAACTGCGTCAAAAGATAGACGTTTATACATCAAGTATTTCATTTGATTATCCTTTTGAGAGCTGCCTTTTACGGAAGATCCGGTTTTAATATAAATTATAAGATAACAATTAGGTAGCTGTTATGCCAACCACGTATTTTAAGGAAGGTCAGTAGAAATGAGAAACATTGTACGTATGTATTTGTTTCACCGTCCAGTGATTTCAGACAGCATGAAATTCTTTTATTAAGGAAATTAATTATTCCCAGTATTTCTAAAAATTAAGGAGAATTTTCTTATCTTTTAATTATGTTTTGACTTGACTATGAAACATACATATTGCAGCTGTAGCATGGTTATGGTTGCATCACGAATGGTTCGGTTTGACCAGGGAAGGACCATGATCGCACAGAATATGAGTGTATAAAGCTGTGTTTTGTATGGTGAGTGTTGAGACACCGGAGACCATTCTTACTGATAATGAAGGACAAATACTAAATAACTTAGTTCTCTGTATGTAGAGGTAGGATTCCGTAGTTGCCCGTCACAATACGTAGGCTTTCTTGATAATGAGCATATTGAGTTCGCGGTTTGACCGCTATAACGACTAAAAATGGGCCTAAATAGAACGATAGTAACTGAAGTACTTATTTTCTAATCAGACTTTAGGAAGTGGTATTCAATAAAGATTAAAACACTTTTCGATTTTAAAACCTATTACCCATATAACCTATATAAAGATATACACCTAAGTACGAGTATATAAAGATGCTCCCTGCCTATCCCGCATAGGCAAAAGTAAAGCTATAGTAGTAATGCATAAAAGTAGTTTTCTTCATAAAATGCTTATTCTTACAGTTTACAAATAACATTAAAAAGCTATAATGCAGCTAGTTTTTGGTTATTAAGTGGCGAAGCTTGCGAAGTCACTTATTAAGTGGCGAAGTTTGCGAAGTCACTTATTAAGTGGCGAAGTTTGCGAAGTCACTTATTGATTTCACGATGTCTGTCCGTCTGTCCGTCCGTCCGTCCGTCCGTCCGTCTGTCCGTCTGTCCCACGATTATCTCGAGAATGGTTTCGAATTTTCTAATTCTGTTTTCAGCAATCGATTACTGATCACCCAGGCATCTGAACCTCCTATTTTGGATTATTTTTTCCGTTAGAAACCGCTACAAAGCTGATTGCTTCGCCACTTTGCTATGCTGTTAGCTTGCTAGGTTTATTGATTTCACGATGTCTGTCCGTCCGTCTGTCCGTCTGTCCGTCTGACCCACGATTATCTCGAGAACGGTTTCGAATTTTCAAATTCTGTTTTCAGCAATCGATTACTGATCACCCAGGCATCTGAATCTCCTATTTTGAAACAGAAACAGAAACAGAAACTTTTTTATTCAATATAGATTATAAATAATGCTTATTGAAAGTCACTCCTTTGTATAATTACCACTGGTTCGAAAAAAAAACCTCTGTCCTGGGAAGAACCAGCAAGAAACCCAGCGTTACCCAGTATTTTGAAACTGATTGCTCAACGGCAACCGTTAGAAACCGCTACAAAGCTGATTGCTTCACCACTTTGCTATGCTGTTAGGTTAGGCTGCTAGGTTTATTTACTATGGAGTTGTAACGAAATTTTTACTAATCCAAGTGGATTTTATAAGTTGGTCGATTATTACCCGTTAACTTGTTAATTCTTCTTAACTGTGATAGTTTTCCTTTTAATTTCATTATATATACTACTATCGTGTATACTTTTTACATTTCCGAAAACAGCGGTTTAGTTGTTAGAGAGAGGGAGGGGGGCACATGACTAATGAAAAATACCACTTTTAAATTTAAATATCCCCCCTGAATCGAAAATATAAAAATAAAAAAAATCATCCTCCATTTACCTCTATGGGAGGTACCCAAAATAAAAATGTTTTTTAAGATTTTATTTCACAGTTTTGTGGGCGTGATTAATAACTATAACCTATAACTTTGCCAAATTGCAAATTGGTAGCACCTAGAGTCTAAAAAAACCGCGGACCTTGTTGCTTAACTACGGATCTTTGTCTTTACTCTGTGACTACGGAACCCTAAAAAAATTAGCAAAACCATTACAAATATAATTACGCTCCTCTTATAATTCCGCTTAAATTTGTCCTTTACGACAGTAGTCGAATGGCGGATTCGAACCCAAGTCCTTTGTCCATCACACACACATTTGATTCTTATTCGAGGAAAGATGCAAAAGAAGTCTATGTGCTTTTTTAAAAATATGATGAGTGTGATATGATTTTATTGGATCAAGTTCCCCGTATAGCATAAATGTGCTAAAACAAAAAATAAAAAAAGTAGATAATGATTCATCATTTCTCGATAGGTAATATTGATTTAAAATAATTTATTTTGTAGAATATAAATTAATATCCTGTTTTTATTGGGAACTGTAAATTTTTGGAATTTTAATTGAAATGTATCTGTATTTTATTAATATTTTAAATTATTTTCTACATTTTATTTTTCTACAACGAATGAAAAATAAATGCAAAATTAGTTAAAAAGTTCGACCCTGCCAGGATTCGAACCTGGAATCTTCTGATCCGTAGTCAGACGCGTTATCCGTTGCGCCACAGGGCCACGTGAGTATAAGTTAGAAAATAGAGCTATAATATTTCAAATATATCAAATGATATATCCAAATTCCATACTTTACATGTTACACAGAATTATTATCATTAAAATCACCAATACAACCCTGTAAGTACATATTAGCCCTTTGAATGAGTTTTGCTGGAAATAGCCATATAGGGTTGTATTGGTGATTTTAATGATAATAATTCTGTAAACACATAATCGCTATGGTCGCGAATCATATTTTGTTAAATATACAACCTAACCCTGACCTGCAAATTCCAAAAACCGCAAGAAAATTTGAATTTCGCGGGCCACCCTGGAGCTTCCACCTTAAGCTCGCATATTTAATACGGAACTTCCTGTTTGAAACAGACTAATCTGAGATTAATTATAAACATTTTTTGTAATAAGACAAACAATTTGTTCCTTATGTTATATCTTTATAGATAAAATTAAGGAGTGCATGTGTTCGTAATTCTTCTCCTACAATTTAATCGATTCTAATGAAATTTGAATGCGCTGTTGTCAAGATTAAAAAACCATCCGTGTGAATAGGGTTCCCAACCCTCCCGGATTACCCGGGAGACTCCAGTAATAATGGTTAATCTCCCGACCTCCCGGGGTGTTATAATTTCTCCGGTTTTTATAAAAATTATACGTCTTCGTATCGATTCGGCAGTGTCTGTCTGGTCCGGTGAAGATCTGAAATATCAAGCAATGAAAATTTTACCTTTCAAAGAACCAATGACATGGACAGGAATTATTAAATATTGACTTAAATAGTGACAAACTGTACGATTAGGTTAGACCTTTGCGTGAGATTGAACTACAGCCCGTAGAAGAAAATCGAGTGAATTTAAGCTGGGTTGACTTCTTTACGAAATCGAAAGACAGAAATCATTGTCCTGAATTGAAAAATAGTCACATTTGTTTTTTCCATTCCTGTGTCCAATGCTTCTTGTTAGCCGGTATTCCGCATGATGGAACAATCATGGAGCAAGGAAAGAAACCGAATGAGTGTTTCTTTAGTAAAAGCAGAGTTACAAGTACTAACAAACTTCAATTTTTCATGTAAAAACTTTTATAATTTTGTAGTGGAAAAACCGACAAATATTCGATGTTGCTCGAAAGCAAAGTAAACATAAGTTTAAAAATTAAAAAAAAATTCAAATTCACCTCGTATATTATAATAAAACCGATCGTAGCCAAGAACGACACACTTCTGGAAATTGAGAATCAGGCTTATGACATCAATTCGGCATAAACTAGTCGCTTATGATCAAATCGAAGGTAGACATATGTTTCTTTTTATTCATAGATAAAGCGCTTTAACGCTGATGCTATTATGACTCCCTGGTAGTTACCAAAGACTCTTAAATATAATAATTATTAACAAAAATGAACTCATTATACTTACTAATTACTTAATCTGTTATTAACTAACAAATAGAGTTTCTTTGCATCATCTGATAACGGGTCCGATAAAATACTATTACTACTATCAATTAAGGACAAATGTAAATTACAATTTGCTCTTTCTCTTGAGTTCTGGGCACATTCTATCAAAATGTGATAAACATCATGGATTATTACAAGATGAAAAATTTGGTGAGGTAGTTTTTCGCATCAAGTATAAAAATTTATTGCACGGAATGTGTTCAGATCTGAGTCTCAATATTGTTACAGTGTCGCGTCTACACAATGGTCTGTTATCTACCCAGGTTGATCGCATTGGGTGCGGCTAGATCGTACGGTAAATAAATATTCTTTTCAGAGATCATAACAATATTTATTCAATAAATGTATGTAATTTTGAAATGTAGGGATAATATCAATGTCAATGCCAGCAGAAATAGCTTGCTTGGCTAAGATATCAGCTTTTTCATTACCCTTTAAGCCAATGTGCGAAGGTATCCACTGTGAATATTCTGGAGTCAGTTTGTAACTCAACTAGAAGGTTTAAAATCGCATATGCTACCGGTAAGTCTCGGAAAACCGAAGTACACCGAGCATGGTGTTGAAGTGCACTTCTTGAATCTGTTAAAATAACGACATTGTTATAATTATTTGATTGTGTGTAGGATAAAGCTTCGTAGATTGCCACAAGCTCAGCTTCCATTATTGAAATACTCCCATTGATTTTTAACTTTATTGCCATGCCGTGCAGTATATCGTAAAATTAAACCCCGATTCCGAAATTATATTTCGAACCATCTGCAAATATTTTCAGGTAAGACGAAAACTGTTTGTTGAGATAATTAATACACATGTTTTTCAAAGTCACTTCATGGTATTGATGTTTAGGGTTTGGAACTCCATCTATATTTGGTGTGGTTGGTTGCAGGGTTGGCTGATTTAAATCAGACTGATTTAAATCATGATTTAAGTCACGATTTAAATCGCTTGATTTTGATTGAAAAAATCATTGATTTAAATCAACACGTATAAATTAATGTAATAAGCAGAAAATGAAATAAACTGGCTTAAAATAAGGTAAAACCTTTTATTGATTTATGTTATTGTTATTATTCTACTACAACAGTCTCATAGACTTTGGAAAATCAACAAAGACGGAGCGATGAAACTTAGTAAAATCAACCAAAATTTTTTTCGAGAAATTCACCCTTAAGATATGAACTATAATTAATACAGTATTAGTTATTTTACTCTTAATCAGTTTCATACAAATGTATTCATAAACTTTAATCCTACTATGTCAAAAAGTGTAACCAACTCGTGAATTTCCAAATATATATACTGAATTTTTTTAAAAAAGTCAGCATTTGATTAAAATTAAAAAAGTCATGATTTTTCTTTAAAATCAGTATGATTAGATTAAATTAAAAAAAATCATAATTGTTTTTAAAATCAGTATGATTTGATTAAAATTTAAAAAAATCATCCCTGGTTGGTTGATGGTTGGTGAATGCTGTGTTTGATACGCTAGGAAAATCACAAGGAGCCCAGATTGTATATAGATAAAATCATAACAACTATTCTCAGGTTTAAATTAAAACCTATTTTAATTATTAAGTCCTGTGGAAATTTGTTATATGCGCCGTGTAATGGCGGTTTAAGAATAAGCACTAACCTATATCATTCCGTGGGTGGTGCAAGAGGCGGGAGAGGGAAATAAGTTAGCGGATGGGCAGCAGTGCCTTCCTAATAAATGCTAAAAAAACTGCGTTTGCCAACCCGCTTGCCAAGCGTTGCAACTATGGTTAATATTCCCTCTATGAAGCAATCTATGGGGGAGGCCTATGTTCGGTAGTGGACTTTATTAGGCTGTAACGGAACACTGGAACTATGCAAACTAAAATGTAAGTTTTAAGGAATTCCACAGTAAACGTGTAAGATCGCAAAGACTCGGAGCCGCGGCAAAGGGACTTCTTTTGTGAAAAAGACTCTTTGAATCCAAGGCTATCAATAACCACGTTTTCAGAATCGTTTAAATTATTAATGATGTTCTACGAGTAGGTTTACGTGGTAGAGCCATGCCGCAGTTATATTACTGGTATAGCTGTAGCACGAATGGGTCGGCTCGACCGGGGAAGGATCACGCTCCCATAGAATACCAGCGTAAAATAGCAGCTTAACACTGCTGTGTTTCGTATGGTGAGTGTAGAGAACCGGAGACCCCTTTTACTGGAAACGAGGCATTCCATCTTAGTAGTCACGGGTGACAACGCATCTGCATTTTGATTCGTAATCGAGGATTGATGTAGATGTCTATGGGCCACAGCAACCACTTACCATCAGGTGGACTGTGTGCTCGTTTGTCACAATTGCGCATGCCATAACTGAGAATAATTATGCATAACGTTGGATGATTATAATGTATATAATGTTTTTATGTAAAATAATATATAAATGGATGTTACAAATTATGTAAAAAATACCTGTACGACTCGTGAGGATTCTTTTCAGAGAATAAATTAAAAAATACACCGCAAAAATAAACTTAATACAAATAAATAATACGACGGCGAACGACGTTAAATAGGGTCACGAAGGTTAAATATCTGGGACACTGGGTCACTGATGACCTCTCTGATGATCTTGATATTGAACGTTAACGTAAGACATTGGCAATAAAATACAACACAATGACTCGAAGGTGTGCATTTTGCACAAATCTTTTTAAGGCATACTGTCTTTCACATACCAATTTTATAACACATTATTGATAAACCTAAGAACACTCGTAAATATCTGTTTCACCTGGCCTCTCATTTCTTACAGGGTTATAAAGCTATTAATCCGCCGGCCTGATTCAATGCATGTTAGCAATTTCACGTGTCCTCGTGATAAAATAGGGATTAACAATTTCATTGGAGGAATCAAACACGGGTTGCCCCGGTTGGAATTTAACCGGCGCCTGCACCTGATCACCACGGCTCTAATTATTTTATCACGTGGCACGTAGTGGAACCATCTTCAGCATACTAAATGCTAAACGACGTCTATTTGAGCGACAGTTATATATAAAGAAGCCTCGGCGCACGTTTCCCATAAATCAGTGGAAGGCCTTGAGAACCCATTAATTAGTTATGTACAACGTTTATTGGATAATTTTCATACTTAAACATGGCATATTAAAAGCACAAGGCGTTAAAAATTCAGACAAGAATGAGTACGATACATTTCAATCGTGTAGTCATCATCATCATCATTACAGCCCTTCAAAAGTCCACTGCTGAACATAGGCCTCCCTCAAGGAATGCCACAAAGCACGGTCCTGAGCCACCTGCATCCATCTAGTGGGGAGACGCCCTACACTTCGCCTACCGGTACGAGGCTGCCACTCGAGAACCTTTCTTCCCCATCGGTTGTCGGTTCTTCGAGCTATATGGCCGGCTCACTGCCACTTCAGCTTACTAATCCGCTGGGCTATGTCGGTCACTCTGGTTCTACTGCGGATATCCTCATTTCTAAGTTTATCACGCAGAGAAATTTCGAGCATAGCCCTCTTCATAGCTCGCTGAGCGACCTTGAGAATCGTGTAGAGGCGGTGTAAAAATATGCAATACTCCGTAATCCCGCGGGTGCCCTAAGAGAAGACAGAGGAAAACTGAAGCAGCAGATAAGCATCAACAATTTCTTGATAACAATTCAATATAATTAAAACAACCCGCCTGCCTAGCGCGTTAACTATGGCAAAAACCCCTCTAGGAGGCAATATATGCGAGAGGCTCAGCAGTAGATTTTTAATACACTTAATAATACTTATACTTAGGAACACGTAGAAAAATCAACTTAAAAAAAAACGAACTACACTACCCAATACTTATGGAGTGTAGAGTACAAAGAGAACCATCTTATAAGGGGCGAAAGTTGAAAAAGTGTCCTACTATTTACTGAAAATAGAGGTTCCAAAACCTACCACAATAGCGCTGGCGTCTGAAAAACTACGATATGAAGATAGCTGTTGTGAACGGAGTGAAGTCAGCTGAATTCAAATATTTAAAAAATTTCATGACTAGAGTAGTTAGTAAAATGCCAGTATACAAAATCTCAACTATTTACGTAGTACAAAACCAAGCGGATTGGTCGGTCCTTGTTTATTTTTCCATTTTATTCTAATTACTTTTGGCGCTTTTTTTTAATTTATCCTGTGTTACCGCAGCGCCACCCTTATTGGACACGTTTTTAAGGACACTTCATAAATGGAGATGGTCCTCCTCTCTACACTACACTCATATCATGACTACACTCCATATGTTTACTGTCAAAATGGCGTCGATAAAGCAGCGCCATTTTGACCCATTATTATTCGAATGACTGATGAGAGATATCGTATCACAGAGCCATCTATGCAAATAAGGCTGCAGTTTTTGAGTTACAAGAAAGTGTTAACCGGATGACCATATTACGCACACGTACTGTAGATGGAATCATTTCAAGTAGGCTAAACCCATGTTGTTGTTTGCAAATGGTTTTAGATATACCTACGTGAAGAAGGATCGTGAGGGTGAGGGTGAGGAATACGTGTCGTGTTCTTGTAATGAATTGAGTATGGTTTTTTTTATGAGCAAAACTGAACAGCATTTATTTAACATTCTATCATTTCAACCCTTCACAAGTGTACTGCTGGATATAGGTCTCCCCCAAGGAAGGCCAAAAAGCACGGTCCTGAGTCACCTCCATCCATCGACAGCCTGCATGTCTTACCAGGTCGTCACTGCATCTAATGTCGGGCCACTCTACACTTGCCTCCCGGTACGAGGCTGCCACTTGTGAACCTGTCTTTCCCATCAGTTCAATCATACTTTAAAATATATGTTATTAAACTTAGCTAATAAAGAGTAACAACATTCTGTATAACATTTACGAAGCAGAGAGGTAAAATTGTAACTTACTAAAGTCCTATTATTTAAATTATATTAATTTGAATAATTTACATTCGAGACTATATAATTAAAAATTAAAAATTTTGTACAGCAGACTTCAATATAAGTGACTTCAATATAAGTGACTTCAATATAGGTTATTTAAGAATAACTCAATAACCATTGGTCTGACCTTGATCAAATTCATATGGGACCACACGAGAACTATCAGCTTTCATATAAAAAAAGAATCATCGAAATCGGTTCGACCAGTACAAAGTTATGAGGTAACAACACACATATAAAAAAAACATACACTCGAATTGAGTAAAGTCTTCTTTTTGGAAGTCGGCAGAAAATAGAATAAAATCGTCAGATTATATGTATATATAACATGTTACACGATACTTTATGTATCTTAAACTTCTTTTATAACCATAACAACAACGTGATTTTCAAATTGACACTTTTACAGAATTGAGAAAATACAGATAGAGTTGATGTAAAATAGATGTATGATATGCGACACCTACTTCATCTTTTTACTTTCAGAGAGATTCAAGATAAGATGGCGTTTAAAGCTAGAATAAGACAAATTGAAAATATCAACCTTAACACTATGATATTTGCTATTATAAATTTTGGGTACGCGCTTCATGATGGCATTCATACCGTCTTAGTTAAAGAGGGGTCTTGCTCGTACGATACTTAGGAATGCCGTACCGGATATTAGCTAGTTTTCGCGTCATACGTAACTGTATATCATCTTATTTTGTTGGTTTGAACTTAAATCACAGACATCATATAGTTTGTTGCTTGAAATATATAAAATTTACAGAAGTTTTTTTAATAGAAAGATAACAAAGCGTCACATAATCCGCATGATGCTGTAACAAATAGACACCTAAATCTATGGTCAGCTAAGAATCAAAATGTAGATGTACCCTGTCACTCCTGAAAACTAAGTTGAAATACCTCGCTACAATAAGCGGCCAAGTGCGAGTCGGACTCGCTCATGAAGGGTTCCGTAGCAGCAAGTAACATAATTTACGATTTATGACGTATTAAAAAAACTACTTACTAGATCTCGTTCAAACCAATTTTCGGTGGAAGTTTACATAGTAATGTACATCATATATATTTTTTGGTTTTATCATTCTCTTATTTTAGAATTTACAGGGGGGGGGGGGCACACATTTTACCACTTTGGAAGTGTCTCTCGCGCAAACTATTCAGTTTAGAAAAAAATGATATAAGGAACCTCAATATCATTTTTGAAGACCTATTCATAGATACCCCACATGTATGGGTTTGATGAAAAAAAAGTTTTTGAGTTTCAGTTCTAAGTATGGGTGGGGGACCCCCCAAAATTTATTGTTTTTTTTTCTATTTTTGTGTGAAAATCTTAATGCGGTTCACAGAATACATCTACTTACTAAGTTTCTACAGCATAGTTCTTATAGTTTGTGAAAAATGTGGCTGTGACATACGGACGGACAGACAGACAGACATGACGAATCCATAAGGGTTCCGTTTTTTGCCATTTGGCAACGGAACCCTAAAAAGGATATCCAGTTTTCCTTACAATACGAAACACAATAACATTATGATGCTAATTTAGACTGGTATATCCATATAATTTAAGAGTAACTGCTGAGGGAATTGTAAGTGGTCCCATTTCAAACTACACTTTTTTTTGATACGACTTAGGGACCTTTAGGAAAACAGCCTACTCCTTTTTAAAAGGCCGGCAACGTATCTGCAATTCCCCTGGTCTCCCTGGTGTTGCAGTTGTTCACGGGCGGCGGTAGTCACTTACCATCAGGTGAGCCGCATGCTCGTTTGCCCCCTCTCCTATAAAAAAAACACGATAAGTATGTACAGTGAAATGGAATATACCAATATTTTTATTATTTTGATGTAATCTCGATGTGTATCAGATGTGTGTAAGGTAATTGTAACAAAATACCCGTTTTCCGGTCATAGAAAATTATTTTTATTTTTCTTCGCAGAAAAAAAATATATATTTCATTTTATTTCAACCTACGCTATACCTACCTACATTGAAATGAATGCCGGCTGTTTTTGTTGAATACCGAACAAAGATAATAGCAGTCTTTGGAAGTTTAAAAATAATCACAAATCAATGGTGCTAAAGCCTACCGGCCACAAATATATCTGTCACCATTGAAATTGTTAATAGCAATTTTACATGACGATTTACCAGGTGGTCCGTTAAGGAAAACACAGTGAGGAAACCTGTATGTCTGGGGAATATAATACATTATGGACTGTAAATTTAAACAACTGGCGAAACAGTACGTTGGACAAATAGCTGTTATGGTTGTATGACATATGTGGCATTTCTGAGATATACCGTGTGTAACAAACAACACGGTGATCCTTTTAGGAACGTATAGATATAGACGACCGGAGTAAGGTCGCGCTCTCACAGAATACAAGCGTGAACGAGAGAATAATGCTGCTGTGTTTCGTATAGTGAGAGAACCAGAGATACTTCAACTGGTGACAAGGCATTCCATCTCAATCCTCAAGGGAATCAAGGCGTCTGCATTTTGATTCTGAATCGAGGAGAGGTGTAAATGTCCATGGGCCACAGCTAGGGTTACCAACTCTCGAAAAGACCAACCCGGGAGAATTTTATGAAATAGAGTAGGGGGAAGAGCGGGGGGGGGGGGGGAGATTGAAAGAAATACTCAATTATTTTGCGTGACAGAGAGTTGAATATTGAGAATTGACAACGTCGACGGCGAGATTATTGCGCCCCGGGAGGTCGTGAGGTTAACCATTGTTACCCGAGTCTCCCGGGCAATCCGGGAGGGTTGGGAACCCTAGCCACAGCATCCACTTACCATCAGTTGAAATATGTGCTCGCTTGTCACCCTTATTTTATATGTTATTTTATAAACACAGCAGCCTAGTCGGTACAGAGGTCGTAAACACGACTGCTGATCACATTCCAATCCATGATGTACACGATAGGCATGGCTTATATGATAGTGAAATCTTTTTTGGTCACTATTAATGGGGGTTTTACTGTTCGTATAGCTAACTTACTAATTTTAATCATGTGAAAAAATGTTACTCACATCTGAACGAATTGACACTCGCACCTTTGACAATGCTCGTAAAACCCGACCAATGAATAGGTAATAATAATAAACCAAACCAATGAAGGCTATCAAAGAGGTAATAAACAATTTGCAAACAAACATTTTCAGTATACGTAACTGTCCATCATCTTACTTTGTTGGTTTCACATCATACAGTTTGTCGTTGCTTGAAATAGATAAAATTTACAGTTTTTTTTTAAATAGAAGGATGACAAAGCAGCGTTTTAACCGCATGATACTGATAGATTTAGGTGTCTATTAATCATAGACACTTAAATCCATTGTCAGCTAAGAATCGAAATGTAGATATACCCTATCACTCCTGAAAACTAAGTTACATAAGTAAATACTTTTAATTCGATTTTTTATGGTCAAGTTTTCTGAAGTAAAGTAATTTCTATACAATTGAATACTGATTATGATAACGTACTTAACTGGAACCACTGGGTTTTTGTTTTTGTTACATGTTAAATAATGTTGAGATATGTCTATGTTATAGATCTAAACAGAGATGTATATTATAAAGTACATCACCCTCTCAGAAATGAGCATTTTTTTTATAGGATAAGGGTGACAAACGAGCACACAGTCCACCTGATGGTAAGTGGTTGCTGCGGCCCATAGACATCTACATCTATCCTCTATTACAAATCAAAATGTAGATGCGTTGTCACCCGTGAGGACTAAGATGGAATGCCTCATTTCCAGTAAAAAGGGCCTCCGGCCACCTGCAGTCACCAAGCGAAACGCAGAGGTAAACCTCTACTTCACGCTGGTTTTCTGTGAGGTCGTGGTACCACCCCGGTTCAAGCCGGCCCATCCGTACGACAGCAAAAGCTGCCGCGTGGCTCTACCACTGTTACAATTTATGTCTTATTATCACAAAAACTTAAGGCAGAGTAATTGGGTAAAGGAAATTCTTACCGGCAAATCAATAATTTTGCGATATTCAGAGACTGAGACAATAGGTACTGTGAAAATTGCTAGTAATTTTATAGTATGTATGTAGGTTGAGCATGAATAATAAATATGGTATCGTTAAATTAAAGTTTATGAAGATTTACTTAGAACCTTATGTATGAGTCGGCAGAGGAATATGCAAAATATATAAATAAATAGAAGCAATGTGTATCTTAATAATATCACAGAGTAAATAATAGTACTAGTTTATTAAGTTGTAAGTGTTGTTGTGTCTTTCCTAGTGTAGTGGTGCTGGGAGTAGTGGTACTGGGATTAGTGATGACAGGGATAGTGCACGCAATTGAGGGAGGGCGGGAGGTGCTCTTAAAACTACGTAAGACCAGGTAATACACATTTATTTATTCTGTCGAGCGGATGTACGCAAGGTAATTTTTACCAACTTTAATATAATGGATTTCCGCAAAGTAACGCCTGATTCTATTAAATTAAACAGGATGTTCTCAGAATACCACTAAAATATCAGCTTATTTCTGCTGTGTTACGTATGATGAGGGAGGAGAATAGGACACTATTTTGCTGGTGACTAGGCGTTCCATCTTGATCATTGGGGGAGAAAAGATTGTTTTGATGAAGGAGAGTTAAATCCACTTTTATGTGCTCGTTTGTGTTGAATGAAAATAAAATTAGCATACAGCGTTGACTTATCTTCTATTACACGTTGTACAGTAATCACCTTTATTTCCAATAAAAACAAATTATCACAATAAATTAAAACTGAGATTTTTGCACAATTTTAATTCTCATCAGATACTGACGTTGATACAAATGTATTAAAATTTAAAATTCATGCGACGTGCATATTCAGCATTGGTTGTCACATTTTCGATGTTTAATTTGAAAAAATAAAGATTTAAATTTTACGGAGTCAGTGCGGGGCCATTTGCAGTTTGTTTAGACCGTAAAACATTTACCTCGTTATGTGTAAGGTAACGAAATCCTTGTGTAAGAAAGACGATGGCGTTATCGATACCCATGGTTTAACTGGAATTATAACGGAGAGTTAAGTCTGTCCGTCGTGACCAAAATTCGGTCTGGAGGAAATTACACCCGTACGTGTTAATTGTTTGGCATTGATTGCTTCTTTTAAGTGGTTTTAAAGATTACTTGTGTCTGTTTAACATGCTTTACATATTATAAAAAAGGTAAATAAACATTTGTTTTTCTGCCGACTTCCAAAAAGGAGACGGTACTCAATTCGACTGTATGTTTTTTTATGTGTGTTACCTCATAACTTTGTACTGGGTGAACCGAATTCGATGATTCTTTTTTTATATGAAAGCTGATAGTTCTTGTGTGGTCCCATATGAATTTAATCAAGGTCAGACCAATAGTTTTTGAGTTATTCTGAAACAACTTATATTGAAGTCGGCTGTACAAAATTTTTAATATTAAATTATTTTTAAATCAAATTTCTTTCACGTGCATACGTCATGTCACGATCTGCATTCAAAAAAGCCCGTTACATCTTATTAGCAACCTTGGAATGTTCATTTACAAAATTGATAGAAATAACTCATTGTTCAATTACGTATGCAATACTTACCGGCTATAAATTCTAAATAATAATAATTCTTTAACATTTCCACAATTGAGTTTACATAATTGTTACAATGATAAGCAATACGTCATTTGTAACATAGCAATTAGACAAGTGTAGAATTCTCGGTCTTCCAGCTAGGTTACTTGGTATCTGTGTTTAGGAGACAGTCCGAAATAATGCGCTTTGGTAGTGTTGTAGATATAAATAATTTAAAATTAAAAATTTTGTACAGCCGACTTCAATATAAGCGACTTCAATATAGGTTATTTAAGAATAACTCAATAACCATTGGTCTGACCTTGATCAAATTCATATGGGACCACACGAGTCTGTCAGCTTTCATATAAAAAAGAATCATCGAAATCGGTTCGCCCAGTACAAAGTTATGAGGTAACACACATAAAAAAACATACACTCGAATTGAGTACCGCCTCCTTTTTGGAAGTCGGCAGATAATTTAAAATTAAAAATTTTGTACTGCCGACTTCAATATAAATATTAAGAAAAGAATATTTTTTTATTCAATATTGATTATCACATAATACTTATTGAAACTCATTTTTTTTTTACCAAACCAGGACCAGGACTGGTGTGTTTTCCGAACATGGGGTGTATTCGGAAAACACCCCAGTCCTGGGAAGAACCAGCAAGAAACCCAGCGGGACTTTTTTTTCAAACATATTTCACTTAACAATAACTTTGTTTATACATTTTTTAAATGATTTTTCTGCCGACTTCCAAAAAGGAGACGATACTCAATTCGAGTGTATGTTTTTTTTATGTGTGTTACCTCATAACTTTGTACTGGGCGAACCGATTTGGATGATTCTTTTTTTATATGAAAGCTGATAGTTCTCGTGTGATCCCATATGAATTTGATCAAGGTCAGACCAATGGTTATTGAGTTTTTCTTAAATAACCTATATTGAAGTCGCTTATATTGAAGTCGGCTGTACAAAATTTTTAATTTTAAATTATCATAGAACCAGCATGGTGGCGATCAACTTATTCCCAGGGGTTATTGTCATTTATGTAGTCCTTGATATTATAATAACCCTTTTTGTACAGTTTTTCTTTAATAAAACTTTTAAACTTGTTTATTGACAAACTTTGAATATGTTCTGGGATTTTGTTTTAAAAGCGTATACATTGCGCCATAAATGAATTACTGATTCTGTGGAGTCTAGTAATAGGCATTACAAGCTTATGTTTGTTCCTAATGTTTAAAGTATGCACATCCATATTCTGGGAGAAGCTGCTATATACTACGCGTATTAAATTGAACAGTGTAAGAATCTGTTTTGGAACGAAGTTCTTTATTGGACGGTACGAGTTTGGCGGATGAGGGCTAAGCGAGAAAAGGTGTAAGATTTTTCCGTTACGACCCCTTCTGACGTAGAGTATAGTTTTTTTTAATAGGAGAGGGGGCAAACGAGCATGCGGCTCACCTGATGGTAAGTGACTACCGCTGCCCATGAACAACTGCAACACTAGGGAGGGAACTGCAGATGCGTTGCCGGCCTTTCAAAAAGGAGTAAGCTCTTTTCTTGAAGGTCCCTAAGTCGTATCGGTCCGGAAAAATCGCTGATGGTAATCGATTCCACAAGGAAGTCGTGCGAGGAAGAAAACATCTTCTAAATCGCACAGTGGTGGACCGCCAATCCAATCCACAGTGGTGGATGGTATCGGGAGTTCTGCCGCGATGTGCGTTCGTGAAATAGAATAAAAAAATAAATAATAGTATCCATCTCCCTCGCACGTTTTCTTATCTTGCCATGAAAGAAATATTATTTTAAATGACGCTTCATTAGACGCTAGTAATGTAAGTTAAATTAGTATTGTATTTGTTAATCATCAATAATATAATACGTTTATCAATAATAATAGACTAGGAAAGGAACTTCGTTCCAACTGTGTGTTCCACGACAATCACGCATGGTTTTTCTTATAGTATATTTCTGAATAGATTTGTTCGCAGTATAGGAAAACATCGCAAAAAGCCTTTTAACGTTTAGTACCAGTATTTGAATACTATTAAGTATGTACTAAGTAAGTAACCGGCGTAAATGGCAAAATGAAACGACTTTTTTTTTTAATAAAACTAAAGTGACTAGTGAATGATTCTTTTTTATACTTCAACAGTATTTCCATATCAATTCTAAGAAAAAGATTTTCCTTTAGGGTGAATAAAAAATAAAATAATGTATGATTTTTTTTAATGTAACATTATAGTTATTGTTGTAACTTGTGTTATTTCTTAGTCCACTTAAAAGGGAAATTTAGTAAAATATTAAAAATAGAAACTTCAAACAAGGAAAATAAGGAAACAATTTTCACATAAAAGTTTCTGAAGTCGGGGCTATGCAATGATTTTTTTTGAAATTAATATTAATTCAATTAAATATTTCACGTTATTATTATTCTTTGCTGTTTAGTGGCAGCTTAATAACATCTACTAACCCATTTCATCCCTTGGCTGGTCCGTTCGAAGCGACGGACTTTTTTTCGTTTTTTATAGAATAAGGGTGACGAACGAGCACACAATTCACCTGGTGGTAAGTGGATGCTGTGGCCTAAGATGTGTGTGGATAATGATATAATGATGTGTGTGTGTGTGAGTGTGTGTGTGGGTGTGTGTGGATGAAGAATCAAGGTGCAGATGCGTTATCACCCCTGAGGACTAAGATTGAATGCTTCGTTTCCATCTTTCATCATCTATTCATCTATATATATTTATCTATAACTTGTTAAAAGTCAGATACATGTAACTGTTGCGTTTAATACCATGAGTGTTAAATACTCTTTTAACCTGTTTCGTAGAATTAATAATGACAAACGAGCACACAGTCCACCTAATAGTAAGTGGATGTAGTCGCACATAGACACCGTCTTCGATTAAAAATGAAATGTTAAGCTGTGTTACACGGCTTCAAATTGATGTTTTTTCATATATATATATATATATATATATATATATATATATATATATATATATATATATATATATATATATATATATATATATATTAGTGAATAATAATTTTTTTTTTAATTTTTCTTCAATAGAACTATTGTAAAATTATAACAGAAAAATAATGAACAGTGAATAAATTTTTACACACACAAAACACATTTTAATGATTAAATTTCAAATACTAATAGGTTTATACCTTCTATTTTTGTTATACTATTATTTTATCTATTCTTATCTTATTTATATTCTTTATTATTCTTCTTATTTATATATTTTTATATTCTTATTTTATCTATTATTTTAGTCTGTTAAGATAATATACTAAAGAAGAGCACTGTGTTCTGAAATAATAGATAATATTAAGTTCAGATATATTTAGAGTAATATAGATCATAGAGTATTTATTTTATAATTTTATATGTGATTGTTACGCAAATGGTAAAAATAAAAATTAGTCATAATAGACTGTAGGTAAACAATAAGCATTAAGCAGGGGAGAGACACGACACGGCCGCTAGGTCTCCCTGGCAGACCTGACAGACGTGGGACGTGGGTTAGTGGGTTATGGGGAGAGGGCTAACTAACGGGATAAAATCTAACTAAAGCAAATTTTTCATTTCTCATTTACATTCACCCGTCGCTCACTTAGTAGGTGCAACAGGCGAACTGCAAAAATTGCCACTACTTTGTAAATGTTTCACGATTGCTGGTAAAACAAATTTCGACGCTTTATATAGTCCTGCAACTGTCTCATATAATCGCGATGTTAATTCTGAAGGGCGACATCTGTTAGCATGAGAAGCAAAATTTGCACGGTGTAAGGGCACAAAATTCTGAACTGTTCGTTGGACATCAGGTGCGACATCTATACTAAATGACGATTAATTCTAACTTGTGACGTCCTATGAATTACCTTCATGATACGAATGCTTTAGTTTCTGAGGTTAGGACTCATAAAATACTACCTAAAAGTATAAATTTGTAATGGATCGCAAATTCTTATAAATAACATTTTTAAAAGAAATGTTCTGCAAAAAATATATTATTGACCTTGGCCAGAACATAGATTTAACCAAGTTGGCGCCATGTTGGCCCAATACAATGTCGGAACCTGAGAGGCTATCCCACATTTTTTCATCAAGTTTTGCTCCATTCATAATTTTATTATTAATGCTGCTAATATTCATCCTAAATTATTAATAGATGAGTAAAGTAAAGTAAAGTTGCAACTTATTTACGTCCCACTGCTGGGCACAGGCCTCTCATTTCTGAAAGGGTTTTAGGGCAAGAAAATGTCCACCGCGCTGCCCCAATGCGTGTTGGCGAACTTCACATGTCTTCGAAATATTTTTTTTCTTATTTCTCAGACATGCAGGTTTCCTCACGATGTTTTCCTTCACAGCCGAGCACGTGGTAAATCAGCACTTGCAAATTGCAAATTGCAATTAACAATTTCATTGGTGCCGGCGGGGATCGAACCCGGGTTGTTCGAGTACTGTGAAGCTTACAGCGAGCGCCAACCAATAGATGAAAATATATTAATTTTAGTAATGATGTTTGGTTAATTCCTCCAATTGTTCCTACAATAACATTAAAAATTATAATAAGTAATAAAAATTATTATTTATGTAATAAAACAATAAAATTATTGGGGATTTTTTTATCAAGTTATTAAAATAAAACAATTAAATCAAGATAAACCTTCAATAATAATAGGAAATCAAAAGTGAAAGTGGGTTGATTCTATTTTTATTGAAATGGGTGAATAAATTTAAATTGAAAATAAGTTACATATTAATTTCAAGTTTTTTTTAATAAAACTAAAAATAAAATATTAATAGATGCAATTCATTGAGTAAGAAAATATTTTAGGGAAGCTTCTGATGATAAAAGATTAAAGAAAGGGATAAATCTTAATAAATCGATTTCTAATCCAATTCAACATCCTAATCAAGAATTAGCTGAAATAGGAATTAAAGATCTAAACAAAGAATAAAAAAAGTTATTTTATTTTAATTTAAATTAAAAATGATCTAAAATAGGGGGTTAGTTTTGTATTATAAATTCAATATAATAAGAGAGTAATCGCCATAGCTGGAACTCATGCTTCGGTCCGGACACTTTAGTACTGATATACCTTTGATAGTGGGACAAAAGAAACCTCTACATCTGGGATTAATTCTTTCGATTTTATTCGTCATAATTACCTCTATGATTGAGACAGCGAGTGTATTTTACCTCTTTTACAGAGACTATATTTTTAGGGATTAGTTCTTTCGATTTTATTCCTCATAATTACCACTATGATTGAGACAGCGAGTGTATTTTACCTCTTTTACAGAGACTATATTTTAGGGATTAGTTCTTTCGATTTTATTCGTCATAATTACCTCTACAATTGAGACAGCGAGTATATTTTATCTCTTTTACTCAGACTATATTTTGTGTACCGTTTTGTTTATTAATTCTTATTCTACCCGCAAATTCCGCACTTGGCTAATTATGTAAACGTGACCTTCAGTTTTAGTTTAGTTTTGCTATCGTCCGAATGTTTATTTGAAAAAATATTTAATAATTGCACATTTATAACTGAAATAACTTATATTCTCACCTCTATTAATGGAACCCTTTGTAAATTAGACAGAAATTTATTTAGACCTGGATATCTGAGACACTGGGTAAGTGGAATACCTGTTTAAGTGAGACAAATTTGCAGGTCTCTTAAGGTCCCAGTTATCCAAGTTTCACTGTATTTATATTTTAGTGTAAGATGCACAAAAAGTTTTGATACTATTAGATATGGTTTAATTCTATAAAATATAATAAAGCGAGAAATCTACTTAATTTATTCTATCAGAATAATCCTTTAATCAGGCACTTTATTTAAAAAAAAAGGGGTTTCCTTTATATTTGGGGTATGGACCCAAAAGCTTAAATTTAGCTTATTATAATTGAATAAAACTAATTTTACGGATTCTAGCGCGCTTAATTAACTAATTTTTTATTAAATTCCCGACATTTCGACAATGGTCACGGGGGACTGAGGTGATTGACGTCCCGATGTCAGAGTTAACCCGCAGTACCTTCAGTTTTTTTAATTAGTAGTTTTGGTCCGATCTACGCAGAATGAACTTACTGTGTCTTGAAGTCTTGCAGTGGTATGCTTGGGTTTAGCCTTAATTTTATTAATTACAGGATCCCAAGCAGGTGGTACCCAGTCTCCCTCTCTATTGAAATTAGGATGTTTCTTAATTTCAACAGCCTTGCGTATCATCCTTGTCAGGAATCCATGTTGAATTTGTGATTCATCAAATCTAATGTAATGGCGGGGACCGTCTAGTATATGATCACAAACTGCAGACTTCCCGGAATGTCGGTGTTTCACGTCAGCTATGTATTCTTTTATGCGAGTTTTGATAGATCGTTTTGTTTGCCCTATATATGAGAGACCACATTCATAATGAAGCTTGTACACTCCTGCATATTGTAGAGGGATATTGCACTTGACGGATGATAAGAACTGACTAATCATCTTCGGCGGCTTGAAGAATGTTCTAATAGAAGCTCGCTTCAAGATGTAGCCTGTTGATGTTATCTGTGACACCTCTGATTTATGGTAGTACAGCAGGCACACGCTTGATTGTGGCCGGCTTCACTCAGTCACTGTGACGTAGGCGCGAGACCCGAAGCTTGTTATCGTGCTTTTTGTCTTGCAATACTTGCTCGACGTGCTGAAGCTCGGCGGCCAGATGTTTTCTGTCACAGATCCCTCGTGCTCTCTGAAACAAAGATTTTCTCACGGTAGCTAACTGTGATGGATGATGGTGCGATTCACCATTTAAATATCGGTTGGCATGGGTCTTTTTCCTACACACAGTGTGACCAATAGTGTTATCAGGATTTCGAATGACTAAAACATCTAAGAAAGCTAAAGAATTGTTTGCCCTTAACTCCATTGTGAATTGTATTTTAGAGTTTATGGAATTAAGGTGGTCTAAAAATGCAGTTAATTTGTCAGATGGTAAAATTGTGAAAGTATCGTCTACGTACCGCTTGTAGAATCTTGGATTTACAGGAGCAGTAAGAAGGGCTTTCTCCTCGAAGTCCTCCATGAATATGTCGGCGACTACGGCATATACAGGCAAGCCCATCGCCACACCATCTACATGCTTGTAGAACTCTTCCTTTCACAATAGATAGCCAGATGTCAGGCAGTGTTTGGGTAATACTGCATATTCTGTAGGCATGTTGTTATCTTCTAGCTTCCTAGTTACAATTGAGATGCAGTCTTCAATAAGTAAGCATGTGAATAGTGACTGAACGTCAATACTGACCATATTCATTGTCAGCGAGATGTAGGTCTTTTATCTTACTAACAAAATGGTAGGAATCTTTTGTGTGTGCTCTGGTGTGTCCTCTCAGTGGTGACAATATTTTTGACAAGTGTTGATCAAACTTATAAGTTGGTGAATCGATCTGGCTTACTATGAGACGTAGTGGACAGTGTGTAAACATGTTCAAGATCGTCCCCACCATTGTATTAGATTTGATAGACCACAAATCCTCGCAAAAGAACACCGATTCCTACCAAGGATGATTCGCGAGGTTATTGACATTAAAAAACATCCTAATTTCAATAGAAAAGATGGATGGGTGTTTCCATTTGCTTGGGATCCTATAATTAATAAAATTAAATCCAAACCCAAGCATACCACTGCAAGACTTCAAGGTACTATAAGCTCATTCTTTGTAGATCGGACCAAAAATTAATATTCAAAAACTGAAGGTAGCCGGTCTAACTATGACATCGGGACGTCAAACATCTCAGTCACCCCCGTGACCATGGGTGCTGTAAAGCACCCGAAACGTCAGGACTTAAAAAGTTAAATTAAACGCGATAAAATCCATAAAAATTAGTTTCATTTAGAATAAATATTGATAAAAGATAGGATAACCACCTCCTGCTGGGTCAAAAAAAGAAGTATAAAGATTTAGATCTATTAGGAGTATAGTAATAGCATCTAGCTAAAACAGGTAAAGACAATAATAAAAGGAAAGCAGTAATTCCTACTGCTCATACAAAAAGGGGTATTTGATCAAATGATATCTGATTAATTCGTATATTAATAATAGTTCTAATGAAATGAATAGGTCCTAAAATAAATGGAATTCCAGTTAAATCTAAATAAAAGATAGCTAAATTAACTGATCTTCCACCATGAGCAATATTAGATGATAAAGAGGGATAAACTGTTCATCCAGTTCCTGCTCCATTTTCTACAATTCTTCTAGAAATTAGTAAGGTTAATGAGGGACGTAATAGTCAAAATCTTATATTATTTATTCGGGGGAAAGCTATATCTGGAGCTCCTGATATTAATGGAATTAATCAATTTCCAGATCCTCCAATTATAATTGTTATAACTATAAAAATATAGTAAATGCATGAGCTGTTACAACAGTATTATAACTATGATCATCTTCAATTAAAGATCCAGGATTACCTAATTCAGTGCAAATTAATAATCTTAAAGAAGTTCCTACTATACCTGCTCAAATACCAAAAATAAAATATAATGTTCCAATATCTTTATGATTTGTTGAGTAGAGTAATTTTCGCTAATAAAATGGCAGAGTGTAAGCGATAAATTGTAAATTTGTCAACGAGAAAAATCTCTTTTATTATGAAAAGTCTTATAGTCAATAATGATATAAAATTGCAAATTTTAAAGGGTAAAAAGGACATTGCTCTGCGCCCATACATTGTTCGCCCTGGAACCAAGAGCATCGGAAAATTATGTATTTTATTGTTGATCATTAGTAAATTCCTATATGATCTTATTTTTATAGCGGACTAGCTGCATAATAGATATATTTAAAAAAAAGTATCATATTTTGAGGTTATAATCGAACCATGAATATTACGGATTTTCATAGATCAGAGTAATTTTTAACAAACTGAAAAACGATGTCCTAAAACATTTAGCTATTTTTAGTCCCTATCTACATAATTAGGTATGCAATTTTTGTTCTAAAGCCTAAGTGTATCTAAGTGCAACGTATAAATGCATAGAATGTAGTTAACAAACCTGCTTTCTGAGCATTGGTTTTGAAATGAGAGATAATGTTTGTGTGTATTAATGCAAAAATAAAAATATATGTATATAATGGCTGTTAGCATTTAGATGTTGTCATTAGCATATACGGTACGGTAAGATACCTAGTACCTAAATGTATAAGGATTTAGGCTGTCAGTCACGCTGCTAGACATGCCGTCGAACAGCGAGCGTATCAACCAAGTTTCAACAGCGCGCGCGTGAACAGCGTGAATATTATAGACTACTATTTAGTACATTTGCAAGCGTGTGCGTCTGGACGGCGCTGTTCAAACGCGTGACTATGAAACCAGCCCTACCGACTTAGTACTTAATTGGTAGTATAAGTTGTTTTTACACGTACTAATGTACTTATTATGTTTGAATTAGAAATAAAACACAGATTAATTTCATGTTTAATGTTCATTTTCTAAATTGGAAATAAGAATACTGTCTAAAAACTGTGCAGGAATGTCGATATTATTTTGATGTCTCGTAAAGCTCAAGTACCAAATAATGGTCATAACATGGGCGCAGCAACCGATGGTTCTGCGTACAACGATGCAATTACAGCAATATTACACGATTGCTTCTCTATTCATCTTTCATCAATATTGTACCACCAGCAGAGCCCCTATTTACACAAAATACACATACATTTCCATTGCGTATGCGTAAGTCCGTTTATGAAGGCTAGGTTATCGTTAGAGCGGTACACAGTTCCAAAAATCACAGCAAGGTAAGTCGTTCTTGAAAGCAGTCAGAGTCCATTAAAATAGCCAAGTCGTAATGTTCAATATATAGTCCCGAAAGTCACCACAACACGAATACAATTATGTACAAAGACAATTACTATTACAAACGACGCCAACCAATGTAATTTTGACAGAATTAGAGATGACGGTACAAAGTAGGCATGTCCATTTGAAATCGTTTAATCGATTGTTTATAGTAACAGAATCGATTTTCCAGATCGATATAGATCTGAAGAATCCTTGTCTGATGTCGATACAGAAACCTCTCGAATCGGACTTATTCAAGAACTAGCTATATTTCAAACGATTCAAGAAATACTTTTGCATTGTTTTTTTTCTTCCTTTTTTTTAAAAAACGTTACCCCCACTAGGATTTTCTGCTGTGTCGTGGAGGCAGTTTACAAACATAAATTGCACAAGGACAAACATCCAGATCCGGAACAATTATTTGTAGGCCATACAAATACTTGTTCCGTGCGGGATTCGAACCCGCGGCCCCCAGCGCAACAACTGATTGCTAAGCCACTGCGCCACGGAGCCGTCAAGTTGAAACATCTGTTCCTTTTTACAGAATGAAAAACTGTTCTGTTCTGGGTTCGATCCCAGGGTCGGACAAATTATTATTGGGTTTTTATAACTTGAAGTTTCCAGTAGTAGCACGGAGTCTGGATTTGTGTCCGGTGTTTGGCAATACGCGCAGCCCCTATTACATGGGATGATTAACATAACAGTACTTACACACCTCTATCTAATCCTTCTGAAAAATACTGGCGTAATGTTATGTTTATTAATTTAATGATTTTTCTATACAGTTACTTGTTTTTACGGTAAGTTATCGTCAATAATGTTCTGTGTCTATATTAGGCATGTTTGGAAATGTCGCGATTGATCAACAATAGATCTGTTAATGCTTGATTTAATCGATTATCAATTCTAGTATCATCGATTTGGAGAACGTATTTTTTTCATGAGAGACTGACAAGTGAATTCCGAAATTCCGCGACAACAACCTGCCGGGTACTAGGTAGTAAATAAATAGGACAAATCAACCCTTAAAATCGCAATTAATATTTATTAATCTAATTATAATGTCTAGAATTTGACATGGACCTATAGTACTTTTCAAATTATGTATTGATTACGCAAAGAGTATAATATACACTATACAGTCTACTATTGATAACTGCAAACTTGTGTGAAAAATTGAATTCATTAAATGTTGAACCAAGTTCTCTTTACTCTCAGCAAAGCCAAAAACAAAGAAGGAAAATGTTATTTTAATATGTAAAGCCTTTCCGTACGGCGGGATTTAAAACGAAACCACTAAAGGCTTATGACATGTAATACGAGGATTAACTAAAATTATATTTTAACTTAAAATTTCAGCGAGTTTTAGTGTATTACGAACTGCCATAATTTGAAGTGAAATTAGTATCAAAATAATCAAAATGAGCAGTAAATCAACTGGTTGATTATCGAATGTTTGAAGTTTTTTTATTCACTTGCTGTCCTATAATAATTGTTGATTATCGCTTGCTTAACTATTCATTTTCTCTTGCCTTTTTCTATTGTTATTTAGTGAAGAAAAAGAGAGGTAATTTAAGTACTGCTTAAATTAATGTCGATTTTTACGAGTAACGTGGACGACTACTGAGTCAAATACTGCGCTCTTCAGTAAAAAGTTGTCACTTGAGAGCCTTTCCCCATCGGCACAGAATAAATAATAGTACTAAGTACAATCGCTTGTCAATTATTCAAGCTATATGGCCGCCCTATTACCACTTTAACTTGGTACGACGCATGCGACAAATTCTAGGATATTAAATCTGACTAATCATTGCTATCGATTTAGATATCACCAACAGACTCTTCAATTTTCTGTTGACTTCAAAAAGGAGATGGTACTCAATTCGACTGTATGTTTTTTATGTCTCTCAAAATTGTATCTAATAATTTTTTACTGGGTGAACCGATTTCGATGATTCTTTTTTATTAGAAAGCTGGTACTTCACATATGGTATAAGAATTTGATCAAGGTCAGACTAAAAGTTTTTGAGTTATTCTTAATAATTTATATTGAAGTCAATTGAAATTTTTAATTTTAAATTATATTTATATGTATAGATTTGCCATATCAAGTCCTGACAGCCAGTCGGTTGTTCGTCATTGTGGAAGTTGGACAGCCCCGATAACAATCTCGTGTGAGGCTGGCAGTGTTCCAGATAAGTTTATCAACCGCTTGCATATGTTTTATAGCAGTCATTTTATCATCGAAATCCACAATACATTTTAATAAAGTAAATCATAGGACATTGGTTGTATTGCAACTTTCTCCCTTTCCGATTCACTTCGTGTATTATTTGAGTTTTTATTTCGTTCTATTTCTGATGCAAAAATCGTCTTTGACATACTTTTTATATTTTCCTCGTCGAGAAATATCTACATTATCACGTTTCAACAGGTTTGCTTTAAGAGAAATTGCGCAGCTGTTCAAGATATTTTAAAAATAACTTGTACGATGTCCTTACGTTACGTAGCATAGATTTAATAATAATAAATAAATAAATATATTACGTATATCGGTATCTCGTATAGTGTGCGTTTAACGCATATATTATCTCTTAGTACTTTTCAAAGTTTAAAAAATACTTGAAAATCATTGTATCCATGTTTATTTTATGGATGGCTAGTTTAGTTTATAATATTTTTGCATTGAAATTGGACTTCTGTCAATCGATTTTCAAATTATTATTTTCTTTTAATCATTCTTGGAACGAAGTTCCATATCGCACGGTACGATTTTGATGGATGGAGGGGGGGGGGGGGGGGCTAGGCGAGAAAAAGTGTAAGATTTTTCCATCACGATTACGATGATTAAATTTTGGATTTAATTTTACAAAATTTATCTATTCTAACATATAGCTTTTGTATTTAATTTCAAAATCATAATACCAATACCAACTAAATTTATTATTTCCCTCAAGAAGAGATGATGCCCACTGTCTGCCCTTATTCAATGTGTGTACTGAATTACCAATAATCCCTAAAGAATGGCTACAAAATCCACTTTTACGTTTAATATATTTTCTTCCGGCAGCTCCGTGCATATCAAATTTCATAAGCGATACCCGTAACCGTTCAAGAATTCTATAGAAAGGAGATCGCTAAAGCATTAGTTCGGTGTTAGGTTTACTTTATCGTAACAAGACAAGATTAATAAACGAGTACATACCAAGTTTCAAGGCAAGTAAGCGATAAATAATTCTATTGATCAGAGATTCCTGACTACAGCTTCAAATTTTTATATGCGCTAAAATTATAAAATAAACTTTTCCTTTAAAACTTTTACTGTCTACTTATAACGTCATTGCACAATTTATATAATATTAAAGCATGTCGCAAGATTTACCTGTGTAAATAAACAAGTAAATTACATAACTTGATCTGATTGACTTTAATTTTTAAAATTGTCAAACTAAGTAAATACCAGTACTTAAATCTCTCGCGACAAGTTTTTGTATCATATAAATTGTGTAATAACGTAAGTAAAAAGTTTTAAAGAACAATTTTATTTTATTCTTTTTAGCGCATTTAAATAAAAGTTTGTTTTTTAAAAAGGTTTTTTACTTTTAATTTATTATTCAATCTCAACGTGCGTACCGACTTCAAGCCGACATCAGTAACCGTTCAAGAATTCTATATAGAGGACATGACCTTCACTACGGTGTCAGGTCAGTTATTAAAGACAGAAAATATTAAAATTTCAACTCGCAAAACATGTAACTGTATGCAGTTACTTGCATTTTTTCGATCTTGTTTTATGAAGTCGCGGTCCCTACTGTTGTTACGGTTACATTGTGTATGAAAAACTATTTTATAAAACGTAATATTTAAGTACAAAATATTTGCTTTATTATAATACATTTTTAATTGGTTCATCGTGCCAGATATATCCATATCCGGCTCTTCTGAAAACGTTGTATTAGTCACCTAGTACAAAAGTTGTAAGTTGTATAAATTACCTATGCGTTGTTAGGCTTGAATATACGAGTGTTTACAGACAATACGTTTGAAGAGGCAATTGTTTTCATTAGACATATTTTGTTTGTTACGGCTTTTCATCTTTAAATATCTTTCAAAAGAATGCTAATTAAGAACCTTTAGAATGATTATGTAGTCGTTATAGTCTGCAACAAGGTCAGTATAAGGAGAGGACGGTCGTTCATCAACCAAGCCACAGTTAGGTATAACGAATTCACGACGCTCTGCGCTCAGTGCATTACACCAGAAATACATTATGTCGTATTTATATTCTAGACGTTTACGTTATAAGGTTGTTATTAATCTTGTGAATAATATGAATAAAGTTTCCATAGCTCAGTGACAAACAGATTGGACTTTACGAGGGATTTGCGTATTTATTTGTTACATTAACATAGGCTAACTTTTAAGCACTTATGAATTGACAATAACAATAAGATGTATTCGTTATACATATATCTATATATACATTATTAATAATAAATAACTGCACCATTGGTCTAGTGATTGTAAACTCGAGTGCTGATCATGGGTTCTAATCCCGGGTCGGGACATAAAAAATATCAGTTATTGAGTTTTTTCGTAAAGAAATTCTCAGTAGATGCCCGAAGTCAGGAAGTCGATGGTGTCTCAACCCCGTGCCACGGAAAGAACGCTAAGCCGTTAGTCCTGCACCTGATCTCTCTCCGGTCGTGTCCGTGTATCATCACATGGGAGAGTGACTGAATAAAAAGTGCACATGTGCTTGCGTACACTTGGGCACTATAATCCTGTCCTGCACCGGCGAGTCTCCGTCATAGAGCAACACATTACGTCGCCGTTGAGGCTGGACGCCGCGCCGTGACCGAAATTCGGTGTGCAGGACGTTATTAATAGTAATTTAAATAAAAATGCAATTACTTACAAATACATGTCAATAACATTTGTTCAAAGATCTTTGTGTGCGACTTGTCAAATTATCAATTGTGATTTAGCATAAATACATTGATGAGAAATGTATTATATTTTTTCTCAAGGTATTTAAAAAATATACTTTTTAAGTATATGCAAAGGCAAGACAAGTAACTATTAAATAAGCTATTCTGTGCGTTGTGCTATGAATGAATTGTAAGTATTTCTAAGTATTAACGACCTTACCGTAATAACATAATATTGCATACCTTAAGCGAAAGCGCAAGGTAATTGCATACCTTAAGCGAAAGCGCAAGGTAATGTTCTACTATCGCCTAAAAATTAAAATTCCAACATTTTATCGAATAAAATCGTATCTAGCAATCATATTATACATATAAATGATATAAAAAGCACATTGTTAGAAAGATAAATGATTGTTGAACTTATTAATAATTTTTTTAAATCGATTAATTGCTATTTTTAAATAAAAAAAAGGGTTTTAGTGGCTTATGGTGTGGATTTATCATGTCCCTTTGGCTTGTAAACACTATAACTTTTGAAAATATCAATTGTTTAACTCAATCTATTTTTTAATCTCTTCATCTATCATGTGGGAAGCCACTGAATGTAAATGGCAGTGTAATTTTGTTTTGTTTAGCTAAAATTAATTTTTTTCGGCTCCAAAATGGCGAAATTTTTAGTTGATTTGGTTGCCTCGTATATAAATTGTTTCTGTAAATGGGGATCCACAGCCACAGAGTAGTTTAGTTCACAGAGTACCTTTGTATTAAGTTTAGTTCGGCTTCAGTCGCCGTCGTGAGTGGATATTGTTTTGGTTGTTTTCAGCGGCTCAAAAAGATCGCTGTACAAATACACAATATTCGAATAACCAAATTTCTTAAATACTTGATTATAATAATAATTAGAGATTTTTTTATTACAATATTTAAAAGCATAGAATAAATAATAGTAGTACGTACTAAAAGTAAGTATAATATTTTTTTTTGTCATAGGTGACATTTTCATGCTTTTCGAGGGTGTCGAAACCGATAGGGTTGTCGAAATGTAAATCCAAGATGGCGGCCGCAATAGGTATCAATTTTTTCATCATGGGTGTCATTTTCATGGTTTTCGAGGGTGCTGAAGCCGATAGTGCTGTCGAAATGTAAATCCAAGGTGGAGGCTGCAATAGGTATAAAATTTTTCATCATAGGTGTCATTTTCATGGTTTTCGAGGGTTTTGAAGCTGATAGTGCTGTCGAAATGTAAATCCAAGATGGCGGCTAAATTAGGTACCAATTTATTCATCATGGGTGTCATTTTCATGGGTTTCGAGGGTGTTGAAGGCGATAGTGCTGTCAAAATGTAAAACCAAGATGGCGGCTGCAAAATATATCAATTTTTTCATCTTGGGTGTAATTTTCATGGTTTTCGAGGGTGTTGAAACCGATAGTGCTGTCGAAATGTAAATCCAAGATGGCGGCTGCAATAGGCATCAATTTTTTCATCATGGGTGTCATTTTCATGGTTTTCGAGAGAGTTGAAGCCGATAGGGTTGTCGAAATGTAAATCCAAGGTGGCGGCTGCAATGGGTATCAATTTTTTCATCATGGGTGTCATTTTCATGGGTTTCGAGGGTGTTGAAGCCGATAGTGCTGTCGAAATGTAAATCTAAGATGGCGGCTGAAGTAGGTACCATTTTTTTCATCATGGGTGTCATTTTCATGGTTTTCGAGGGTGTTGAAGCCGATAGTGCTATCGAAATGTAAATCCAAGATGGCGGCTGCAATAGATATAAATATTTTCATCATTGGTGTCATTTTCATGGTTTTCGGGGGTGCTGATGCCGATAGTGCTGTCGAAATGTAAATCCAAGGTGGCGGCTGCAATAGATATCAAGTTTTTCATCTTGGGTGTCATTTTCATGGTTTTCGAGGGTGTTGAATCCGATAGTGCTGTCGAAATGTAAATCCAAGATGGCGGCTGAAGTTGGTACCAATTTTTTCATCTCGGGTGTCATTTTCATGGTTTTCAAGAGTGTTGAAGCCGATAGTGCTGTCGAAATGTAAATCCAAGATGGCGGCTGCAATAGGTATCAATTTTTTCATCATGGGTGTCATTTTCATGGTTTTCGAGGGTGTTGAAGCCGATAGTGCTGTCGAAATGTATTTAAACTACTTTAATAATTCCGTATAATCATGTTATACGTAATTTTTTTAATGCGCTTAAGGTATGCCCAATTGGATTTACCAATATATTTATTATGCGACGGCGCCGTCGCATCACGAGCGAAATGAACCGAAGCCTAAATCACGCTTTCAAAAGTTACAAACGACTACATCTATACCTACATCTATACATACATCTATACATGTGTCTGTTTCGAATGTTAAAATAACAGCTTTTTACTAAATACATATGTAAGTATAAACAGTATTAATAATAAAAAGACAATTTTCAACATTTTGTCTGTTTGTCTGTCTGTTTGTTCCGGCTAATCTCCGAAACGGCTGGACCGATTTTGACGGGACTTTCACTAGCAGATAGCTGATATTATAAGGAGTTACTTATAATACTTTTATTTTAGAAAAAGAATCAGGGTTCCGTGCAAAAAAATTAAAACCCTTGAAATCGTAGTAAATTCCACGCGGACGAAGTCGCGAGAGACAGCTAGTCTAACATATAAATGAAATTGAAACAACTGTCTTGCCTAGTTATGCCATGATACATGAACAATGTTAAACCTTTTTCTGCCGACTTCCAAAAAGGAGACGGTACTCATTTCGACTGTATGTTTTTTTTTATGTGTGTTACATCATAAATTTTTACTGGGTGAACCGACTTCGATGATTCTTCTTTTATTTGAAAGCTGATACTTCTCGTGTGGTCCCATATGAATTAGGTCAAGGTCAGACCAATAGTTTTTGAGTTATTCTTAATAAATTACATTGAAGTCGGCTGTACAAAATTTTTAATTTTAAATTATTCTGTCTGTTGGTCCGAGCTATAATGTTCAAAATAGCGGAACCGATTGTGATGATACTTTACAAAACGATAGAGAGGAATGCCAGGAGTGATTTTAGATATTCAAAAAACTTAGAGATTTTTTGACATGAAATGTTTGATGAAATAAATGGAAATTGATGATAACTTTGAAAAATCTGAATGACGCCACATTGTTATTAATAAATCCCACCCAGGCGAAGCCGGAGCAGGTCGCTAGTATTATATAGAAGAGCTCCTTACTCTAAGTTGAACCTGTTAAAAGTTATAGCATGACCTGACACAGTAGAACGAAAGGAATACTTTGGTACCTGTATAAAGTCTTAAAAGCTATCACCATACTCTTAAATTGTAAAATTATTCAAGCAAATCACAAAGCGAGCAAATGAAATAATGATTTTTTTTTAATAAAATAAGAGTGACAAAGGAGTACACAGTCCACCTGATAGTAAGTGGATGCTGTGGTCCCATAGTCATCTACGTTTAACTCCGATAAAGAATCGATATACATATATATGTATGTATATATATATGTGTGTATACGTGTGTATTTTATGTCTTGTATTTATGTGTCATACTTACATAATGTATTTAGATAGAACAGGAGTAAATAGTTTAACTGTTTTTCTTTTCAAGATTTTTGTATTTGCACCTACCAACATCTTTATTAATTTCATCTTTCTTTGGGTTGACTGGTAGAGAATGCCATAGGGCATTAGGTCCGCCCTTTGTAACCCCTAGATGACGGTGTGTTATAATACAGATCCGTTGTCACCGGGTCTCCGGTATTCTACACTCATCATACGAATCAAAGCAGCATTAAGCTGCTATTTTACGCTGATATTGTGCGAGAGCGTGGTCCTACCCCGGCTTAACCAACCTATTTTTATAGGATAGGGTGACAAACGAGCACACTGTCCACCTGATGGTAAGTGGTTGCTGTGGCCCATAGACATCTACATAAATCTATCTTCGTTTGCGAATCAAAATGCAGATGCGTTGTCACCCGTGAGGACTAAGATAGAATGCCCCCTTTTCAGTAGAAAGGGTCACCGGTTCTCTACATTTACCATACGAAACACAGCAGTGTTAAGCTGCTATTTTACGCTGGTATTCTGTGAGATCGTGATGATAACTATACTACTAGTATAGCTGCAGTATAGCTCTACCACCTGTTGGTGCTACAACAATTATTTAGCTGCAGCGTATCACGTATGAATATAAATTAAGCCTTCATTTATGAGGTACAAAACATGAACATGGAAAACGTGAAATACATATTATAAATCTTCGGGCTTCGTTCGTTGCCAACGTGTTTTGATTTTAAGTTAACTCTGACAGTTTACGACTACTATAATCTATGCTAACAGGGAATGCAAATAAAACAGAAACTGATAAATTTATAGCGGCGTGGTAAAACTTGAAATGCACATAATACGAAGATAGTTTTAGTTGACCATGTTTATAGTTAAGGCCACTAAAATCTTATTTATGGAGTAAAAATCTGAAAAGGCTGATCAATGGAGTGGGACTAGTATTAGGAACTACGTTGCACTAGTACATTATATTTAATTACATTAAATTCTTAATCTGTTTGTTGTTTTATGACGAATAGGCCAGATCGTAGAATTGATCATATCATGAAGTGCCCGACTAGTGATTATTCACGACGCTTTATTTAATTACTAGCTGTTCCCCGCGACTTCGCCCGCGTGTAATTTAGGGTTTTAATTGTGTTGCGCGGAACCGTAATACTTTTTCCAAAATATAAGTAGCCTAAGTTACTCCTTATAACATCAATTATCTGTCAGTGGAAGTCCTGTCGAAATCGGTCCAGCCGTTTCGGAGGTTAGCCGGAACAAACAGACAGACAAGAATTTTAAAAATTGTATTTTTGTTATACGCACCATATATACTTTCATATGGATTTGGTAAAAAGCTGTTTTTTATATAGGATAAGGGTGACAAACGAGCACACAGTCCACCTGATGGTAAGTGGTTGCTGCGGCCCATAGATATCTACATCTATCCTCGTTTGCAAATCAAAATGCAGATGCGTTGTCACCCGTGAGGACTAAGATGGAATCCACCTGCACTCACCAAGCGAAACGCAGAGGTAAACCTCTACTTCACGCTGGTATTCTGTGAGGTTGTGGTACCACCCCGGTTCGAGCCGGCCCATCCGTGCGACAGCAAAAGCTGCCGCGTGGCTCTACCACTGTTGCTGTTATTTTGACATTACAAACAGACACTTCAATTTTATCTATTTGTACAGATGTACATATTTTAGAAGGTTAAATTGTAACTATTAACAGAAAAATTGTCTAACAGAACAGACAGTAAACGTAGTCGAGACAACTTAGTACTATACCTGAAGTATCTAAAGGCTTCTGATGGATGGTGGTACATCCATCTCGTTTACGTTTAATGTAAAATACCCAGTCAGCTTCAGAGATAAGAGACGTCTTTTTTATAGGATAAGGGTAACAAACGAGCACACAGTCCACCTAATGGTAAGTAGTTGCCGTGGCCCATAGACATCTACATCCATACTCAACTATGAATCAAAAAACAAATGCGTAGACATTTACATCTATCCTCGTTTGCGAATCTAAATGCAGATGCGTTGTCACCCGTGAGGACTATTCGCATTCGCTTATGCGAATGATTCGCATCATTTTAAACATTCGCATCAAGCGATGCGAATGTTTTGCGAATGCGATTTTGTACAGGTCTTGTCGCGTATCGCCCGGTGGCCGCGCCGTTGGTCGATCCTCGCACGCAGAAGGCGCAGGCAGGCATTACGTGTTTCATTCGACCAATAGAAGGTGTTTCATTCTGGCTGCACAAAGTCAACTCTGATATTGTTGAAATGTCTCTAAGTCCGTCTAACCGGGATGGTGATAATTATCAGCGTTTAACTTCAGGCACTAAAAGGTTGTGTAATATAACAAGCAACGATGAGCCTTCAACAAGTTCTGCTAAAAGACTTATAAGCAACCTGGCAGGAATTCTAGATTCCTCAAGCGAAAACGAAGGCTCGTATGTAGAATCTGGAGACACTAAAAAATTTGAAATTAAAGTTTAATTGAAGGTCTATCTTAAAGAAAAACGGACGTCTCGTGGTGAAAACCCTCTCGACTGGTAGAAAACTAAATATCTATACTAATATAATAAAGCGGAAGAGTTTTTTGTTTTTTTGTTGTTTAAACGCGCTAATCTCTGGAACTACCAGTCGGATTTGAAAAATTCTTTTTGTATATTATAGCCAGATTCATGTGGAATAGTATAAGCTATCTAGCATTAAGCTATATTACTCAGCTAGCCTTAAATATGGATATTAGTTAAGCAAGTCAGAAGAAAAAGCGCTCCGGAAATGATTTATCCGCGTACGCTGGTGTTATCGTCAGGGATACGTAAATACATTGTTCTAGAAAAATATAGACCTTTACTCCGTCTAAAAAAAAGTCTGCGATACCATATGTCTATTTGTTATACATAAGCCATAATTTGGTATTATGTGACAAAAAATATTGAAAATTTAAAAGTGATTTATGAGCGTTATTATTAGGCATGGCCTATTTATCCTTACGAATGAAAGTTACTTCATCATCAAGAAAATTTTATGAAGATAAACTTTGATCTTTATACTATGTTATTTGGACGCATAGTTTATGAGATAATGTAAAATTAAAATAATTCAATACTTGGCTGGGCGCGCGAACGACGCTTAAACCCTAGCCGTTATAAAATGCTTGAAATAGGTCATGTCGCGCACCTCGGACACGTGATGACGCGGGTGAAACTGCGGGGCACAGCTAGTATATAATACGACAAATTGACAGATCTACTCGTAGCCCTTAAATATCTAAGCGCTCCACCGGGCAGCGTTCCTAGTGAGCACTGTGCACTGAGAAATTGTTCAGTGCAGTCGGCCTTATATACGAGCCTCTTAGAAATTGCCTCATGGGTGAAAAGGCGGCAAAATTACTTTTTTTGAAATATTATATCTCTCTTTTGAACTTTGACTATTAGGTATTATTACTGTATAAGTATAACACTGGTTTACTGTTTAAATGTTATTCCCTTTTTTTAATGTTATTCCCAAACATTCGCATTCGCATTCGTATTCGCGAATGTGAAAAATATGACATTCGTAACATCCCTGTTCTCTACACTCACCATACAAAACAAAGCAGAGTTAAGCTGCTATTTTACGCTGGTATTCTGTGAGAGCGTGGTCCTTTCCCGGTCGAGCCGACCCATTCATGCTACAATTATACTACTGATATAGCTCCAGCATGGCTCTACCACGTATTATCTGGTACTGGTTCTGCGATTATCAAACTACCAAGCGTGATGATTGTGGCATATCCTCCACACCACAGGGAGATATCCACGACCAGCAGTGGAATTTTGTGGATTGATGAAATAGAAATTGATAAAAAAGTTTAAAATGCTGGAGTTGGAAGTCGTTCATGATAGTCTTCAAACGGTGGATTTGAACTCAAGCATTTTAAGTTCGCGATACGTACCCTTGACCATTTAGCTACGGTCGCTTATCGATTAATTGATTGGAATATAAATGGAATAGTTTTGGTGACGTCATAACACCTTGCCTCACCCCACAATCCAAATTATACTGGCGGGACAAATTAATTACTAGCGGACAATATGAGTTTGGCTTTCGTAGTAATAGCTTTAGTTTCCTTAGCTTTAATGATCATAGAAGTCTAGATAAAAGTGTTTCTTAATTTGTAAGTTAGTTAGGAGATTCCGTAATTGTGTTACCGGTAACGACAGCAAATTCATCCTTGAACTATATTGCTTTATAAATAAAATTTATGTGTCTGTTCTTAATGTCAAAATAACAGCTCTTTACCAAATGCATATGAAAGTATATAAGGTACGTATAACAAAAATAGTTTATAAAATTCTTACCTGTCTGTCTGTTTGTTCCGGCTAATCTCCGAAACGACTGGACCTATTTTAACGCTCCTTTCACTAGCAGATAGCTGCTGTTATAAGGAGTAACTTAGGCTACTTATATTTTAGAAAAATAATTAGGGTTCCGTGCAACGAAATTAAACCCCTTAATTACACGCGAACGAAGTCGCGGGGAACAGCTAGTTGCTTTATAAACATACTGGCCGAGAAGAAACTGCACGCTAAAGAAAATATTATGGGTTTGCAATATTATGTTTGCAGCGAAGGTGGGCACCACGGAGTTTTAGTTGGTGTCACGTCCTTGCTCCCGCGAGGCGGGTATGCCTAGACATTTCCCTTTGTCAAAAAAATGGTCGTAAGCGTAACTGCTGGGCATTTGTTCCCGAGTTCAAATCCACAGTAGCAGCCAGGTGTCAGGAAGGCGGTGTTTCACTCTCGTGCCTTTAAAAGCACATAAAACTGTTGGTCCAGATGATTTCCGATTATGTCGTATTGCCATTCCATGGGACTGTGAGAAGTAAGGTAATAGAAAATGCACCTGTATTTGAGAACACAGCATGTCTTGCGCAGATGGTTAGTCTCCGTTAAGACCGGCCTCTGTAATCGACCTTCGGTCTCGAAGATTATTATTACTACCACACCTATTGGTGAGAGGTGATGTAGCCACAGATGATAAAGCGCACTGACGCAGCTTAACAAAAGCCTATTCACTATTGCCTTGACTCTTGTACTGTTTTAAGTACAATGGCCTTCGGACCATCGCTTTTACAATTACAACAAATGAAACCGCAGCGCGACCCTGCATGCAATGCACTTGGTATGCGTTGGATGCAATTGTCATATTATTGTAAATATGGACAGACACGCAAGCATACATATGACAGTGATTAATGTCACGACAGGACATCTATACTTATAATTTATCAATTTAGACAATTGAGCAGGTTTTGGTAAAGGATTGCAGTCGCGCGTAGCCCAATATTATCTTACTACACACACACGCACACACGCACGCGGGCACATCGAGACACCCACTTACACACAGTGAACATAAGCCTCTCTCGTTGTAGGGAGGAAAATTGTCTTCACGCTAGGCAGGCAGATTGACGATTGCAATTAGGGTTACCATATCTCAGGATTTGTCCTGAGATTTCAGGATTTTTAGACTCTTCTCAGGATTGCGGCTGGATTTTGCAAATCTCATGAAATCTTAGGATTTCTAGAACTTTCAATATAATACAGCTTACATTTTAAAAATCTCTTTAATAAAAAGTTAAACAAACTAAAAATAATTTTCCTCTGGTAATAATTGCACAATTAAAATCAAAACTTATTTATCCAAGTAGGTACTTAAACAGTTTTATAATACTTAATATATGAGGATACCTTTTTAAGTAAGGTTTTCTTCTCAAACTTTAAAAAAATCTCAGGATTTTTAAATGGAAATCAGGCCTCTTCCTTCCTTCCTTCCGGACTTTTAATTTTTTCATCTGGTAACCCTAATTGCAAAGTTACATAGGGGGAATATTTGCCATAGCTGACACGTTTGCGTGTTTTTTTTATAGTCTTTATTAGCTTATTAGAAAAATGCTCATGATTTGATTCCCTCTGTCGCCTCTTACGACACCCGCGAGATGATATGGGGTAGGTAGTGGATATTCTTACACCGCCATTACACGGTTTAACTAATATATAATAATAGTCAGTCAGTTTTACGTCTTTTTAACCAATATATAATAATAGTCAGTCAGTTTTACGTCTTTTTAACCAATATATAATAATAGTCAGTCAGTTTTACGTCTTTTTAACCAATATATAATAATAGTCAGTCAGTTTTACGTCTTTTTAACCAATATATAATAATAGTCAGTCAGTTTTACGTCTTTTTAACGATGGTATTCTGAGAGCGTGATACTTTATATATAGATACCCATTCGTGCTACAACAATAACATAGTTGCAGCTTGTCTCTACCATGTAAACAATATTAGCTCCTGCATGGCTGTACTACTTAAAATTTGTCTAATGCTTAAGTTTTACTTGACTTTCTATTTTTTTTATAGGATAAGGGTGACAAACGAGCACACAGTCTACCTGATGGTTAGTGGTTGCTGCGGCCCATAGACTTCTACATCTATCCTCTATTACAAATCAAAATGCAGATGCGTTGTCACCCGTGAGGACTAAGATGGAATGCCTCATTTCCAGTAAAAAGGGCCTCCAGCCACCTGCACTCACCAAGCGAAACGCTGAGGTAAACCTCTACTTCACGCTGGTTTTCTGTGAGTTCGTGGTACCACCCCGGTTCGAGCCGGCCCATCCGTGCGACAGCAAAAGCTGCTTTGAATACTAGCGATTATAATTTTCATTAAATTTAGATTACAAGGATACTTATTTTAATTTTAAGAGATTTATGCTTTTACCGCTGGTTCGAAAAAAAACTTCTGTCCTAGGGAGAACCAGGAAGAAACCCAGCGCGACTATTTTTTTAAAACGATAATTTTACCGTGTAGTGGCGGTGTAAGAATATCCACTATCCCATACCATCCCGTGGGTGTCGTAAGGGGCGACAGCAAAAGCTGACGCGTGGCTCTACCACTGTTAAAATTTCCTTCCCATAATACTAATTAAGTTCCTAAATTCAGCGTGACGTAATACATCTTAAAGTTATTAAAATCATCACATTATATCTTTATAATTATTCTGCTACCGTTCCGCTCCCCTGACCACAGTGTATTTTTGAGCGAGAATACTCGTCCGACATTTGCATTGTGAATTAGCACAAAATAATTTTAACGTGGTAGAGCCATGCTGCAGCTATATTATGGTTGTAGCACGAATGGTCCGGCTCGACCGGGGAAGGACCACGCTCTCATAGAATACCAGCTTAAAATAGCAGCTTAACGCTGCTGTGTTTCGTATGGTGAGTGTAGAGAACCGGAGACCCTTTTTACTGGACAAGAGGCATTCCATCTTAGTCCTCGCGGGTGACAACGCATCTGCATTTTGATTCGTAATCGAAGATAGATGTAGATGTCTATGGGCCACAGCAACCACTTACCATCAGGTGGACTGTGTGCTTGTTTGTCACCCTTATTCTATAAAAAAAATAACAAGTTACGCATCAAAACATGTCAATATTTTTAGAAGGTTTAAAATATGGTTCCATGAGCCGTAACGTGCGGGGTGCTGGGTGCGTGCGTGTTACTGTTGGCAGAGGGAAAGTAAATCACTACGTTTTTGTAAGGTTAACGTTCTAAGTAGTGCCGTACGTGCGATATTTGAAAAGGGAGAAATATTTGGTAGAAAAGGCATGATGGTAGCAAACAGGAGGACTTGTCCTCCATTTGTATAAGTACCATATGTCAGACGTAGCAGTAACTGATTAATGATTCGAATCGCTTCGTTGTCTAGCCTCCAGAACAAAAACAGTTTTTAGAACCCGTAAATATTTTATTGATAGCGTATTTTCATGAATGGATCAGTACTAATAACTTCGAACTTAATATAATATAATAAGCAAGACCGATTATTTTTTTTAAAACAACGTTACGTAGCTATGAATATTTGAATGTCTTTTTAAATGATAAGAACATTACATGTCCCGACGAAGTAAATTTTTTTAGGTATTTATATTGATTACTAGCTGTTCCTCGTGACTTCACTCGCGTGTTATTTGGGTAATTTTTTTACGCGGAACCCTAATTCTTCTTCAAAAATAAAAGTAGGCTAAGTTACTCCTTATGATATCTGCTATCTGCCAGTGAAAATCCCGCCAAAATCGCCCCAGCTGTTTCGGAGATTAGCCGGAACAAACAGACAGACAGACAAAAACTTTAAAAATTGTATTTTTGTTATTAGTGCTGTATAGGTATACTTTCATATGCATTTAGTAAGAAGCTGTAATTTTGACATTACAAACAGACACTTCAAATTTATTTATTTGTATAGATAGCTGTAGTACGAATGGTTGGCTCGACCGGTGATGGACCAAGCTCTCACAGAATACCAGCGTGAAATAGCAGCTTAATGCTGCTGTGTTTTGTACTACGAGTGTGGAGAACCGGAGACCCTTTTTACTGGAAAAGAGGCATTCCATTCCAAAGTTAAATTAGAAAACTGAATACGGATTATAAAAAATTCCAAGATTTCTGTCTCAAGGCCGCTCAGGATATGGAGTTCTCTGCGTGATATACTTTGAAATGAAGATATCAACAATAAATCTGTAAGTTGATGCTGATATCTTTAACGAAGGCTACCTTGATTGGCTACCTTGGCTGCGAGGATTTGCGGTCTATCAAATCTGATATCACGGTTGGGACGATCCTGGCCATGTTGGCATACTGCAGGCTTCTCGGAGCGTCGATGTCCTAAAACTATGTCATTTTATTCTGAGTGAATATTCGAACCACGACAAGGACCGCGTCACAGTAGGTGACTTCATTCATAGTTAGGGGCACGGGATATAAAAAAGTTAGGGACACATCATCATCATCACATTGATACTAACGCTCATTCTACGGGTCATTCAACTTTCCAAAACCCCTTGATATTTCCTATAAGCCTACAAAGTCACTTTACTAGATAGTATGACCCCTTTTTTGTTTAGAAATCGATCCGTATTTTTTAAATACAATTCGGTTGAAAAACGAGCACACAGTCCGTCCGATGGTAAGTGGTTGCTGTGGCCCATAGACATCTACATTTATTCTCAATTAAGAATCAAATGCAGATACGTTGTCACCCCTGAGCACTATGATAGAATGCCTCGTATCCAGTAAAAAGGATCTCCAGTTTTCTACAGTCACCATATGAAATACAGCAGCATTAAGCTGCTATTTTACGCTGGTATGCTGTGAGGACGTGGTTCTGCCCCAGTCGAGCCGACCCAGTCGTGATACAACCATAATATCTCTATCACTTATATCAGTCGATGTTCGTACTGCCTCTTAACTATTTCTGCTGATAAATAGTAATGCCTGTACTGCTACATTCAGGTCTGAAAGGTATACAGAGCCAGTTTAATTACGGTATTTTAGGCATTCCATCTACAACGCATCTATTGCTTTCATTGTTTGAAGTTGGCTGCAGATGTCCATGCGCTGCACTTAGAATTAAATTTAAAAAAAAAACTTGCCATAAAATTACCTAAAAATTTACGCACCAGCGCCACCACAAAGGCACCAGTCACAAAATAAACTCGTTTTTAAATTTGGTGTTGCACAAAAAAGTATATCATGACCTTAAATAAATGCAGCTATTTCAAAAGTACTGGCATACACTTCAATTTTATTTATACGTCTAGATAAAAATGCAGAGGGCCTTGAAGATACATGCGAACGCTTCTGGCCTTGATTACTTATCATATATATGTCAAATAATATTATCAATATAATCAAATATGATGTAATTGTTGTGAACGAGTAAAACGATAATGATACCTTTGTTCTAGTGTAGGTAACAATGAACAACTAAATATGTTGGGTTCTACTTATAAACGTGAAAGTTTGTTTTCTACCGACTTCAAAAAGGAGGAGGTACTCAATTCGACTGTATGTTTTTATGTGTGTTACCTCATAACTTCTATGGAATAACGCTACATCCTAATTTGTTTGAATACTAGCAACCCGTGCCGACTTCACATGGATAAGATCCAATAACGTGGCGTTATTTAGATTCAAGTTAATCATTTTAGACCATTTATTTTTTAGTTTTACGATTTTACAAAAATAAAATATAACCCAGACTACTAGTATTGCTCTCTATTTGTTCGTAAAGTTTCGTTACAGTAGGTTCAGCCACTCCGAAAATTACCCCGGCCAGACAGACAAAGGAGAAGGAGACGTCTCCATACATTCTTGGGCCCAAGTGTTAACAAGGTGAAAGTAGAACCATTTAAAAGCGTATATATAAACAATTCATAGCTGAAAGTTTGGCAAGATTTGTCATTCTAGGAACTGAGTTATTGTAGAAGAAATAAAAGTGAGATTATCTATTACCTTTACTGTAACAGGTGATTTTTCATTGTTATTACACTGTAACTGGCAATTTTTCACTATAATTACTTAAAGATATAAAAACAGGATTAGTATAAAATCACCAAAAAAAGCTGTGGTTAATAATGAAACGAAATGGTGAAAAGATTAACGAAAGTTAAAACAACAACAACTAAGTGAAGTGAATATTAGGGCGATCGATCTGAGATCGATTACTTGAATTATTGTTGTTGTAACTGATACTTGTTGGAATTTTGATATTTTGTATTTTTTTTTATTATTTTGTAGATATGTACGCATTTTTTTATCTCCCTAGTTAACATAGTAAAATAATCGAAAAAAGATATTAAAATGCTCAATTTAATCGCGAATCTATTATATTGCGTTCGTTTAAATTGATTCGAAAATCTGTCTTTTTCTTTAAGTAAATAGTTTGAAGTTTGAACTGTCAAGTCAAGTTTCAAAATGAGAAGTCCTCTATTGGAAGATAATGTTCAGAAACGAGAATTTCACTAGTGTATTCTTTATGGTAATCGATTTATTGCCATAAATAATACACTACAATCGATTTTCTAACTTATTTATTATTTTATTATTTTTTCGAAATCTAGATTGCAAAAAGAGCTACTTTTTTGTATTTTACTTAAGAAAAAAATGGGCAATTTTTTAAAGTATAAACCAATTAGTTAACTTCAGGCCCAAAACTCCCATTGTCCTGGAAATGGTTACTCATGCCTTATTGATACGCAAATAACCCTGATCTCAATAAAGAACAGGTATTTCGATATTACAGATGCTTTAACTTTATTTTATACTAGCTGTGCCCCCGGTTTCACCCGCGTCATCACGTGTCTGAGGTGCGCGACATGACCTAGTTCAAGCATTTTATAACGGCTAGGATTTAAGCGTCGTTCGCGCGGCCAGCCAAGTATTGAATTATTTTAATTTTACATTATCTCTTAAACTATGCGTCCAAATAACATAGTATGAAGAACAGTTTATCTTCATAAAATTGTCTTGATGATGAAGTAACGTTTGTTCGTAAGGATAAATAGGCCATGCCTAATAACCCTCATAAATCACTCTTAAATTTTCAATATTTTTTTGTCACAAAATACCAAATTATGGCTTATGTATAACAAATAGACATATGGTATCGCGGATTTTTTTTAGACGGAGTAAAGGTCTATATTTTTCTAGAACATTGTATTTACGTATCCCTAACGATAACACCAGCGTACGCGGATAAATCATTTCGGGAGTGCTTTTTTTTCTGACTTGCTTAACAAATATCCATATTTAAGACTAGCTGAGTAATATAGCTTAATGCTAGAAAGCCTATACTATTCCACATGAATCTGGCTATAATATACAAAAAAAATTTTTCAAATCGGACTGGTAGTTCCAGAGATTAGCGCGTTTAAACAAACAAAAAAACAAAAAAAAAACTCTTCCGCTTTATTATATTAGTATAGATGTATAGATATTTCGTGTATAGATTGTCAATATGTATAGATGTTTACGTGGTAAAGCCACGCTGCTGCTAAATAATGACTGTAGCATGAATGGATTAACTCGACTGGGGTAGGATCACACTCTCACAGAATACCAGCGTAAAACACCAGCTTAATGCTGCTGTGTTTCTTCTGGTGAGTGAAGAGAACCGAAGACCCTTTTTAGTGGAAACGAGGCATTCCATCTTGGTCCACAGGGGTGGCAACGCATCTGCATTTTGATTCATAATCGAGGATAAAGAGTATATGGGCCACAGCATCTACTATATATAGAGTTGGAAACTCAAAATTGCAAGTAATAATTTCGTTGCGGGGTTCGAACTCGGGTTGCTCGCATATTATGAAATTCATTGCGGGTGCTTTGCCTCTGAGTTTCCTATTGTTACGAGCTCGGGGTTTAAGACAATTAAAAACTGCCGAGTGCATTACCAAAATTGACACTTTAATTACAGAACACTAATTACAACTTAAAACCACACCAATAACAAAACACAATTGTACTACTGATCACTTTAGTTCGCAGTTATATCGCTTCGAAGTATTCGCTTGTATCGCCAAATCAACACTAACCGCGGTCGCTTTTTTTTTGCGCCCAGAAGCAATGGAGAGGGCTACCCTCCGGGAAGCGGGGGTGGTGAATGTACTCTATCTACCCAATAAACGCCACCTGGGACTGGCTTTAGCCTGGAGGGCCTTTCTGTCGAATCGGAAGTGACCCCCTCCCCCCTTAGGGAAAGGAGGCGCAACCCTGGTCGCGGTATACACCGAACTTATATAGGGCCTCAGATAATTCCAGAATCTTCTACTGTGGAAACATTTAGAATGTTTGAGTACATACCGGTCCCGATTGACTAGGCGTCGATAGTTAAATTTCTAGAAGGATCTTGACTCTCCTAGTTCTGCTACTTGATACTAGAAGGCGCTAGTGGTAACTAGTGTCACCATGTACCAGGCATTAATGGTGGCACAACACTGCCCCCTCCTAAGACATGCTCGTCCCGAGTATTATCGGATTCATGAACTAGTTTATCTGCAACTATAGAAGCTTCTTGATTGGGAATGAGACTTCTGGCCACTTAGTGAAGTAATCCATCAGATAACCTAACCCTATAATTAGGTCCTTACATATGAAATTGGCGTTTGGTACGGGAGGAATATAAAGTCAATTTTTTTTTGTAAAATATATTTCATTAATCAATGTATGCACCATTGTTAAGTATGCGCTTTTGCCATCTCATACGAGTAGGTAGTTCATTGATCTCTTTACTAAAAAACATGGGGGCGAGAATCAATAAACTCTTTGAAGACGGTTTGGACTGCCGCACCGGAGTTGAATTTTTTTCCTTGTAAGAAGGTGTCCAAATTCCGGAAGAAATGGTAATCTGTTGGAGCAAGGTCCAAGGAGTACGGTGGATGTCGCAGACATTCCAATTGTAGCTCATCTAACTTAGTGGTTGTTTGTTGTGCAGTGTGTGGTCTTGCGTTGTCGTGAAGCAGCAGTAGCCTAGAGCGATTAACCAATCTCGGTTGTTTAGCAGCTAGTTCTTCCTTCATAGTTTGCAGTTGCTGACAATAGAGATCTGCCGTAATCGTTTGGCCAGATTTTATAAAGCTGTAGTGAACAACACCGGCGCTTGTCCACCAAACACTCACAAGTAACTTTTTCTGAATCAATTTTCGTTTAGGGCAGGATTTGGCTGGGTCTCCATGGTTCAGCCATTGCGACGAGCGCTTCCGATTATCGTACAGTATCCACTTTTCATCACAAGTAATGATTCGATTTAAAATCCCTACATTATTGTGTCGATTGAGCGAAGTAACACAGCAGTCGACGCGTATTTGCAAGTTCAATTCACTCATCTCATGAGGTAACCATCGTTCAAGTTTTTTACTTTCCCGATTTGCTTCAAGAGGAGTAATGCAGTTTTATCACTTACCCCGTAGCCTGCAGCTATTTCTGAAGTGCTTTGTGATGGATCCGTTTCCACAATAGCCTTTAATTCTTCATTTTCCACTTTGGTCTCCGGCCGTCCACGGGGTTAGTTCTGAAGGTCAAAATTTTGAGAACGAAAACGTTGCAACCAAAAACGTACCGTGCTTTTCTTTTGCGACACCAGTGTCGTACATATGATTAATCTTTCGAGCTGTTTCTGCAGCACTGGTGCCACGGTAGAACTCGTACTCGTAAATATACCAATATTTCATGTTTTCCATTGTGCGGTAATAAGCGACGCCGAAGAAAAAATAATGAGAAAAAAACAAATGACTGTTTACAAAACTCAAATGTACCAGCTAAATGAATTTATAAATTTGAATTTGGAATTATTAACCAAAGAGGAGATATTTCAGATCAAAGTGGTCAGTACGACAAAACGCTAATTTGATATGTAAGGACCTAATAATATATAAATGTGCGGTTGTTGTAAGAGGCGACTATGGAAAATGATAAAACTTAAGGCTTCCGATAGATGGTTATCTGAACCGTAATATAACGTAATATAACCGTGATACATACCGTAGCATAACTATCTCGTTTACAACAGTTACCAGACGTAAAATACTCATAAATCATAACGGCGATGGGAAAGTTTCTTGCCGTTTCAACAAGTTCGTTCGCAGTCCCCAGTCCCTGTTGAGGCGTTGGGTTTTTTGGCTTTTAAATAGGCTTTTAAAAGCAAATCTATATAAATAAAATGAATGGCTAAATCTGTTGATAAGCGCAAATCTCGAGAACGTCTGGACCAATTCGGCTAATTATTTACAACAATATAACACAACACAAACACTCACGCTTATCACTCAGAGGGGTAGGCAGAGACTACGGGTTTCCATTAGGTACGATCTGGACACATCTCTCTCGCCTCCTTTACATCCATATATCTGCATAAACGCTCGTCGGTTAAGGGTACTCCTAATCTGACCCATTTTCAATGTATCGCCGATTTCGATGTCGATGACGATAAAACTTCGTCTAGGGCATCCCTTCCCGACTCTGCCGTTCACTTCTGCTACATACATTTGCTTTATCACTCTTTCCCCGTTCATTCTTTCTACATGACAAAACCACCAAAGCATTCCTTTCTTAATCCTGGTCCCAACGTCATCTTGCAAACCACACTTTTCTCTTAACACACTATTTCTCACCCTGTTATACAGATTCAGCCCTAGTATACTCCTTAGTGACCGCACTTCTACAGCATTTATTCTACTCTCATGCTACTTCTGCCAGACCCAACTTTCACTACCATACATTAAAATAGGGACTAACGCAGCATTATGAATTGCCATACATGCCTCGCTCGTTGTTTCTTTCAAATATTCGTTGAATTCCAAGGAAGGTTCTTATGAAGAGGAAATTTGGAAAAATTGCACGGAAAAATGTATAAACCAACACACACAGTCTCATAGCTTTAGACAGAGGACACGTCTGTTGGGTTAGCTAGTTTTGATTTGAATAAAAATATTTTGACTTCTGAGAGAATAATAATGGAATACTTTGAATTTTAATAATGTAATAATTAATTTATACTCATAATTATAATTTTAAATTTATTTATAATTAATTACTAGTCATGTATAGAAATAAATTTTAATTTAATATTTGCTTGCCAAAATAGTAGAATGTACGGATCTTTTATGTATTCTGTCAACACCTTATTGTTAATACCTACATTAAATGTAAACAAATCAATATTTTATTCTAAATTCTGTTTTATTCTATTATAACTATACATACATACAAATAAATAAAATTGAGGTTTCTGTTTGTAATGTAGAAATAGCAGCTTTTTACAAAATGCATATGAAAATATATACGGTACTTATAACAAAACAACAATTTTTTAAATTTTTGTCTGTCTGTCTGTTTGTTCCGGCTAATCTCCTAAACGATTGGACCGATATTGACGGGACTTTCACTGGCATATAGCAGATGTTATAAGGAGTAATTTGGGATACTTTTATTATAGAAAAATAATTAGGGTTCCGTGCAAAAAAATTAAAACCCATTTAATCGTAGTAATTTCCACACGGACTAAGTCGCGAGGCATAGCTAGTCCTACGATATAATTCGGGCTTAGTATTCTGAACTATGGCTAGTTTTTAACAATTCAATTCAATCAATGCCCAACTTGACCTTGCTAACTTCGAAAAATTTCTAGGGCGTTCAAGAATAATTGCTTCTATGTGTAGGGGTAATCAAATATTTATACGAGGTGAAACAAATACGTCCTTTTCCTTTTTAAACAGAAATAATATTTTCTTTTTAGTATTATTACAGCGTTATATTTAGTGTTCAGTACCTAAAAAGAAATAAAATGGCCAAGTGCGAGTCGGACTCGCGCACCGAGGAATCCGAACAAATCCGTAGGTATCATCATCATTACAGCCCTTCACAAGTCCACTGCTGAACATAGGCCTCCTACAAAGAATGCCACAAAGCACGGTCCTGAGCCACCTACATCCTGCATATCTTACCAGGTCGTCACTCCATCTAGTGGGGGGACGCCCTACACTTCGCCTGCCAGTACGAGGCTGCCACTCGAGAACCTTTCTTCCCCATCGGTTGTTGGTTCTTCGAGCTATATGGCCGGCCCATTGCCACTTCAGCTTACTAATCCGTTGGGCTATGTCAGTTACTCTGGTTCTACTGCGGATATCCACATTTCTGAGTTTATAACGCAGAGAAACTCCAAGCATAGCCCTCTCCATAGCTCGCTGAGCGACCTTGAGCTTCCTCATCCAGCCAGCAGTTAAGGACCACGTCTCAGTTCCGTATGTCATCACTGGCAACACGCACTGGGTGTACAGTCTCGTTTTCAAGTTTTGAGGTTTACCTGACGAGAAGATGTGCCGTAATTTCCCGAACGCTGCCCAACCGAGTTGAATCCGTCGATTGACCTCTCGGTCGAAGTTGGACTTACCTAGTCGGACTATTTGTCCCAGGTAAACATACTCGTCAACAACTTCGAGCTTAGTGTTCCCAACAACTACCGGCATAGGTGTGACATGGACATTAAACATGATCTTTGTTTTGTCCATGTTCATCTTAAGACCTATCCGTTGGGAAACACTATTGAGGTCATTGAGCATAGTGCTTAGGTCCTCCAGCGATTCTGCCATAAGGACTATATCGTCGGCAAATCGAAGGTGAGTGATGTACTCGCCATTGATGTTGATACCGTATCCTTTCCAGTCCAGAAGCTTAAAAACGTCTGCCAATGCAGCGGTGAAGAGTTCCGGGGATATGACGTCACCCTGTCTTACACCTCTCTGCAATTGGATAGGTTTCGTACTCTGGTTCTGTACTCGGATAGCCATCGTAGCCCTACTGTACAAGCACTTCAACACTTCGATATACCGACAGTCAACTTGGCACCGCTGAAGGGACTGCAGCACCACCCAAATTTCGACGGAATCAAAGGCTTTCTCATAGTCCACATACGCCAGACATAGTGGCAAATTGTACGTATATAAGTTTAAAATTATTAAAAATATTTATATTATATGATGTAACTAAAAAATTTATGCTTTTCACAATTTTTCCTTTATTTGTGCTATAATACGTTGCTTCGTACCAAATTTTAAGATTCTGAGTTCACGGGAAAAACCCTGTAGGTTTTGATTCCCTTGCGAATGTCGAAAATTTGCGGCATAAACTCTGCCGCAAAACATACAATCTCTTGATTGCGTTTGCTAAGAAGTATGATTTTTTCACAGCTCGAAGGGACAGTAGACTTGAGTATTTGATATAAATTTCAGCTTGATACCTCCACGCGTTCCTGATAAAAAGGATCTTGACAGAAAGACAGACAGATGGACAACAAAGTGATCTTATAAGGGTCCCGTTTTTTTCCTTTTGAGGTACGGAACCCTAAAAAGACGGTAAAAAACGGTAGCCTGGTTGTTAGTCGGACGATCGCTTTCAAGTATGTAACACAAGGAATGCTGGCTTAGAATTGCCTGAACAACCTCCACACTCACAAGATCTTGCATTTCTATCTATTTGCGAGATTAAAAAAGTATCTGAGAGGATGGAGATTTGTAGATGACGAATCAAAATTATTTATTTTCGTGTTTGAGCCACGCTGCACTTATATTAGGGTTGTAGCTGAAATGGGTTGCCTCGTTTGGGGAACGAACATGTTTGCACAGAATACCAACGTACAACTTGCTGTGCTGCTGTGTTTCCTATGGTGAGTGTTGAGAAGCTGAGACCCATTTTACTTGTAATAACGCATTCCATCTTAGTCCTCAGGTATAACAATGCATCTATCTGCATTTTCATTCTTAATGATGATTGATAAATATGTCTTCCGGCTACAGCATCCACCTAACATCTCAAAGACTGTGTTCTTTTCACATTGAGATACCATATGTCAGGATTTGTCTGGAGATGATAGGACTTTTGAGCTCTTGTCAGATCGATATCAAATCGATACTTCAGTATATTAAATTTACTTAATAATAAAAAATATACAATATTAAAAAAAAACTATAATAAAGAAAAACTAAAAATACAGTCCTACTCCCCGTGACCCCCTTTGAGCGAGGAAAGAACCAGTAACTAAATGCTTCAATAAAATAAAATAGATATTTTTCGTGGAAGGGATGGAATATCGGATATGAATTGATCGCGTGAGTATACAAAACCAATAATGTTTTATTTTTAATCGACTTCAAAAGAGGAGGCGGTTCTCAATTCGTCGGAATCTTTTATTTATGTATTTTCATCGATTTCTAGAAGAAACCTGAAGCGATTTGGAAAATTATTATTATTTTTGCTTCAAAGGTATACGTTCCAGGTGGTCAAAAGGAATTAAGTCATAAAATTCCTGCACACACTGCGAAATTTATCAAATATTTAATGCTCATCGAAGAATGTAGTAAATAATTTAAAATTAAAAATTATGTACAGCCGACTTCAATATAAGCGACTTCAATATAAGTTATTTAAGAATAACTCAATAATCATTGGTCTGACCTTGATCAAATTCATATGGGACCACACGAGAACTATCAGTTTTCATATAAAAAAAGAATCATCGAAATCGGTTCGCCCAGTACAAAGTTATGAGGTAACACACAAAAAAAAAACATACACTCGAATTGAGTACCGTCTCCTTTTTGGAAGTCGGCAGAAAATTAATGCGCGCTACTTTATCAGGATAGGTTACAATTAACTACTAAACCAATTAATTACCGAAGTCTGGCATGCGAGTGCTGAAGCCGAGAGCAAACGCAAAAAACGTGTTTACAATAACCTTTTGTTATCGGTTGTTTATTTACACTTATTAATCGGTTCGGGTGGCAGTGATGACGCACGACGAGATTTGACGATGACCCCGCTGATTACACGTAATTTTTTTATAGTAATTGACAATATATTTGAAGAAAATATTTATACAAAGGAAACAAAGATTTAAATTTTATTTGTATTCAGATGTTAACTAACGCATCTTCTTCGAGGTGCATCCTGCTGATGACGGACGAAACTCCGGTGATGAATTGATGGCGGAAAGGCCATCTAGGAACGATGAATCCAAATTTGCAGAGTGTGGACAAACAGTAATATTGAGGCAATATTAAAAGTGCGAATGTATTTCGAAATAGTCGCCTCGGTTTTCTTCTATAAGGAGCTAGAGGATTAAAAGACGGCCAGCTTTTAGTGGAATGTGACAGTTTATGACTTAAAAGTATTATAAGATTAGTGTGAGAAACGACCAAGGTTTCAGTCAAATCTTATTAGCCGACATCATATATTACGGATGATCAGTTTTTTTTCATTGTAGCTACACACATATACATAATATGTAGGTATATGTAACCATAATCAGTAGCGCCAGTCGTCGCCCCGTCTGAACTGTGGTTAGTTGTGGTTGTGGTCCATTGTAATCAGCTCTTTCTAGTTAATTAGATTACTCAGTAACTAAATTAATATATAACATTTGTTCAGAGTGTAACTGTGATTGAGGCAATAATATGATTAACTAAGGTACGTGAGGGTAATATCGTCACCTTAAGATTTACCGTCCTTTAAAATCAAAATTAGAAGGAGGATAGAGTAAAAACACAAAGTCGTGTACTGTAACTAATATTTTAAGTAAAAAATAGCAAACAAGCTTTGGCAATAATTAGGAACAGTTAAAAAAAATACACTACACAATACTAAAATGGATAAAAATATTTACCATAATGTCAACTGCCATAATGGCGTCGATAAAGCAGCGCCCTTTTGACCTTTTATTATTTGATTGACTGATGTAGAGCATAGATGGTTTTGTGATAAGATATACAGAACCATCTATGCTAAGAAGGATGTAGTTTTCGAGTTATAAGAAAGTGACCATATTAATTGGATGACCATATTACCCTTACGTACTATATTACGTGATCTTTATAGTTCCACTAGCTCGAAAGAGAAAGAGAATTTTTGGAGCAGTGGAACCATAAAATTTAATAACAAAAAATTTTTTTTTATAGGATAAGGGTGACAAACGAGCACAAAGTCGACCTGATGGTAAGTGGTTGCTGGGGCCCATAGACATCTACATCTATCCTCGGTTGCGAATCAAAATGCAGATGCGTTGTAATATATTATTTACGTATGTATAAAAATCAATTCCCGTTCCTTAGTCTTGCAAAAACTCAAAAATGGCTCGACCGATTATGATGAAATTTTTTGTGTGTAGTTGAGTGGGTCCCTAGATGGTTTATTTTACTAAATTGGTTTAGATTTAGACACAATTGTATCCGGTAGGTGGCAGTGTTGCCGAGATTCCGAAATCAACCGCGGATTGCTAGCATTATAATATAGGGTTAGTTTTCAAAGAGTACCCAAATTCTAAACGTAAATTCAAATATATTCATAATGATTTACCTTTATTGCAGTTTTGAAAATACGAGTAAATAAGGCTTATATATTTATTTGAAATTATCTCAAATTGAATGTAATTTATAAGCAACGACCTTTTTGTCTACCGATCGACCCTTATGAATGTGTGCGTATGCTGTAAAATAATTTAAAATAATGCATTACCACGAATTTTGAATAAAATGGACGGAATGATTGAGATTTTTCTAAATTAATTTTTCTTCACCACATGCCTATATTACTTATTCTAAACTTTCTCGGCACATTTGGCCGCATATTGCAAAATAACCCTGTGTAGTATTATGCGCCTAGGCATCCCTTCTGAGCCGCGTCTACGTGCTGTTTTCGAGAGTCATTACGAATCATCTTGCACGCAGATCGAGTCTGCTTCCACTTCCAGCTTCCCGAATAAGCCGGTTTCCGAAAAGGCTTTAGCACCATAGACCACATACATACCCTTCGGCAAATTGTAGTCCTCGTACGTCTGGCGTATATGGACTATGAGAAAGCCTTTGATTCCGTCGAAATTTGGGTGGTGCTGCAGTCCCTTCAGCGGTGCCAAGTTGACTATCGGTATATCGAAGTGTTGAAGTGCTTGTACAGTAGGGCCACGATGGCTATCCGAGTACAGAACCAGAGTACGAAACCTATCCAATTGCAGAGAGGTGTAAGACAGGGTGACGTTATATCCCCAAAACTCTTCACCGCTGCATTGGAAGACGTTTCCAAGCTTCTGGAGTGGAAAGAATACGGTATTAACATCAACGGCGAATATATCACTAACTTACGATTTGCCGACGATATAGTCCTTATGGCAGAATCGCTGGAGGACCTAAACACTGTGCTCAATGACCTCAATAGTGTCTCCCAACGGATAAATCTTAAGATGAACATGGACAAAAGAAAGATCACGTATAACGTCCATGTCACGCCTATGCCGGTAGTTGTTGGGAGCACTATGCTCGAAGTTGTTGACGAGTATGTATACCTGGGACAAACAGTTCGACTATGTAAGTGCAACTTCGACCGAGAGGTTAATCGACGAATTCAACGTTCGGGAAATTATGGCACATCTTCTCGTCAAGTATACCTCAAAACTTGAAAACGAGACTCTACAACCAGCGAGTGTTGCCAGTGATGACCTATGGAACTGAGACGTGGTCCTTTACTGCTGGCCGGATGAGGAAGCTCAAGGTCGCTCAGCGATAAACTTAGAAATGAGGATATCTGTAGTAGAACCAGAGTGACCGACATAGCCCAACGGATTAGTAAGCCGAAGTGGCAATGGGCCGGCCATATAGCTCGAAGAACCAACAACCGATGGGGAAAAAGGTTCTCGAGTGGCGGCGACGTACCGGCCGACGAAGTGTAGGGCGTCCCCCCACTAGATGGAGTAACGACCTGGTAACACATACAGGATGTCGACGGATGCAGGTGGTTCAGCAGTGGATATGTGAAGGGCTGTAATGATGATAATGATGATATGCCTATTAAATCTCAGTTTTTAACATATTCCATAAAGATGAAAACTTAATTATCTGTCATTTAAACGTAGAGTAGGTATATAATTTTAATTATTTTCTCCCACTCTCCCATTCCTTTACTAATAGAGACAGGGCAGTCAATGATTCAATAGACTGTATGTCTATGAGTCTACATTTAGCATAGTGATAGCGCGTATATTATGATAATGTTTGCTTTAGCTGGCAGCTGAAAATTACACGATAATAAGCATTTGTGTATGAGGAAAATTCCTCCGGCGTGTCGGACGCGTGATCGCTAGGTTTACCAAACATAAGAGATTTCAAGGGATTTCAAGGGATTTCATCATTTGTTAATTAATAAGATATTATAAAACGGATTTAGAAGTGATGCCACGCGTTAGGTTCTTTTTTAAATAAAATAACGATTTATAACAATGTGAGATATATTTAATATAACTTGCCGAAACATGTTTGAAAAATCAAAGATTATCCACTTAGAGCTGAATGTTGCTTGCTTACGTTTTCCATGTTTTCTAAATAGGTTTAAAATAATCATAACACGTTGTTCGTTAAATTGTTTTTTTTAGTTATTTTCCTAAATTAAGGTTCATGATTTATCATCGTCATTATTATCATACTCATGACATGTTAACAGCTGAATACAGACCTCCCCTTAGAAACGCTGCGAACCTCGGCATCCACTGCATCTATCGACTTCCTGTATCTCTTACCACAGGTCGTCACTCTATCTAGTGAGGGTTTATCCTACATTTCCTTTACCAGTATGAGGTTGCCATTCGAGAACCTTTCTTTCCCATCGGTTGTCGGTTCTTCGAGTTATATCATATATTCGAGTCACTTCAGCTTACTAATCTACTGCGGATATTCTCATTTAGAACTTTATCACTCAGAGAAACCCGAGAATAGAGAGGCCTGGAGCTTCCTCATAAAGCTAGCAGTGAAGAACCACGGTTCAGATCCATATGTCATCATACTGTTTTATAATTCATTGTCGATTTATATGCAAGATCGAGCGATTTAAGTTTTTTTTTTTAATTTATTTAATAAATTGCAACGCTATACTTTGCATTTATTTGACTATCCGTATTTAGCTTTGCAAAAGTTTGGCAAACACATCGATAGCGGAGTTGCGTCACTCAGATATCGCCGCGATATGTTGGCAACATTCGCGTAGGGGTCAATAGCATCTGTGCTGCCCGCGTATCAAAACAAAGATCACCTTATCACAATAGGATTTTAGTATGGTTGGGAATAAAAGAATGAGCACGCACAAAGCACGTGCTTGATAGCAATTCTCTAATGGTTCTTCTTTTAACCGTCAGCCCATAGAAATTTTTATATGCGTTTTGATTTATCATTACTTTTTTACGTGGTAGAGCCACTAGCTATATTATGGTTGGACCACGCTCTCACAGAATATCATCGTAAAATAGCAGCTTAATGCTGCTGTGTTTATTATGGTGAGTAAAGAGAACCGAAAACCCTTTTTACTGGAAATCAAACTATTGGTCTTACCTTGATCAAATTCATATGGGACCACACGGGAACTATCAGCTTTCATATAAAAAAAGAATCATCGAAATCGGTTCACCCAGTACAAAGTTATGAGGTAACACACATAAAAAAAACATACAGTCGAATTCAGTACCGTCTCCTTTTTGGAAGTCGGCAGAAAACAGGACGCAGTAAAGGCCTTGTCAAACATAAGTGCGAACCGAACCGAACCGACAACGTGTGATGTGACTCAAACGATACCATACATAACTTAACTTAACTTAACTTATCTTCACGCACAATCCCTGACGGGGTAGCCAGAGAGAACAGATCGCCAAGTGTCACGATCCTTACATACCTCTTTCGCTTCTTTCAGATTCATTATCTTCTTCATACATGCACGTCTAGGTATCCGAGTACCCTTGACCCTCCCCTCTTCGAGCAGTTTGCTCACATGGTCTTCGAAAGTTAGTCTCGGTCTACCTCGACATCTTTTAATATTAACTTCCGCGCTATATATTTTCTTCACCATTCGGTATTCACTCATTCGCTCAACGTGCCCAAACCATCGAAGCACGCCCTTATCAATTTTTGTGATAAGGTCATTTTCAAACCTGCCATATTGCGAATCTCGTCATTTCGCTTTCGGTCGGCCATGGTAACGCCGCACATTTTACGAAGAGATCGCATCTCCACTGCATTCAACTTGCTTTTATGCTTCTTCTGGCACACCCAGGTTTCACTGCCATATAACAAAGTCGGTACCAACACTGCGTTATGTATTGCAAGGCGTGCACTCTTCACTACGCCTTGCCTTTTGACTAACGCAGTCAGGGCACCATTGACTTTGTTCCCGGCAGCGACACGCCTGTCCACATCTAAATCACATCTTCCATCCCGGCTAAAAGCACTCCATACATAACAAAATAAGATACCATACATAACAAAATAAAAACGCCGTGAGGCCGCCTATAACGTAAAAATTGTAAAAGTGGCGCGCGAATTTTAAAATAGATGATCTTATCAGGGCGCTTTAAAAACCCAGGACGCTACTTAAAAACTATCCAGGATATCCCAAGACACTACAAAAACTAGGACGATTTCTGGGAAAACAGGACGGTTGGCAACCCTTTTTAGGGTTGGCAACCCACCTGCATTTTGATTCTTAATTGAAGATAAATGTAGTTGCCTAGGGCCATAGCATCCACTAACCATCAGGTGGACTGTGTGCTCGTTAGTCACCCTTTTTCTATAAAATAAAGAGGAAAAATGATTTCGGCGGTAAATAAAATATGTAATCGCTAGGAAATTCGATTACTAAGAAATGCCACAGTAGTAGACTTACATGTTACGAGAACACAAATACATAACTTAAAATTAAAATATTTGTACAACCGACTTCAATATAAATTATTAAGGACTAGCTGTTCCCCGCGACCGGTTGGTAGTCGGTAGGTGGACCGATTTCGATGATTCTTTTTCCTGCCGACTTCCAAAAAGGAGACGGTACTCAATTCTATTTCGATGATTCTTTTTCCTGCCGACTTCCAAAAAGGAGACGGTACTCAATTCTATTTCGATGATTCTTTTTCCCGCCGACTTCCAAAAAGGAGACGGTACTCAATTCGATTTCGATGATTCTTTTTCCTGCCGACTTCCAAAAAGGAGACGGTACTCAATTCAATTTCGATGATTCTTTTCTGCCGAGTTCCAAAAAGGAGACGGTACTCAATTCGATTTCGATGATTCTTTTCTGCCGACTTCCAAAAAGGAGACGGTACTCAATTCGAGTGTATGTTTTTTTTATGTGTGCTACCTCATAACTTTGTACTGGGCGAACCGATTACGATGATTCTTTTTTTTATATGAAAGCTGGTAGTTCTCGTGTGGTCCCATATCAATTTGATCAAGGTCAGACCAATGATTATTCAGTTATTCTTAAATAACCTATATTGAAGTCGGCTGTACAAAATTTTTAATTTTAAATTATTTATTTGGAAACTGGTGCTTCAAATGTGCTCCTATATGAATTTGATCTAGGTCAGACCAAATAGGTTTTGATTTATTCTTAATAATTTGTATTGAAGTCGGTTGTACAAAATTTTTAATTTTCTACTGACTTCAAAAAGGAACCGGTACTCAATTGGACTGTATGTTTTTTTATGTGTGTTACCTCATAACTTTTTACTGGGTGAACCGATTTCGATGATTCTTATTTTATTTGGAAGCTGGTGCTTCACATGTGGTCCCATATAAATTTGATCATGGTATGACCAATAGTTTTTGAGTTATTCTTAATAATTTATATTGAAGTCGGTTGTACAAAATTTATAATTTAAATTATAAATTATTATCAAATGAATTTCATATTATACAATGAAAAAAAAAACAGAAAATAAACTTATTGTAGAACAATAATCTGAAAACTTACTTTAGAGACATGTTAGAAACGATTACCTCATTCCCAGAGGTTATTATCAACCATGTATGAATCATATAAGCTATTTCGACACCGCGGCACATTCCTGCTTTTATGAGTTTGTAAACAGTGTACTGAAGGGCGTCAATGTAAACAAAATAAGCAAATGTTTGTGTTTAAGTCTACTTTACTTTTTTGTGTGCACTTTCATAAGATGCGCCAACAGATGTCTTTATCTTCTCGATCAGCCGTTTTTAGGGTACCGTACCCAAAGGCTAACCAACGGGATCCTATTACTAAGCCTTCGCTGTCCGTTCGTCCGTCCGTCCGTCTGTCTGTCTGTCAGCGGGTTGTATCTCATGATCAGTAATAGGTAGACAGTTGAAATTTTCACAGAATGTGTGTTTCTATAACAACAAATAATACAAATTAAAATAAATTAAAATTAAAGGGGGCTCCCTTACTAGAAACGTGTTTTACGATGCGCGAGACCGACTCGCACTTAGCCTATTATTTATTTCCAGCTTGATGCAGCGTTTTTAAGAATAATCCAAACGACATCCATAATTTTAACAGTGGTAGAGCTACGCGGCACCTTTTGCTGTCGCACGGATGGGCCGGCTCGAACCGGGGTGGTACCACGACTTCACAGAATACCAGCGTGAAGTAGAGGTTTACCTCTGCGTTTCGCTTGGTGAGTGCAGGTGGCCGGAGGCCCTTTTTACCGGAAATGAGGCATTCCATTTTAGTCCTCACGAGTGACAACGCATCTGAATTTGGACTCGCAAACGAGGATAGATGTAGATGTCTATGGGCCGCAGCAACCACTTACCATCAGGTGGACTGTGTGCTCGTTTGTCACCCTTATCCTATAAAAAAAAATTGATGTTGACAATTTTGTACCAGCGTGGCAAGCGTATTATATTTTTAACTAATCTTAGCCAACGATTGACTACCCCAATAAGTTTGGTAAGTTGTGTGGTAGACGAAAATGGTAAAATGCATCGACTTACCAAAACAAAAGCCTATCCTTCTTGCCTTTAAGACATTCACATTGTAATCAGATGGAAAGCCAGACGCTCGAAAATTATTCCACTCATTTGCTTTATGCAATACGATTGAGGAAAACAAAGATTATTGACCAATTGTCTGGTTGTACAATGGTGGATAAGAATAAGATGGTGAATTATGTCATAGAATTCCAACACACTCTCCGGAATATATCCAGTTGATCAACGAACAACTGGCTATGGGTACTTTGCGCTTTTGCTTGAGACTAGTGATTTATTTAATTTATTTAGATTATTGGTACAAAATTCTCATGTTTTGTGTTTAAATCTATACAAATAAATAAAATTAAAGTGTCTGTTTATTATGTTAAAATAACAGCCTTTTACTAAATGCATATGAAAGTATTTACGGTACTTATAACAAAAAATAATTTTTGAAATATTTGTCTGTCTGTCTGTTTGTTCCGGCTAATCTCTAAAACGGCTGGATCAATTTTGACGGGATTTTCACTGGCAAATAGCTGATGTTATAAGGAACAAATTAGACTACTTTTATTTTGGTAAAAGATTTAGGGTTCCGCGCAAAAAAAAACATGAAGTCCAATCGTAACGCTGGCAAACTCGCGGGGAATAGATAGTTAAAATATAAATAATGTGCCACTATCAATATTTTTATTGCTAGAAAATTTTACTATGAAAGACACAATCGGTCGCAATTAAAGCCGTAAGGTATACCCTTTGATATAGAGCGCGACAATGTTATCTTATTTGGTTAAAATTAAACGAATATTCGGTCAATTAAAGATCATAGATTAGTAGATTGTGATGAACTTTTTCCGCTTTCTATGACGCGCGTCTCATGAAGACAAAAAGACAAAAAATGACATGAAACCGTGTGACAGGGGTGTCGAGAACCTATTATCCATAGACCACTGACCTCCATATATGGACTGGCTATACACCGTGACATAAAGAGGCGATTTAATTTTCGCCATTTTGGCGCTGACAGCAGAAGTGCACGACTACAGAACTAATTATAGAGATAAGACACTGTGAAAAAATATATCGATAAGAATTCTGTACCCAGGCCTATCCGTAACGTCCATCCTATTTATGTATCAGATAAAATATATCAATTAATACTTAGGCCTTAGACGCAAGCTTTATAACTCATATAAAACAAGAATCGACGCTGCGTTCATTTATATATGTTTTTATTTGTAACTACAGAACGGATTTTGTTCCGGGTTTCAAATGAGGAAATGCCTATGCATACGCGCTTTGTTCTGAATGGTATACTACAGTTGCATTACCCAAAGCTTTTCAAGCTGTGCGGGAGAGAAGATCAAAGACCAGGCTTCGGGGAATCATGCTGCATCACGATAATGCCTCTTCACATACCTCCCTTAGAACCAAAGCATTTATTGAGGAATTTGGTGTTGAAACTCTAAGTCGCCCACCTTACAGCCCTGACTTAGCTCCTTGTGATTTCTTTTTGTTTCCAAGAGTCAAAGAAAAAATAAAAGGCAAGTTTTTTTCAAGCGTCGAAGAAGCCGTGGCTGCCTACGAAGAAGCGATTTCCGACCTATCAGATCAAGACTCGCAAAAGTGTTTTCAATTGGTTTAGGCGAATGGAACTTTGTGTAGAGCATGATGGAGAATATTTTGAAAAAAATGTATAATAAATATTAATAGTATCTAGAACACTTTTTGTATATCTCAAAACGTATTGAGTGACCTACGTAACACACATCAGAAGGCTTGACAAGCCCACTTGGAGTTGGGTCAGCCCTTCACTTCGGGCCAGCTATGTGAGTCGCTCTACGTTTACCATGAGTTACGAAGCCACGGCTACTAACTACTCATTTCTACTTACTCGTATTTACTTAGTTTTAAAAGTTACAAAATTAAAATGAATCAGATCCTGTTTATACACAGGTAAATCTCGCGACAAGCTTATATATCATATAAATTGTGTAATGACGTTATAAGTTGATGGTAAAAAATTTAAAGGAAAAGTTATTTTATGCTTTTTAGTGCCTTTTTTAAATAAAAACTTGTTTTAAAAAAACGTTTTTTTTTTTTTACTTTTAATTGATTTTTTACTTCTTACTTGTCGCTGTACAGGTTTCTCAGTCTGATCGTCTCATTTAACGCATCATTGTTGCAAGGTCGTTTGTCGGTTAAATTCGAACAGTCTAGCTCTTCAATAAGGAGACCTTCTAATTATTTTACCCTACTTAAGGTCACGCATGCTTGACCAGCAGCAAAGAGCTTCGAATCTAAGAATACAACGGCATGATCGACAGTAATACCCTGCATTTTGTGTACTGTGCAAGCCCAATATAATATAATTGCCAGCATTCTACGTTCTGCAGTGCCGTGACTAAATTTTGCTGGAAATTGTACAGTCTTTGTTTAATGAGATGAACACCGACCTTTGGGCAGTCAAAGTTTAGCATTTAATGCTACAGATTCGAGCAATTCGAACTCAATATCATATTCGAGGACTCCAAAAACCCCAGTACGAATTGGCATCATGTTACACCCTGATGCCACTCAGTCCACGGCCTCACCTTGACTCGGGTGTTTGGAGGAATGCATTACTTATTTCAGCTTGAAGCTTTCTTGTGCCTTACAAAACAATGCTGTTGACGCATATCTCGCGAGATTACACAAGTGAAAGTTAACCAACCGATGCTACAGACTCGAACGATTCGACCTCAATATCATTATCGAGGACTGCAAAAACCCCAGCACACCAAAATTTCAGACGGATTGGAGCAACCGAGTTTATGATCACCATATTATTTTTGGTTAACTCGCATTCGTATTCTCAGCAGCAAGTCCTTTAATTTGATACCCATATTGTAGGAAAGCAAACGAAATTTAGTCCGCCATATTTAGAAGTCCGCCATATTGGATTCAGAGTGACGTCACTTTATTTTTCGAGTTATACTAAGCAAGCCCTTTCATGTGACAACCATATTGTAGGAAAGTATAAAATACTTAGTCCGCCATATTGGATTTAGAGTGACGTCACTTTATATTTATAGTTACACTAAGCAAGCCCTTTCATATGATACCCATATTGTAGCAGTGCATTAAAAATAACTAGTCCGCCATTTTGGGTGTTCCGCCATGTAGGATTTAGAAGGACGTCACATAGCTAACCATGCATTGTCATCCAAACTTAACGTGTATAGAAAACTTCAGCTCCATCGATTGAAGATATCTGCTTCAAAACTGAATTGCAAGATTTCACCCGAACAAACATAGTTACATTTGAAATAATAAACTAATACTTTTATACTTACTGGTACTGGTACTACCAGAAAATATTGTAGGTATACTGCACTTTTTCAAAGTGATGCGTTTCTCATGTCCAATAAAACAGTCGTTTATTAAGTGTTTAGAACAAAGATATGTGAACAGATATGGGTAGAAAAGAACATTGATAAGTATTATAGACAAGGAACTCGAAAACCCTATTGAATTTTATTGTTTACTAGCTGTTCCCCGCGACTTCGCCCGCGTGTAATTTAGGGCTTTATTTTATTTGCAAGGAACCCTAATTCTTTTTCTAAAATAAAAGTAGCCTAAGTTACTCCTCACATCAGACATCAGATATCTGCCACTGAAAGTCCCGTCGATATCGGTCCAGCCGTTTCGGAGATTAGCCGGAACAAACAGACAGACAGACAGACAGATATCCAAAAAAATTTTAAATGTTATTTTTGTTATAAGTATTGTACCTATATTTTTTTCATATTCATTGAGTAAAAATCTGTAATTTTGAAATTACACACAGACACTTCAATTTTATTTATTTGTATAGATTAAAACATATTGTGTACATCAAGACTCTGTAATATAAAGTCAAACATGTTGGTAATTACGATAATAAGATTAGTAACTAATTTTTAAGTACCTATATCATCAAATAGTTTTAATTTGTTTAATATTAGCTACAAAATCACTTGTGGAATGTTACCCCTTTTTTCTTTTGGTAACGAGTTGTACATATTACGCACACTCTTAATGTTACTAAAAATAGTTTTTATTATTTAACTAAAATCAAACATAATCAAACCACATAAAATACTTTCAGTCTTTAGTTCAAAAATTCAAAATCAAAATCAAACAGAGATATGAGTTAAGGGGCGTATTACAAAAAAAACGCGAAATTACAAGGTTTCCTCGTTAAAATTTTATGTTTATCGTTCATTGCTTGAAATAACAATTACTTGATAAAAATAGTTCATTTTCTCTCCTCAAATAAGCTCGGAATGGATTTTAGATAACTTATTTATTTAATCAGTAATAATCATTCTCCCAAAGCATGTTTAGGCAAAAACTCTCGAAGACATGATTTGGGAGCTCTAATTTGTAGATTCTATTGAATATCGACCATCAAAAAAAATATTTTTATCTCCCAAATATCCTACACTTTAATAATAATGGAATACATTTTCGTTATATGCTTTTCACGCTAGGAAAAAAAATCGACATAATTCAAAAAACGACCAAAAAAGCTTCGATACAAGCCCCTATATTTCCGAAGTTATACATCATTTAGAAGTAAAATTTATACCAAAATAATCATCAACATTTGCTTACACTATGCTATTATTTTTACTTTTTAAATCGTTACTATTATATTTTAATTAATTAAATAAAAGTACTATATATTTCACTGTGCCGGCCATCTGCAATCATTAACGCGCGAGCGCTTGCCGAGGGTGGACCTGCGTCAGTTTATTTCGGGCGCTGCATCGTTTCGATACTACCATAGTGTGCGTCGGTTACCTGCATACTAGAAAATCGTCAACTACGACCGCAATTTTTGATCGATCGGTTTAAAACTATTTTATATAGTTATAATTTAGATTACGTCTCTTCAAAAATGTGGTCTATTCATTGACTTCGATCATTGTTATTTGAGGGCTTCACTTAATGGTTTATACAGCAACGGTCTTATTGAAGTTAAATGTCCTATTTCAGCTTTCGGAATAGATTTTGATACGGCCTTTCGACAAAAAAAAGTTAAAGGTTATAAATTCAGTGATTCAAGTGTAACATTAAATCAAAATAATGACTGGTTTTACCAAATCGAAGTCCAGCTTCATTTAGCAAATAAAAATGTCTGAATACTTGCCGTAATATGTATTGGCCCAGATTAATGCATTAAAAGTACTAAAAATTTACAAATACGACCAATTTTAGATTTTCAATATGTTACCCAAGTTACAAGCTTTCTATGAAAAGTGTGTACTGCCTGAAATTATCGAATCGAGAAAAGTGCGGTCAAAGCCGTCGCAGCAAATATTTTTCTTATAAAAAATATAGTAATTGACTGTAAGTATCGATTAAAAAATATTAGTTACATTTGGTTGTTATATTTGTTAAAACAGGTTGCAACCGTTTATTCATTTATACCACTATTCTACCGGTAGTAGACATAATCGATTATTAACATTCGATTTCAGCGTAACAATTAAAATATTTATGTGTACTTATTTTGACACTAAATTTCATAAATAATGAATAATATATCAAAATGGTATATAATAATAAATTATAAATTATAAAATTATATAATAATAAATTAATAAGATAACATTAAAATGACACACCAAAAAATATTCCATCCACTGAAGTCCATCCTAAGAACTGTATTATGGAAGATCAAGATCGTTTAGTCGCCATACTCACAGTATTATAGTGCGAGCGAGTGAATAGATATGAAAGAAAGTATCGGCAATCGGTCGTGTAACTTGCCGCCCGCTCGGTGCGTAAAATACCTAAATTTGCGAAACGCCGAAATGTAAGAGGGCTCTTAAATAATACAACAGACTGGCATATTATGTCAATTTTAGTTCCCGGTACGGACAATGAGGGCGCTTTAAATCGGCATAAGCATTTTGTATGGCAAAGCCAGTCCAGCGTACTTGTATATATGGAGGTCAGTGCCATAGACTTAGTTACTATTAAGGGTAAGGCTATGCTATTACCACTTCTTGTTTCAGGGACAGCTGTCGAAACCTATAAAATCCTTTTAGTGTGTTTATTGTCAACCCTTATGATATCCACGGGAAGAAATAAAGCGACGGTTTCCCTTACGCTACCCCCACAAGAAATAATTACGAATGTCTTACAAAGCCACACGCTGATCATCTTGCATGATCTAATGAATGAAAGCAAAGGTGGTAGAGCCATGCTGCAGCTATATTAATTGTACTAGCTGTTCGTCGCAACTTCGCCCGCGCGTAATATTTTACGATTGGATTTCATGGGTTTTAATTTATTGCTTCTTATAATATCAGCTATCTGTAAGTGAAAGTCACTGGACTTTACTTACTTTTATTTTTTAATTGACAGTCAATATCGGTCCAGCCTTTTCGGAGATTAGCCGGATCTAACTGGCAGACAAACAGACAGAAAGACAGACAAACAAAAATTTTAAAAATCGTGTTTTTGTTATAAGTATATACTTTCATACGCATATGATCAAAAGCTGTTATTTCGACTTTACAAACAGACGCTTCAATTTTATTTATTTGTATTAGCTGTAGTACGAATGGTTAGCTCGACCGGTGATGGACCAAGCTCGCACGGAATACCAGTGTGAAATAGCAGCTTAATGCTGCTGTGTTTCTTATGGTGAGTGTGGAGAACCGGATACTCTTTTTAATGGAAAAGAGGCATTTCCTCTTAATTCTCCCAACTGACAACGCATCTGCATTTTGATTTGCAAAAGAAGATAGATGTAGATGTCCATGGGCCACAGCAAGCAGTTACCATCAGGTGGACTGTGTGCTCGCTTGTCACTCTGATCCGATTAAAAAGCACAAAGTGGTAGGCGTTGACGTCATCAAGAATCACCTTACGGAATTCCAACGGCCGAGTTGGTGTTTTCTTTTCTCAGTGATAGATGCTTCAAAATAAAAAGAGATAAATAGAAGTGAGAGTAGAGTACGGAACCCCTACTCGTTAAAGCAGTATCCAGTTTGACGCAGGCGACTTGCTGGGTGTTTTCAAAGTTATTCCTACGGTTATCTTATATTTTTAAGCGACTTCAAAAAAGAGAGGGGTAGTCAATTCGACTTGTACATTTTTAATTATTTTTTAATGCGTATTACCTCATAACTATTTTTAAAGGTGAACCGATTTCGATGATTCTTCTTTAATTTGAAAGCTGGTGCTTCTCATGTGGTCCCATATAAATTGATCAAGGTCTGACCAGTAGTTTTTGAGTTACCCTTAATAGTTTATATTGAAGTCGGTGGTATCTTTTTGTATTTTACCATTTGTGTGTTTGTGTTTCCGTTCCATAAAGGTTATTTCACTAGGCCAAGCAAAGAAAAGTATTTTTTAGTTTGGTTTAGTTAACCTGACTAGTGTACATCATGTTAATAACTATTATTTATAGTTTGCACACTTAAGCAAATAGATTAATGTAATGTCATGCTAATATGCATGCATGTCTTATGCATCTACCTAAAATGTTGTCATGTAATTGTGTGTATCATGTTGTAATGTGTAATTGTGACCGGCATGTATACGTGTCTTAAGTTCTAATTACGCTACGCTATTCGTGACGTTTTGTTAGTCACTAATTAACCAAGCGTCATAAAAAATATTACCTGTGTTTTACTGTGCACACAAGCTGTATACAAGCTGCATTTAAATTTTTGTGTATACTCAAATTTTTAATCATTCTACATAAAGGCTGTAGACGCGTCAATATTAGTATGGAATTTATAAGAGCTGATAAGAAGATATCTTATAATAGCTCTTGATGACGGGGGGAAAAGACCGCCGTCCATCCCGGTGTGAGTGTTCCATGCCCGATGTGCTGTTTTCACAGCGCTCGGTCCGCAAAGCACTCCTCTCCATGGACATCCAGAAGTCGATTGGGCCTGACGGAATCCCCCCAATTGTGCTGAGGACGTGTGCTCCGGAGTTGCCACCGGTCCTAACGTGTCTTTTCCTGTACTCCTACTCCCTAGGCGTAGTCCCGAAATCATGGAAGACAGCTTTTGTCCACCCGATCCCTAACGAAGGCGACCGCTCAGACCCGTCCAACTACAGGCCTATCACCATCACCTCCTTGTTCTCCAAAATAATGGAATCCATTATTAACTGCCAGCTCATGCGGCACTTTGAAGATCACCAGCTGATTAGTGACCGCCAATACGGTTTTCGTCGGGGTCGATCAGCTGGTGATCTTCTGGTCTACCTGACTCATAGATAGGCGGAGGCAGTTGAGTCCAAGAGGGAGGCGTTGGCCGTTAGTTTGGACATTGCGAAGGCCTTCGATCGGGTTTGGCACAAAGCGCTTCTTTCGAAGCTCCCTTCCCAAGAATTTGTGCAATTGGATCACCAGCTTCCTTGCAGATCGGAGTATCAAGGTCGTTGTAGACGGTGCATGCTCCGATTACAAGCCTATTAACTCTGGTGTTCCACAAGGCTGTGTGCTATCACCAACGCTGTTTCTTCTGCATATCAATGATATGTTGCTAACTGGTAACATTCATTGCTATGCGGATGACAGCACTGTTGATGCTCTTTATACCGGCCGTGCCAATATTTCACGGAAAAACGTCACCGAGTACCGGAACAAACTTGTGTCCGAAGTCGAGTCTTTGCTAAATAAAATCTCGGATTGGGGGCGACTAAATCTAGTCCAGTTTAATCCTCAGAAGACACAAGTTTACGCATTTACCGCTAAAAAGAACCCCTTTGTCGTATCTCCTCAGTTTCAAGGCACTCTCCCTCTTGCCTCAGCCAGTATCGAAATCCTCGGACTCGACATATCGAGTGACGTGCAATTTCGTGGTCACTTGGAAGAGAAGGCCAAATTGGCCTCTAAAAAGCTTGGCGTGCTCAGCAGAGCGGGACAGTATTTCATGCCGGCACACCGCCTGCAACTTTACAAGGCGCAGGTTCGGCCTCACATGGAATATTCTTCTCATCTCTGGCCAGGGCTCCCCAGTGCCAGCTCCTTCCACTTAATCGCATCCAGCGCAGAGCGGCTCGAATCGTCGACGAACGAGTCCTTTCCGATCGGCTCGATTAATTGGCTCTGCGAAGGGATGTTGCATCCCTTTGCATTTTCTTTCGCATTTACCACGGAGAGTGCTCTGAGGAATTGTTCGGATTAATCCCAGCCCCCAAATTTCACGAACGCACATCGCGGCAGAATTCCCGATACCATCCACACCATCTGGATGATTGGCGGTGTGCGACTTAGAAGATGTTTTCTTCCTTGTACGACTTCCTTGTGGAATCGATTACTATAAACGATTTTTCCGGACCGATACGACTTAGGGACCTTCAAGAAAAGAGCCTACTCCTTTTTAAAAGGCCGGCAACGCATCTGCAATTTCTCTGGTTTCCCTGGTGTTGCAAATGTTCATGGGCTTACTATCAGGTGAGCCGCATGCTCGTTTGCCCCATCTCCTATAAAAAAAGTTACTAGAGTCTTGTGTACTCGTTTAGCAGTACCACTGCCACAAGCCACTGACTCTGCGCCTGATCTCTCGTCGTGTTGGATTGCCGTTTCATTCGACCATGAGAGTGAGGAAATAGAGAGTGCACCTGTGCTTGCACATACACTCGGGCACTATAATCCTAACCAGATGTATGATCTCCGTTAAGACTGTTCGCCGTAACCGAAAGACACTAAGAGAATTATGATGCCTTCAAAAACATAACTTGTAAAAAAAACCAAGTCTCGCAACTTAGTTCTTCTACTGTAAAAAATTGTGAGATCCATGTAATACCAAGTCGGTTTCTTATTTTATCCACAACGAAGTTAAATGGCCTGAACTGCTTCGAGAAAAGAATGGTAGGGCCGTGCCGCTTTTTTGCTCGCCTTGGCGAGGGCACTGCCGTGCCCCCAGATATTCTGAATGAATGCTAAGAAAATAAGACAATAAGAATCTTATGTTATCTATAGTATGTGCCAAATCGATTGAGAAAAACGGACAATGACCTTTCGGTCGTTTAACCAGGGGTTACAAACCTTCAATATATAGGCACATTTTATATGTAGTACTTTCTTTATTTATAATGATTTTTTTTATAATGATTGATATAATATATATTTATTAACTATTATTAAAAAGTTATGTGAAAGATCGCTGTAGAAGAAAAATCATCTATTGTTATAAAGTACTTTATTCATTTAACAACAAAAAACATTAATTTATAACACATATAAAGATTCGAGTGATAACGACACCGAATAAGTACGTACTTATGCAAAAGATAAAACTTTATTTTTAATATTATATAAGAACTTTATTTTTATTCAGTGCAATCATCACTCGTATCTTCACTTGATGAACTATCTGTAACATTAATTATAAAGCGATCTGCAGTTTGGTCAATTCTATCATCCATGCCACGCATTTTTTGTTCAACCTTAAGGACATGCTGAACACAGTTTTTCCATTTATCTGGCGTGATTTGAGTTAAACCATCTTTAAGTAAATTTTTAACATCTTTTAACTTGAAAGTTGTATTTTTTCGTGCAACGTACCCTTTCACATCTGCCCACACAAGTTCAATGGGGTTAAGCTCACAGTGATAAGGAGGTAACCTTACCACTGTGATGCTTTTTTCTTTTGCCATCTCGTCGGTGACGTAACTTCGATAGTTATCTTTAACTGCCTTTATTTTTTCCATTAAGTGGGTCTTTGTGTCCGAGGGCACGTATGCGATCTGTTTAGATTCTAGCCATTCCTGCATATTTTGTTTCCGCCAAGACATTGTTGGGGTTTTTTCTAAACGTCTGGAGTGGTAACTAGCGTTATCCATAACTATGACATCGCCGCTTTGCAGTTTTTCTATTACTTTTCTAAACCAGTCCTCGAAATGGAGAGCGTCCATACTCTCATGGTAGTCACCAGTAGATGATGATTCAAATACCCAATCACATCCCTCCAAAAAGCCATTTTCATTGCCAACGTGTACAACTATTAATCGCTTTCCTTTACCCGAAGGGGCTTTCGCGCCAGTAGAGTAGCCTTCTAACCGTGATTGACGAGAAGATTCAATTGTGGTGTCTTCCCATACCTTTCCCATAGTATGACCTGCGTTAATCCATGTTTCGTCAAGGTAAAAAATGTTACGTCCCTCGTTTCTTAACCCTTTCGCTGTCCCGTGCACTACATATAGGGCACTGCTATTGTCTTACTATTGTGTCTGGAAACCGGACAGTGAAAGTGTTAATATTTGTATTTCTCTCAAATATCTGGTACGCCACAGAACTATCTCTGGGCGATCTATTAGACCACTTTTTCTGTTTCTCTTTATATATTTGAATTTTAAATGGCGCAACACACGTCGCAGGGAAGTTTTGCTCAAGTTTGGCAACTGGTCATCTTGATTTATACTGAGCAAAATTTTGTCTAAAGTCGGTAATTCTCCTGCAAGAAAGAACTGATACACTTTCGCTCTTATAGCCGATTTATCAAAATCGTCCAACTTGTCAATTACAGACTTTTTTCTTTTATTAATTATTCCCTTTTCTGGTATTTTATGGGAATCTCTATACACGCTTAATACGCGATATATAGTGCTCTTGCTGACTCCTGAGATCTCCGAAACCTTTTCTACCATATTAACGTTTGAAGGATACACGTCTTCGGGCCAGGTGTTTTTGACATATTTGTATACATTAATGATAATCTCTTGTTCCCCGACCGACAAAGTGGTAGGTTTTCTCTTTTTTACTGGTGACGTTAAAGGTGCTCCAGAAGATGGGCCTGTAAATAAATGACAAAAATATACTACCATAGTACTACATCACATAAATACATATTGTTTTAGAAAATAAATACCACATGGTCACATAAAAAGAGCGCTTTAAGAAATAGAAAGGCTACGTCGTCGCATTTGTACCTATTTGTACGTACCTGCTACGTTTATTATGGGTCGGCGACGTCTCTTTCCACTTGATGTTGAAGGACCGGGTCCTTCACCAAATTCTCCTGAACTCATGTCGATTTAGTAACGACCGTCACAGTAAAACTAATATAACAGATTCAAAAAACAAAAACTTAACGATATAACAAATTTAACAGTAAAAACTCAACTAAAACAATGCAATGAATGCTATGAATTACCCGAGACGTACACACGCAAGCGCTATCCGAACACGAATGAAAACAAAATGGCGGACCGGCCCAAAAAAGGTGACGCATCTCTGGCTGCCATTGTCACGTTTCTTTTAGAACGAACTGACGTAACGCGCGTTTTGTTTATTTTAAAGGGATGAATTTGCAAAAGCTCAATATGGTGATTATATTGCTTCAAATATTTTTTTAATATGAAACTGTTATTAAATGAATTGCTGCGTTACTTACCATAAATTGAAATATAAAATATAACACATTTTTCGCGATGTACCGTAAGATTTTACTATGTTTATAGGAACCACAGACAATATTATTTAAGAAACAAAAAAACAAAACATATGTGCTGACCTAGAAGTGGGAATAATATCAATATTTAAATATTGTTATCACATCTAAATTGAGATTTTGTAAGTTACGCCTTTTGACACTCGGCTCATATCTGAGGTCATTGTCCGTTTTTCTCAATCGATATGGCACATACTATAGCAGAACAATAAATATGTTGTGCCTACAACAATTACTTTTCTTGATGTGTCCTTCTATACATTTCGTTGTTCTATAGGTATAATGAATGCGATTACAGCGTTAAAGGAGCAGGTCATTGCACTGACGTAATTATACTATATGTAACTATTATTTGCACTTATCACTTAAAAGTAAAAAATACAGATTTACATACTTTACAGAAAATATTTGAGGGTTGACTTAACTACTAGATTGTCTGACTATACCGCAGCGCTGTAGGCAGACTTCCCAATTGCAAACTTGCCCGAATTATTTTATGTCTCAGAACAAAAACAGCATCCTCCAGCACTTAAACACACACACACACACACACGCAAAAACACACACACACATAAACATTTGTATAACTTTATATTTAGTGCCTATTTATCATACTTGTGATCGTAAATCGTAATCATAAATCTGTGATAAAACTATGCAACAAAAAAATTTTATGCAGTTCACTCGCGGTAGAAGTGAAACCTTCAGAAAACTAAACTTCGAGAGAATGAGGCGAATGCAGAGTATCAGGTGTAGGATAATTGTATCGTTGATTTAAAAATATCTAAATTAATTGATAATAAACTGTACTTCTATCTCATTCTTTCCCAGACTAAATCCTATTTGTCGCTTTTTATTATACTGTCGCTTTTTTGTTTCATCGTATTTTAAAATCGCAACGATTTTAAGGAAGTATTCACTATAAAAAACTGACAGCCGACATACTGAAAATTGCACAGTGTTTGATCTTCTAGCATCCGGATAATGTGGATCGCATACCTATAGAATATGTCGCGACGCGCGATGGTGGAACTTGGCGGCTGGAATCGATCCCAACTTGGAGGGTGGAGAAAATACCATGTTGCGGCAATTAATGCGAAATGATCTCTATAACAATGAAATAACTTGGTTATCTATACTAATATAATAAAGCGGAAGAGTTTTTTTGTTTTTTTGTTTGTTTAAACGCGCTAATCTCTGGAACTACCAAACCGATTTGAAAAATTATTTTTGTATATTACAGCCAGATTCATGTGGAATAGTATAGGCTATCTAGCATTAAGCTATATCACTTAGCTTGCCTTAAATATGGATATTTGTTAAGCAAGTCAGAAGAAAAGGCACTCCCGAAATGATTTATCCGCGTACGCTGTTGTTGTCGTTAGGGATACGTAAATACAATGTTCTAGAAAAATATAGATCTTTACTCCGTCTAAAAAAAAGTCCGCGATACCATATGTCTATTTCTTATACACAAGCCATAATTAGATATTTTGAGACAAAAAAATTTTGAAAATTTAAAAGTGATTTATGAGCATTATTATTAGGCATGGCCTATTTATTCTTACGAACGAAAGTTACTTCATCATCAAGACAATTTTATGAAGATAAACTTTGTTCTTTATACCATGTTATTTGGACGCATAGTTTAAGAGATAATGTAAAATTCAATACTTGGCTGGGCGCGCGAACGACGCATAAACCCTAGCCGCCCGGTGAGAACTGCGAGAAGCCAGTATAGAAAGCTTCTAAGAGCGAGGTTACTTCAATCATTATAGCTAAAATAAATTAAAAATTAATTGAGTACTTTCATGACAATGATTAGTTACATCTTTATTTCTGAATAAAAGTACTCCATTAATTATGCCAACTTTTCCATCCATTGCTATCAAATAAAATATTTAATTGCAATTATAAAAGCTTGATCTAGGTTATGTCGCGCACCTCCGACATATGATGACGCGGGTGAAACCGCGGGGCACAGCTAGTATTGTTATAAAAAGGACATAAAATACCGCCCAAGTGCGAGTCGGTCCTCGCTCTTCTATGAGATGATATGGGGTAGTGGATATTCTTACACCGCCACTACACGGAAAGTCACACAATAAAGGAACAATTTTACACACACGTAGATATATTATAACAGTATCGTTCGCTGACAGCGTCAATTCGGATACAGACCCGGATCAGTCGCTCGGTCGATTTGCATATTGTATGAGGGCAGGCGGCCTGCGTTGATAACCAAATCCGTCCAATAACACGACATCTACTATTGTAATTTTTAAGTTTAATAAAAAAAGAATCATCGAAATTGGTTCGCCCAGTACAAAGTTATAAGGTAACACACATAAAAAAAACATGCAGTCGAATTGAGTACCGTCTCCTTTTTGGAAGTCGGCAGAAAAGAAGTAAATAGCAATAATGTGATTAATGAAGTTTCTCTTCTTGGAGCAAAAAAGTTTGGAAGTAGTTTGTACAACCTGTCTTTATTATGTAATTTCACTTTGAAAAAGTCCCACTGGGTTTCTAGCCGATTCTTCCCAGGACAGAGTTTATTTTCCGAAAAATTAAAAAATGACTTTCAATAAGAATTACATGTAATCTATATATAATAAAAATTATTCTATTATATTCTATTCCCCGACCTCTAAAAATAACATGTATAGTACCTACACGTAGCGTAATCACCGGTATTAAAATAATCTTTCGTGCACTTTCCACACAAAGTCGTATTCTGAATGTATTTGTTTTTCCTTAGTATAGACAAGATTATGTATATGATACAAGATAACGTTCGTGAGTTGTATTTATTTTTAAGTTGTTCACGGTTTAATGGGTGACATTGAATTAGCGTAATTTCAGAACGTATGAAATATTACTTTGAGATGTTAGCTAGTTTACGAAATTTATCATACTCGTATAATCTCTCTCGACTTGATAATATTCTTAACTATGTACTTACTTGTCTATCTTCATGCCTATAAACTTTCTTATGTATTTTCGAATTTACTTACTTATTTACTCGCTTGCTCGTTGATTTGCTTATGACTTGTTTAATAGACTATTTACTTGTTTATTTACTTGATGATATACTTGAATATTTACTTGACTACTACTTGCTTATGAACTGGATTTATTTCTTGCTAATTTTCTTGTCTGTTTACTTGCTTATTTACTTTTCTATGTGTTTACTTATTTAATTTTGTCTATTTAAATGCTTACGTACTTATTTATTTACTTGACTATTTACTTTCTTATATAATTGATTATATTCTTGACTATTTACTTGCTTATTCGCTTTTGAATATTCTTCCACAGCCTTTGTCGGTTCTTCGAACTATATGTTCGACCCATTACCACTTCAGCTTAATAACGGATCAGCCATTGAGCTATGTCCGTGTCTCCATAGCTTGCTCAGCGAACTTAAGCCCCCTCATACGGCCAAAAATGAATTAATACGTCTCAAATTTTGAGTCTTTCTATTGAATTTTAACAAAAAGTCTGAGGAATTGTTCGAACTAATTTCAGCCGTTCAATTCCACCATCGCACATCGCGACAAAACTCGTGATACCATCCACATCATTTGGATGATTGGCGGTCCACCACTGTGCGATTTAGAAGATGTTTTCTTCCTCGCACAACTTCCTTGTGGAATCGATTACCACCACCGATTTTTCCGGAACGATACGGCTTAGGAAACTTCAAGAAAAGAGCCTACTCCTTGCTAAAAGGCCGGCAACGCATCTGCAATTCCCCTCGTGTTGCAGTTGCTCATGGGTGGTGGTAGTAACTTACTATCAGGTGAGTCGTATATTCGTTTGCATCTCTCCTATAAAAACTTTAATCAGTGACAACACGAACTTGACGGAGGGACGACGATACGATGAATGCAGGTGACTCTGGACCGTGCTTTCCTTAGGCCTATGTTCAGCAGTGAACTTGTGAAGGGCTGTAATGATGATGATAATGATTACATAATCTGTATAAATATTGTAGGGAATGAGGTAAAAAAAATATGAACAAATAAAGGTAGAATGGTAATCTCCCACTTGTTTCAGCAGTATAAAGTATCGCACAGGCAGGTAAGAGGCAACAGTCTGTAATTCCACGAGTCTCTCTATCGTTACTATGCCCGTTGGGGTATTCTACTAGTGTAGGCAAGGAAGGTCGTGTTGCTGAGAGACGGCCCCGTGTTACATTAAGATGGGTGGTGATGCTGTAAGCAGGGTTTGTTACGGAGTAGTGTTCTTTTATTTAAATACTTTTGAAGATAATTTCTAACATCAGAAGTGGAATAGTTACTTACTTCAGAAGTGGGATTAAAGCCTTTTCTTGTAGCTTTACATTGAAATTTCTTACAATATAATATCGCTTTAAGGACAATAGTTTGTATCGGACAGCTATCAGCCTCATGTTAAAAAAAAACTAAAGTAAGAGTTAACAGCCAGTATATGCCCTACGGATTGGCAAAAGCCTCACCCTTTTTAGATAGTAAGGGTCTGCTGCGTTAGCCTAATACATATTACTTAGCATGGCGTTTTGATTTCCTCACGTTATTTTCATATGCCGTCGTGCCCATTGGTAAATCAGTAACGCTGCATTTAACAATAACATTGGTTGTTCGTAAAATTTTCAGGGAAGCGCTTTACTTTAGAATTCCGCAAATTTCTTAGTTTATAATTAATTAGTCTCGTGTAACTAAATACAAGTACGTACAAGTGTAGCAGTACCAGTGCGTGTTGCCAGTGATGAAATATGGATACGAGACGGGCTCCCTTACTTCTAGTCGCATGAGGATGCTCAAGGTCACTCAGCGAGCTATAAAGAGGGCTATGGTCGGAGTATCTCTGCGTTATAGACTTTAAAATGAGGATGCAGTAGAACCAGATTTACCGACATAGCTCAACGGATCTGTAAGCTGGAGTAGCAATGGACTAGCCATTATAATTCGAAGATCTAACAACCGATAGGGAAGAAAGTTTTTGAATAGCATCTCCGTACCAGTAAGTAAAGTGTAGAGTGGCTCCCACTAGATGGAGACACGTTGCATGTGGTAGAGCCATGCTGCAGCTATATTAGTAGTATAGTTGGAGCACGAATGGGTCGGCACGACCGGAGAAGGACCACGCTCTCATAGAATACCAGCGTAAAATAGCAGCCTAACGCTGCTGTGTTCCGTATGGTGAGTAGAGAACCGGAGACCCTTTTTACTGCCAAAGAGACATTCCATCTTAGTCTTCACGGGTAACAACGCATCTGCATTTTGATTCTTTATTGAGGATAGATGTAGATGTCTACGGGTCACAGCAACCACTTACCATCAGGTGGAATGTGTGCTCGTGTGTCACCCTATCCTATAAAAAAGACAACCTGATAAGAGATGCAGGAAGTCGTTAGATGCAAATGATCCAGGTCTGTGATTTGTGGCATTCCTTAGGGGTCGCCTATGTTCCACATTCCAGATTGACATTTAAAGGGTTATAATGATGATAATGATGAACCAAATGCAATGACCTGTGTGGTGTGTGGCAGAAAAGCGTTGAAGTAATATTTTTGTTCTTTAAAAAAATTACCTCTACAAATAATATATTTTCTCCTGTATTGTGAAGGCGTTTGACATACATACATTTCAGGACAAGCATCCAAACCCGAACTAATTATTTTAAGGCCATAAATATACTTGTTCCGTGCAGGAGTCACGCACAAAATGCTTAGCAACTGCGGTATCAGAACATCAATATGCGTATGAAATATTATGACATATCTATTTAGAGATAACCCTATTTATATTGGCGAGTGTGTAACGCGTAATTCCCTGGTTGCTATGTCATCGGTCTTTGTTTCCTACACTACTCGTATATCTCATCTTACCTCTAATTTTATTATGATCTTAAAATAAAGCACGGGTTAGCTATGACGGGTTATGTGCATCAGTTTTATGTCTGATTTCTCTATGCATGAAACGTTTTTACGATCCATTTTAATATACAAAAAGTATAATAAAACTTCCGTGCAGTTCATACGCAGTAGAAGTGAAAGTAATTAATTGTAGCGTATAAGTAATTAAAATATAAATTTTTAATAAACACTATACTGTATTCTATCTCATTCTCTCGCAGGTTAAACTATATAGATGTATATTTTTGTCTCTTTTTAGTGTCACGTTTTCGTTTCATGTGTCATTGAATTACAAATCATATAATTCTAAAAGTTTTCACTACAAAAATCTGAATTACCGTTACAATTGAATTGAATTGAATGAAATTTAAAACTGAACCTGTTACAATTTAATTAGAGATAGAAAATTAAATTTTATTTTACTGTAGAAAGAAAATTCTATCGTGCGCTCAGTTATGAGCCGAATGTTTTGCTACTAAATAATTCGTATTTTTACTTGCTGTATATACTTGTAGGTTTGTATCTAGTGTGTTAGTGAGTCATCTAAGTTAACAATTGCTCTACATTTAATCACCTTCGGCTACACTCCACGCAGAGTGCAGAGTAATGCTCAGAATAATGCAAATACTAGATTTTTTTGTTAATTTAATACACTTTAGTTTAGCAAACTTAAACAGTACACTTGACAATTACAATAATGTATCATATAGAAGATATAAGTGTAAATGAATCACTTACTGAAAATCTCATGCTCTCAATATCATTTTCCGGAAACCTCCTTAAGAAACTATTAAAAGTAAACAATTTTAATAATTACAGTAGTTGGAAACGTGGAAAGTCAAAACTAGATAAATAATTCGACCTGAAGAACGCTATTCAATTCAGTTATAAAGACGGCGTTAAGTTAAGTAAGGCGTTACAGTTAACCGAAAAATAGTTTTTTCTTACTTGAAGATCAATTGAATACTGTTAAAACGTACGTATCACGAATAACAGAGCTAGGGAAACAATTTCAAATGATGGAGCAAGAAGCATATTTAGCAGTCACAAAAGAGAAGAGAAAATCTTAAGTAAATCAAAAAATTTGCTTCCCGAACAAATTATTATTAAATTATCTTCTCAAATAGTACGAGACAACCTAAAAATTAACGGCCCGAAAGGTCACAAGGCATCACAAATAAGCTACTGAAGATAGCCTACTTAAGATATATGTCAAGGAATAGCTGACTGTACCAGACAATGTGTTTTTTCGTTGAACACGTAAAAATAGAAAAAGAGCGTAGATTCCGATTCGGAACGGAACAATACATGTTCGAGCAATTACTCTTCACTATTTTTCTCTGTCCAATCCGAAACAAATTTGTCTAGAATCACAATGATGAATACGATATCACGATATTTTTTGATCTCTGTAAGGTATTTTAAGTCATATCTTTACTATATATATATATATATATATATATATATATATATATGTGTGTGTGTGTGTGTGTGACGTTTTTTCAAGTTTAAAAAAAAAAAGTTATTTCTTTACGTTTGAATACTGACTCTGATAACGCACTTAAAGGGAACCACAGGGTTTTTGGTACACGTTATATATATATGTATACGTCAACGAACACCTGGCGGCATGAAACAAAGTGTTATTTCGTCGTACGCGTTAAACATCAAAAGAGCATGGGTTCAGATTCGTTTAGGTGAAGCACAGAACAACACTGATGCGAGTAAATTACACTTTACGAGTCTTTGCTGCCGATTCGAAAAAGGTTTGTCTAGAATCGCACTCTTACGCCAGTATATTCTAAGTCTATGCGCACTCTAGTCCTTATGCTATATATTACTATACATGTAATCTCTGTAAGATATTCTACTCTATGTCTTACAGGAATCAACAACTTACAAAGGTTTTAGCGGGAAATTGATCGGCGGCGGTTTGCTGCTCCTGTATTATAGTTTAAATAATAGTTTGAAGTGGATTTTGATATGTAAAAGTGGTGCGATTTTATGTATTAACTGTCTACGCATGTGAACTATTAGTGGAAACGGTGAAACAAGTGCTCTGATGGTGATGGATTCTAAAGATAAGCTGTTTGCATAGGCGCCTTTAGATACCATCGCCAACTGTCAGCTGCCTGCTGGCTCAAGTTGCTGTCAAAATCTCCCAAGGGCTGCACAATGTGACGCATCAACATATTGTGAAGCAGTGAACTATGAAGGATAATAATACATAAAGACAAGGCTTGGGGAAATTATAATAAACCGAATAATAATGCTCAAGACTTGGCCTAAAGGTCTGGATACCGGGCCATAAACTCCAAAAAAAAAACAACTTACAAACAAAGCAAATTATTGTTTTGGGTTTACCTTCCTTTTTCTTACTGTTGTTAGAATGAAATTGAAATTTATTAAAATAAAACTAATTTTACGGATTTTATCGCGTATATTAACTTTTTTACATTCCCGATGTTTCAAGCACTTTACAGCACTCATGGTCACGGGGGGGACCATGAGTGCTGTAAAGTGCTTGAAACGTCGGGAATGTAAAAAAGTTAATATACGCGATAAAATCCGTAAAATTAGTTTTATTTAAATGTGTAGTGTTCGCGTAAATATTGAAATTTATTTCTTAACATAATATAATGTGACCGCAGAAATAAAATGACCCTAGTCGTTTTTAATTTAAATTATTATTTATAGTTATTAACGTATTCTATTTTTAATACTTCAGCAAAATTAATTTGTGTATTGCATGCCTCAAGCGCAAAGCGCGAAGGTATGTTCTATTAGCGCCTAAAATCAAAATTCCAATGTTTTGCCGCATGAAATCTTATCTAACAATCATGTTGAACATAAGATCTTTATCTTTATATATAAAAATTACGTGTCACGTTGTTTGTCCGCGATGGACTCCGAAACTACTGAACTGATTTCAATGAAATTTTGCACACTGTGTGCATTTTGGTCCAACTTGAGAGATAGGATAGTTTTCATACCGCTAAATGACCCTCAAAATTTTTTATTGAGATTTTAAGGATTTTTTTATAGGAAGGGTCGTTGGAAAGGGCAGAACAACGTCTGCATGGCGAGCTAGTATTATATAAAAATTACGTGTCACATTGTTTGTTCGCGATGAACTCCTAAACTACTGAACTGATTGCAATGAAATGTTTCACAATGTGTGCAGTTTGGTCCAACTTGAGAGATAGGTTAGTTTTTATCCTGATAAGTAACCCTCAATTTTTTTATTGTGAAGTTAATGTTTTTTTTTAGGACACATGTTCATCGGAAAGGGCAGACAACGTCTACCTGGTCAGCTAGTAAATGGTATAAAAAGTATAAAAGATAAATGATTTTTTTAAATAGATCGATTGCTATTTTTACATAAAAAAGCGGCTTTAGTAGCATACGACGTGGATTTATCAAATCCGCATGGTGGCGTAAGCACGATAACTTTTGAAAATTAATAATAATTAATAATTAAATAATTCAATTCAATCTATTTTTCAATGTCCTCATTTATCATATGTGAAGCCATAGAATGTAAATGGCAGTTTAATTTTGTTTTGTTTAGTTATACTTAGTTATTTTTTTTCGGCTGAGAAATAGCGAAATTTTCGGTGTTGTCTGTATTATTTTACTAAATACACTTTGCCTAACTCTCAGCATTGCCAACATGTGGGGAATTCCCCAAATTGCGAGAATTTAAAGTTGGTGGGGGATTTTTTGGGGATTGGTATTATGCGGGGAAAATACGGGAATTTTGAAAAACGATAACCAAGGCAGAACCTTTTTTCAAGAAATCTAAATACTTATCTTAACATTTTTGTTAGGTTACTTATGAATATAGAATGACTCTCTTTTATAATTATCCTCATTGCACCACAATTAATTTTTGGATTTATTTCGGCAACTTTTGTGTATTATTTAATGCTTTCCATTTTTTTTTATTTTAAAGCAGCGAACCGCATGCATATAAATGTAGATACTGTGGTACATTTTAATGGCAACAAGGGAAGGACTTAAAAATACTCCATAGAGTAAAATGCTTGTTACAAATATATAGTGTGAAAAAAAATCGGTAAAAAAGAAAAAATGAGAGTTAAAAAATAAATCTTATAAAATTAGTTGAAAATTTGATACATACTTGACCAAGGTAAGATATTATTATTATTTTTATAATCACAGATTTTTATTAGAATATATTGTTTCGCTAAAAGTAAGCAGGATTTATATATAAATATACTTATATGTTTTGGACTTCATGAAGACCTGAAGGTGTACTTCTATATCTGCTACTGGAGGTCCTCAACAAGTATAACTAGGTGTGCCGAGATTGTGCTCGTTATGTTAGTTATGATGAGACCTTACCTCGACTTGAAGGTGTACTTCGGTGAATACTATTGGAACTCCTCGAAGAGTTGAATAGTAATAGGTGTGCTGAGTTTGGGCTCGTTTTGTTAGTTATGATGAGACCTTACCTCCGAACCGAAAATTTCGAAGTATTAATAAGGTTATTTGCGAAAACATAAAAACATAAAAACATAAACACTCACGCCTGTCACCAAGAGGGGTAGGCAGAGACTATAGACTTCCATTTGGCACGATCCTGACACACCTCTCTCGCTTCCTCCACATCCATATACCTACGCATACACGCTCGTTGGTTAAAGCACAGAATAAATAAGTACAGAAGTTGCACTCTTTTGATGTGTTTTTTGTGTGCTTGCCGACGTTTTAATAACCCACATATTTATTATTAATCCAATAAATTGCGCACGCAAGCTAAATAAAACTTTATCGCTGCGCGCGAATGTCCGTATTACTTTGCATCTTTTCTCCTTGCTACGTCACAACGAACTTTCCGTGGTTGCTATGGGCTGTTAACCGATTCGTTGCGGCAGGCCAGGCGTGTCAAGCGCTACAGACAGACGCCTATTGTGCCATCCGCCATGTGTAAAAGTAATGTTCTTTTTTATGCTTTTTTTACTTGTTTAGACCTAATTAAGTTTATTTGACATCAAACATAAGTTACAAATGGAAGGATACTTGTTTTTAGTGGGTAACTACGTGTTTTTGTACGCGTTTTCTTTGAAACTGAGAGAAAGTGACTTTTTTTATGAAGAGATTACAAACCTTTTGTACTATTTTTTGTTGTTATTAAAAAATCATTTATATAAATAGGTAAGCTAAAAACCCTGGAAACCTTGGTTTTTATTAAATTAAGTTTTCACCTAATAATAACATTTGTAAATATCAAACAATGAAGAACCTTAATTTGAAAAAAAAATAAGGTATATCATTTACTGATATTTACAAATGTTAAATATTATTTAATGTTATACAAATTTAAAAGTAAAGTCGATCTAAAAACGTCTAATTAGTAAGAATAGCAAAACAAGTGTTTTCAAAAGGTAAAAAACGCCGGCGCTATACGGCGGCGGACTGACAAAAGACTATTTATTAGCGAACTTTTTTTATGCATGAACGGTTTCGAACTGTTTCAAGCAAAAATAAACCTTATACCATATCACAAGAGCACATGGTACTTCGTGGGTCCATTCGGCCAAATTATAGTAATAAGTCGGCACTTCAACCATTTTAAGCAAAAGATATAAAGGCATTTTTTTTTAACAGGAGAGTTGTTTCTAGAAACTTGTTTACAAGTTGAGTTTGTGAGCGATCGCAATGAGTGCTATTATTTGTTCATTTGTTTCTTATTAGAGAATTTTTCCACAGCATGTTTTAAAAACCTATAAAGTAAAAACGGTATCATGTACATGTTAAAAAGGTTGTCAACTCCTAAAAAATTCAATTTTTCAAAATATCCAGAAACGAAGCCGCAGGCATGAACTACTTGCAAAATAATGAATATTTTGTTCTGGATAAATTTTCCAAAAAAGCAATTTGAGCGATTTTTAAAAAAGACACGCCTCGCGTGTCATACTCCACGCACAAAAGTACTCGATGGCACGCCTGGCATGTCACCCGCACTGAACAGGTTAATAAAGAGTAAAAAAATACATTGTTAAATGGTTGGTTACTTAAGTATAGAACCTATGCTGACTATAATCGACTATATTATCTACTGTGTGAGTTCTGTGATGCCCAACGCATGCAACTTGCAAGACCATTCGTCGGGAATCGCGACGCTTGGTTCGTATAGGTAGATAGCGTAAACAAATAAACCCAAAATACGATTCCTAACAGAAATATTATGATCGTAATCTACTTAGTTGAAAATCTTGTAAACAAAATTTTAATTTCAGTATTTCTTGCTATTATAAACTTAAAATAAAATATTTTAATTACAAAGACAAGTATAGGTATGTTAGTAGGTACTTGGGTAGTGAAGTAAATTTCAACAAGTTTTGTAATAAAGTACTTAGGTATTACTTCTGTACTTAAATTATTATTTAATTATTTTTTTGCTATAATTATCTAACAAAAAATGAAATAAGTTTACCTTTCATTATCCTTCGGTACCTCAAAAAAATATATATCTGAATCCTTTTAATTGCTCATTAATCATCCATCTCTACACAAATATAGTAGGAACGACCTTTTGCCATTATTATTTATCAAATAGATATGTAATATATATATGTTATTCTTAAATTACATTAAAACTTTATTAACTATTTTATCCTACAATTAAATATACTAAACACTAAACAAAAACTATTACGACGAGTATTTCAACAAGTATTTATAAAAAATTATTTACGTAAACAGCATTAAAAAAACTTTAACATTCAATCGTATAGAGCGCGCTAGCCCCGACTGTGATCTATCCCTGGGGCAGCTCGCAATTGTAGGTAATTATTTCACGCAGGTAGCAAGAGTGACAGAGGCCTGGTTAAAGGTACTCTTGATTTGGCCTATTTTCAATATACCGCCAATTTGGTCGATAAACTTTCGTCTAGGGCGTCCCTTCCCGACTTAAAAATTTGTGTGTATTTAAATTACTTTAAAAAATTTAGGTATGATCATATTATACGTAATTTTTTAATGCGCTTAAGGCGTGCACAATTGGATTTACCAATAGTTTTTTTCTTAACTTTTGTGAAAATTTTGCCCCTAAAGCGTTTTCTCTTCAAATTGTGTTCTTCATTTATTTATTCCGGACATAGATCGATGTTTATTATGTAATGTAATATTATCAAAATTACATACTTATATTATTATCAAAACTGTAATATTGTCCTCCAGATCGAATTTCAATCATGGCGGTGAGCATAAACACAGAATAGCCATCTGCGCAGGACAGTATTATAGTGCATGTGTGTGCACTGTGCACACTCGCACACACTCCCGGCAACGTAACGACAACGTATATATATATATCATCATCATCATCATTACAGCCCTTCACAAGTCCACTGCTAAACATAGGCCTCCCTCAAGGAATGCCAGAAAGCACGGTCTTGAGTCACCTGCATACATCGATTTCCTGCATGGCTTACTAGGTCGTCACTCCATCTAGTGGGGGGTCACCCTACACTTCGCTTGTCAGTACGAGGCCGCCACTCGAGAAACTTTTTCCCCATCGGTTGTTGGTTCTTCGAGCTATATGGCCGGCCCATTGCCACTTCAGCTTACTAATCCGTTGCGCTATGTCGGTCATTCTGGTTCTACTGCGGATATCCTCATTGCTAAGTGTATCACGCAGAGAAACTCATAGCTCTCTCCATAGCTCGCGACCTTGAGCTTCCTCATAGAGCCAGCAGTGAAGGAAAATTCAAAAACAGGAGCGGGCGCCTAAAGCGCGGGGTATGATCTACACCACTCGTTAGAAAAAAAGATAGCAGCATTAAAGTCTTTTTTAATAGAATAAAGGTGGCAAACACACAGTCCACCTCACGGCAAGTGGATGGTGGGTGTAGTGACCCATAGACATCTAAATCTATCGTCTATTAAGAATCATAATGCATTATCACCTCTGATACTAAGAAGGAAAACTCCTTGTTTACAGTAAAAAGAGTCTCTACGATCACCATACAAACCACAGTAGCAATCAGCTTCTATTTTGCGCTGATATTCTATGAGAGCGTGGTATTTTCCTACCGAGCCAACCCGTTCGTGCTACAACCATAAAATAACTGCAGCATGGCTCTATCACATATAAAAAAAGTGATGAGTGATGTCTTGATTGCTTTTTTATATCTAATTCGGATGTTATAAAAATAATGATAATATTTGCTTAACACCGAGACCGTACCACATATAGCGTGGTGATTAGGGTTGCCAAATATAAATAGTGTCCCACTAAATATTATTTGAGCCTATCAAAAGTCTACCGAAAATAGCTCTTGGATAGTTGCCGCACTTGGCAGACAGGTTGGCAACCGTAGTTTTTTTATTATTTTTAATTGTTATGAAGATGATGCTGCTATCTTCCGTTTCAGTTTCTCTCTGTCGCCTTTCACGATATCCACCGAATGATATGCAATAAAATATGCTGACTATTTAATGTTGCATATTTATTGTTCTAGAGTTCTGTATACTATTATATATAGACTAAATATACATATCAAAAATCAAAATCAAAAATCTTTATTTCATTAACTTAAGTCTAAAAATACAAGTTTGCTATGTTTGGAGATTTCTTTTAAGTTAAATAAATTGCTTGTCCTAGGAAACTCCGCTCTTCCAAAAACACTTTTACAACATACATTTAGACTACTATGTTAATTAACAGATAGACTCCATACTAATAATTTAAATAAGGTATGCATGCAATTACTACTCTTGTCTGATTGAATGGGTATGTGTCTGGGGGGGGGGGGGGGGGGTTCCTATATTATGTGCGGGTGTAATTCTATGTTTGAAACCTAATCATGCCCTCTGCTTCCTGCTTCGTAATAAGTAAGTGGCTTAAGCCAATTTAAGACCAGATCCTTGCATTCAAAAGTTGTTTTGGTATAGATGTATATATATACTAGAGAATAACTATATTTTAACTAAGGAAGTAAAATAAGTAAAATACTAAATTATAAGATCATAATTTAAAACATTCTAACTTAACTTAACTTATCTTCACGCACACTCCCTGACGGGGTAGCCAGAGAGAACAGATCGCCAAGTGTCACGATCCTTACATACCTCTTTCGCTTCTTTCAGATTCATTATCTTCTTCATACATGCACGTCTAGGTATCCGAGTACTCTTGACCCTCCCCTCTTCGAACAGTTTGCTCACATGGTCTTCGAAAGTTAGTCTTGGTCTACCTCGATACCTTTTAATATTAACTTTCGCGCTATATATTTTCTTCACCATTCGGTCTTCACTCATTCGCTCAACGTGCCCAAACCATCAAAGCACGCCCTTATCAATTTTTGTGATAAGGTAATCTTTCAAACCTGCCATATTGCGAATCTCTTCGTTTCGCTTTCGGTCGGCCATGGTAACGCCGCACATTTTACGAAGAGATCGTATCTCCACTGCATTCAACTTGCTTTTATGCTTCTTCTGGCATACCCAGGTTTCGCTGCCATATAACAAAGTCGGTACCAACACTGCGTTATGTATTGCAAGGCGTGCACTCTTCACTACGCCTTGCCTTTTGACTAACGCAGTCAGGGCACCATTAACTTTGTTCCCGGCAGCGACACGCCTGTCCACATCTAAATCACATCTTCCATCCCGGCTAAAAGCACTCCCCAAGTATACAATTTCATTTACCTGTTCTAGACATTCCTGATTTACCCATATTTCACACTTCGTTCTCTCTTCGTCCCTTTCAAAAAACATTCTAAATGTACATAATACGGGTATTTTTTTATTTTTCTTCATCTACTCTTCTATATTCACCTTATCTCTTATATATTCACGGACTCGAAAATTCTATATTTGAAAAAAAATCTTGGCAACCCAAGTTCAGACAAGGAGCGGTGTATAAGCATTCTCCCTAAAATTTTCGTAGTACGTAAGCAAACCTAGTTTGATTCCTGCCGGCAGCTTTAATATTTCAATTTATTCAAAGAAATTAAAGAAAACTAAGTCAACGGAAGCCAACAAACATAGTCCGCTGGTATATTCAAGGGGTAGTAATGACTAATGATTGAATATCTTACAAAGCCATATAAAAAAGTATAGTAAAGTTGCAGCCTATTTACGTCGATGGGCTGGGCACAGGCCTCCTCTCATTTCTGAGAGTGTTTTAGAGTAAGGAAATGTCCGCCGCGCTGCCCCAATGCGTGTTGGCGAACTTCACATGTCTTCGGAATATTTTTTTCTTTTTTCTCAGACATGCAGGTTTCCTCACGATGTTTTGCCTCACCGCCGAGCACGTGGTAAATCAGTACTCAAAATTGCAATTAACAATTTCATTGGTGCCAGCGGGGATCGAACCCGGGTTGCTCGAGTACTGTGAAACTTACAGCGAGTGCTAATCATCTGAGCTACCACGGCTCATAAAAAACATATAAAATCATATAAAACTACTCTTACGTGCTTTCCATACAAAAAAAAGCTACGTAAAGTAACCAGCGTAAAAGGCAGAAGCAAACATACAAAGTAAATGAGATATCAGAGTATACCTGTGTAAATTTTTTCATAGTTTTTCATCCGCTATCCAGTCGGAGTGATCTCATTTCGAAACAGTAATAGATTTGGCGAAAAAGTGACATTTGACGAACGAAATTTTAATTTCATAAGTCGAAGAAATAAATACATTTCGTTTCACTGTTTTGTTTCATCAAAATACCTTTTTATAGGCGTAGGTTGCAAAGTAAATCTGTATATTAATATGTGAAGGAAAAACTTTGTACCTACCCCATTTTAAGCATATAGTGTGAACGGAGGAGTGTTACATTTTGCATTATTAAAGTTTATACGGAGAAGGAGTGTAGAAAGCTAAAATGTATCTATTAATGTTGCAAATACGTTAAATTATAACAATGCACGCAAAATTTATCAAATTATTTCAGTACATAGAAAATTGTTATATAAATTTTCATAAGTGAAAACGTTTGATTAGTCGTATATGTAGTAGTACACTACTTATGACTTATGACAGTAATGACATGTTCAACAGAAAGTTCATGTGCTTACCGATTTGCGTAGTTGTCGATTTGTCCCTTCAAAGTAATTTTATTTTATAATTTATTTATAAAAAATATACTAATGACCCGCCCCGGCTTCGCTTGGATATAATCTATTAGTGTGGCAATATATAGATTTAAGATAATCAACTATTTATGCTATCAATAATTCATTTATTTAAAAAAAATCTTCAAGATTTTCGTAAAATATACTCTACATACCTTCTGGCATGCTCTCTACCTGTTCGTAAAGTATCATCTTAATTGGTTCTGCCGTTCCGAAGATTAGCCCGGATGTTTATCTCTTAATAGCTTGCATATAACCCCCTGAGCATACTAGAAGCCAATTATTTTAATGTTACAGACAGGACTTCAATTTTATTTATATGTATAGTTTTTAAAAACAATGGAAAATATCTGCTAATTGCGAATAGATATGGAAATTTTTGAAGACGTATGTTTGAAATAAATATTTATCACAGCCTTGAAACACTTTTGACTTTTGTTGTATGCCTTCGGTTAACAATACGTCCGTATAAATATTGATTTCGACGAGGGCGCGAACCAAAAACTAATAACTTGTAGGTATGCCATCTGCAAAATGGCATCTTAGCAAAACTTTTAAGTCTTTGTCACACCTACCTATGCCATTCTCTAATACATATATTATGTAGCTAAAACAATGAAACAACAAAAAGCTTGAAAGCGTTGCAAACGATTAAAAATAAAATAGTATAATTATTATTAAGTACTATTTCAACTAAACCACCTGACCCTGACTAATACAGTCTATAAAAGACTAAAATAATAACATTATCTCAAACTTATTGGATATGACACGTGTATCCTAAATTAGAAAAATTCTGATTAAAATTATCAAAACTTACATAACTTTTATAAAAACACACGCACACATACATCAGTATAACGAGAAACTAGTGATATCTGGCTTTTAAAACTACGTAGGAGCTACGATCGTCAAATATCTGCTCTGCAATAATTTAAAAGTAAACTAGAGCCCAATGACTTCGTCAATCTTACTGAGCGGTACCATGTAGCGACATCTATGGAAATGTATTAAATAAAGAACGATGTATTTAGCGCGTCAAATTTTCATAGCGCTAGAGTAGTCAAGTGAGCTCGGCCACGGTCCTTATTGCTTTGTAAGAGAGATACAAATCAGCATGACTTTATAACTGTAGTGGCGTTGTAAGAGTATCTACTACCGTCTCGTGTGTGTCGTAAGAGGCGACAGAGGGAAACTGAAACAGGAGATGCGCAGCAGCATACTCAGGAGTATAAAGGCTCAAAAAAATAAACAAACTGCGACTGCCAACCCGCCTACCAAGCGGCAACATTATATAGCTTTGCAACATCACATCACACACACACACACACACTCAACATCTCCCCTATCTAATGTCCCCTAAATAATCTATGGGGGAGGATTATGTTCAGCAGTAGACTTTATTGGTTGTAATACGTAGAACCGATAGATAGTCTTAACCTTTGAAAATACGCTTTCTATCGTAGACTTTTATGAGGAACATTATATGGCATATAATGTTGCCGCTTGACAGGCCACTATGGCAACAGCTCCCTATCTAATGTCCCCTAAATAATTTATGGGGAGGATTATGTTCAGCAGTAGACTTTATTGGTTGTAATACGTAGAACCGATAGATAGTCTTAACCTTTGAAAATACGCTTTCTATCGTAGACTTTTAGGAAGAACATTATATGGCATATAATGTTGCCGCTTGGCAGGCAACTATGGCAACATCTCCCTGTCTAATGTCCCCTAAATAATCTATGGGGAGAATTATGTTCAGCAGTAGACTTTATTGGTTGTAATACGTAGAACCGATAGATAGTCTTAACCTTTGAAAATACGCTTTTCATCGTAGACTTTTATGAGGAACATTATATGGCATATAATGTTGCCGCTTGACAGGCAACTATGGCAACATCTCCCCTATCAAATGTCCTCTAAATATTCTATGGGGGAGGATTATGTTCAGCAGTAGACTTTATTGGCTGTAATACGCAGAACCGATAGAAAGTCTTAACCTTTGAAAATACGCTTTCTATCGTAGACTTTTATGAGAAACATTATATGGCATATAATGTTGCCACTTGACAGGCAACTATGGCAACATCTCCCTGTCTAATGTCCCCTAAATAATCTATGGGGAGGATTCTGTTCAGCAGTAGACTTTATTGGTTGTAATACGTAGAACCGATAGATAGTCTTAACCTTTGAAAATACGCTTTGTATCGTAGACGTCTATGAGGAACATTATATGGCATATAATGTTGCCGCTTGACAGGCAACTATGGCAACATCTCCCTATCTAATGTCCTCTAAATATTCTATGGGGGAGGATTATGTTCAGCAGTAGACTTTATTGGTTGTAATACGTAGAACCGATAGATAGTCTTAAGCTTTGAAAATACGCTTTCTATCGTAGACTTTTAGGAAGAACATTATATGGCATATAATGTTGCCGCTTGACAGGCAACTATGGCAACATCTCCCTATCTAATGTCCTCTAATTAATCTATGGGGAGGATTATGTTCAGCAGTAGACTTTATTGGCTGTAATACGTAGAACCGATAGATAGTCTTTACCTTTGAAAATACGCTTTTTATCGTAGACTTTTATGAGGAACATTATATGGCATATAATGTTGCCGCTTGACAGGCAACTATGGCAACATCTCCCCTATCTAATGTCCTCTAAATATTCTATGGGGGAGGATTATGTTCAGCAGTAGACTTTATTGGTTGTAATACGTAGAACCGATAGATAGTCTTAAGCTTTGAAAATACGCTTTTTATCGTAGACGTTTATGCGGAACATTATATGGCATATAATGTTGCCGCTTGACAGGCAACTAAGGCAACATCTCCCTATCTAATGTCCCCTAAATAATCTATGGGGAGGATTATGTTCAGCAGTAGACTTTATTGGTTGTAATACGTAGAACCGATAGATAGTCTTAACCTTTGAAAATACGCTTTCTATCGTAGACTTTTATGAGGAACATTATATGGCATATAATGTTGCCACTTGACAGGCAACTATGGCAACATCTCCCTGTCTAATGTCCCCTAAATAATCTATGGGGAGGATTCTGTTCAGCAGTAGACTTTATTGGTTGTAATACGTAGAACCGATAGATAGTCTTAACCTTTGAAAATACGCTTTTTATCGTAGACTTTTATGAGGAACATTATATGGCATATAATGTTGCCGCTTGACAGGCTACTATGGCAACATCTCCCCTATCTAATGTCCGCTAAATAATCTATTGGGAGGATTATGTTCAGCAGTAGACTTTATTGGTTGTAATACGTAGAACCGATAGATAGTCTTAAGCTTTAAAAAATACGCTTTTTATCGTAGACTTTTATATACCTACTTAGTGTATGTAAATTTAAAACTACTTAATGCAGTTTGTTTGGGATGGCATACACTTCAAACGATTTACCACCACATTAAAATATACTTTAGCATGCAAATACACACACTTGACTTTTGTTTTGTCTATGTTTATCTTTAGACCTATCCGTGGGAGACACTATTGAGGTAATTGAGCGTAGTGCTTAGGTCCTCCAGCGATTCTGCCATAAGGACTATATCGAGTCGTCAAGTGAGTGATGTACTCGCCATTGACGTTAATACCGTATCCTTTCCAGTCCAGTAGCTTGAAAACGTCTTCCAATGTAGCAGTGAAGAGTTTCGGAGAAATAACGTCACCCTACCTTACACCTCTCGGCAGTTGGATAGGTTTCCTACTCTGGTTCTGTACTCGGATAGCCATCGTAGCCCTACTGTATAAACATTTTAGCACTTTGATATACCGACAGTCAACATGGCACCGCTGAAGGGACCGCAGCAAATTGTACTCCTCGGACTTATGTATTTTTTGTACTTTTGAATTTTTGTATTGTATCAAAGGGTATGTATGTGGTTTATGGTGTTAAAGCCTTTTCGAAAACGGGTTTATTCGGGAGGCTGGAAGTCGTCAAATCTGCGAGCGAGACGATTCATAATGACTCTCAAAAACAGCACGTAGATGCGGCTCAGAAGGAAAGGAAGGAAGGAAAATCGGTCTGTAGTACTTCAAGATAGCGTTGTGTTGCCTTTCTTGAAGAACAAAACCACCGCACTTTTGCTCCACGCCTCTGGTGTAGTGCCAACATGGAGGACGGAATTAAAGAGCTTCTGAAGGACTTTAAGAATCGTTTTTCCACCCGCTTTCAGAAGCCCTGCTGTAATTTTATGCTCGCCTGGGGCCTTTCTGTTTTTAAGGTGCTGGAGAGCCATTCTAATCTTGCTCATACTGACGTCCGAATAATCATCAGAACAGTGTCGAATAAGACTTGCTCTTGGATCGTTACTCACACTTGCATGTGGCTCCACCGATTATGTGTACAGCTGCCCGTAGAACCTCTCAGTCTCACTCAAAATCTCACGTGTCCCGGAAATGATGCTGCGCCACTCGGTCTTCAGCTTCGACGGTTACCTCTTTCTGGCAGACAGATCTCTGGCAAAGACTTTGGAGCCCTGGTTCCGCTCAATCGCTTCTTCAATACGAGCTGTATTGAATTTGAGTTAGTCTCACCGCATGCATTAGGAGATCTGTTTGTTCAGTTGCCTATATACTGTCAAATCTGCTGAAGACTGCAACTTTATTTTCCGTCTAACAACCATGAAATTGAGAGTGTGATCTTAGAGTTTTTGTATTCTTCTGCGGCAGATCTTGCAAAACTTAGCTCCGACCACATGGACAGTTTCCACGAGCTTGTCGTTCATATCGTCCACTTATGTTATATTCATATCGTTCAATCGAGTTGAAAGTTTTCGGGACTTTGTATTAGAGCACGAGGGGGACGGAGCGTTGACTTCATTAGACGAGACCTCTCCAACTTAACGTTTAGGTTCAGTGTGCCTCTAACCATTCGGTGATCGCTACCAGTTTTCACCCTCACAATCACTGAGACATCACTGAACAGTTATCGTCTGGTCGTCATAATGAAGTCAATCTCATTTTTTGTTGAATTGTCGGGGCTCTACCGGGCCCACTTCCTGTGGGGCCGCTGCTGGAAGAAAGAGTTCATTATAAAGAGTCCCTCTTTCTCCATGAAGTCGGCCAGCTGCTGGCCCCTTACCGTTTTGCAGTCGGGTTTTTGATTTTTTTAAATTATTTATTTTATTTATTGAATTAGTTAGGTTACTTTGGTAATTTTAATAACAATGATTAATAATTAAATTGACAATTATTTATATTTACGATTTAAAACAATATTTGATTTAAATTTCATAATTGAATAAACCGTTGCTTTAATGGAGTAACTTATCAATAAAGAGATTAATTAACCAAAAGAATTTTATAGAAATAACTAGTTACATATTATATTTCTTAAAAAAATATTTAATTGTAATATTAATAATTAGATATTGATTATTATAATAATTAAACTTCAGCGCAAAGTTTAGGTTTCGTCCACAGAAGATGTCCTTACGGCGACACACACGTATATATAAGCAAATAAGATTTTTGGAAAAATCAGAAAAGCGTCAAAAACTCTTGTAAGGACTCATGTGTAAAATAGTGTTTTTTCTTTAATACAGCAGTGTATAATAGTCTGTGGAATATCAATATACGACGTCATAGTCTCTTATAGCCAAAAATCTTCTTTGCATAATTCTAAATCATATCATCATCATCATCATCATCATTACAGCCCTTCACAAGTGCACTGCTGAACATAGGCCTCCCCCAAGGAATGCCACAAAGCATATAAATACATCTATATTTAATCATCGATAAAATCGTCCAGCCATCTAAATATTTATCTTTCACCAATAAATCTTAAAAAATAGTTGATAAATATTATGTAGCGACTGTCGCTTAACTATCGCAATCTGTGTGACGTGCGTCGCTTATCCTCCCAAGCACAGTTTTTTGGTACGAGGTTCACAGCTGTTGTCAAGCGATAGGTCGGGCATTCATTATTTTATCAGCACAATTAATTAGCGGGACGTAATTTGTAATGAGTTTAGGAACCCTGCCTTTTTCCACTCCCGCCAAACAGACTTTACTTGTTACGCCAAAGGTTCGTGCAAATTATGGTAAAAATATAAAGAACAAAACTTTACATTATGCTATCAGACCATGTTAAAAGTCTTTATTTGTTTATTTCGACAGTACAATTAATACTGTATTAATATCATCGGAATGAAGTTCCTTATCGGATGGTACGCATTTGGCGGATAGGGGCTAGACGAGAAAAAGCGTAAGATTTTTCCGTCACGACTCCTTCTGACTTAGTGTAGACGGCTTTGGCGGCTCTAAGGAAGCGAGATGGAATAATATCCATCTCCCTCGCACTTTTTCTTATTTTGACATGAAAGAAATATTATTTTAAATGACGCCTCATTTTAATAGACGCTAGTAATTCATTTATTTGTATTTGTTAATCAATTATATAATACGTTTATCAATAATAATATACTACGAAATAAACTGTATTCCAACCGAGTGTTTCACGAGACTCATGCATCTTTTATAATATTAATGTTATTTTATATATACCTTACAACATATATACTTACATATACATAATTACATTTAAGAATTTAAGTCTAAACTGTCTCATTATATTATAGAAAAGTAAGCTTATTATACTACATATTACTATTAATTTATATTTTAAGATAAGAAAAACAAACTAGTAACATAATTAAATTATTAATTTTGTACAAAAATGTTATATGAGTAATTTCGTTCGGTGATCATTATTTAGAAAACGTTTACTCTATTATATTTTATTCTAATGTTAGTTGTTTTTGTGTCTTTTTGAGAATGAGCTCTCTAAAAATATAGCTTTAAAATTAGATTAATTTAATAAAATATACACTAAACTACCTTAATTAGGTAGCTTAAATTTAACTAAACTAACTTAAAAAAATGGAAAACCCAGCTAAGTTATGAGATAATTCTGAAAATAGAAGTTTAAAATAATGTGACGTAATAATTCGTACAGTGCCGTTAATGCCGTATAATAAGAATAAGAATTAATTATTGAAAGCAATAAGCCCAGCACGGCTAGCATGGGCTGGGTACAAAAGTTTATCCCCCGATCATATCCACCGACAAGAGATAAAATTATCTTGTCTTTATGCCAAAGCATGGCAACGAGGAGAAGTATGTAACTACGTCCCCGAGTACGAGTAGACATACGAGGGTGGATTGAAAAGTACTCGGCCTAACACAGATCTATTCAATTCTAAAAATCAAATCTACCCACATTATTTAGTTCAGTTCAGACTAGTTCATTGTGTGAAGTTCGAAACGTGTGCGATAATTAGTTGTGATTTTATAAATTAATTAACAAAGTAATCGGACATAATTTCCACGAATGGAGCAAATCGAGCAGCGTGCCGTCATTAAGTACCTCCATAAGAAGGGGCTATCATCAAAAGCCATCCATTATGACATGGTCAGTACATTAGGCGATTGTGCTCTGTCATATTCATCCGTCAAAAAATGGATAGCAGAATTTAAGCGTGGTAGAGAGAGTGTGAAAGATGAACCCCGCTCTGGAAGGCCTTCGACGTCAACTACTGACGAAAATATTAAAAAAGTCCTTGATTTAATAATGGGAGACCGCAGATTAAAAATTAGAGAGATAGCCGAGATTATAGGCATCTCTTATGAACGAACTCAAAACATCATTGTCAACGAGTTGGGTTTCCACAAGGTGTCTGCGAGGTGGGTTCCGCGACTGCTTTCAGTTGAACAAAAAAGGACGCGATTGACTATTTCACGCGACTGTTTGGAGTTATTTGAAGCCGATGCAGATGATTTTTTGAATCGTTTTGTTACTATAGACGAAACATGGGTTCATTACTGTACACCGGAAACAAAACAACAATCAAAACAGTGGAGAAGACCTGGTTCACCACCCCCTAAATAGGCTAAGTCGATTTTGTCGGCAAATAAGGTGATGGCTTCAGTATTCTGGGACTCGAAAGGTGTGATTACGATTGATTATCTTGAAAGGGGTCATACTATAAACTCTGATTACTACTGCACCTTACTACGTCGTTTACGAGAGGAAATAAAAGAAAAACGTCGAGGAATGCTCAGAAGAAAAGTCCTGTTTCATCAAGATAACGCCCGTGTTCACACGTCAGTACAGTCAATGGCTGAAATTCACAACTGTGGCTTTGAACTGTTACCGCATCCGCCGTATTCACCTGATCTGGCACCATCAGACTTCTTTCTGTTCCCTAACCTAAAAAAGCACTTGGGAGGTCAAAGATTTTCGACAAACGACGAGGTCAAAGCAGCTGTAGACGCATATTTTGACTCTAAGGAAGAATCATTTTTTTTTCAACGGTCTAAATGCTTGGAAGGGGAGGTGGCAAAAGTGTATTGAACTTGATGGTGATTATGTAGAAAAATAAAAATATAACTGATTTAGTATGTGTTTATTTTCTTGGTTAGGCCGAGTACTTTTCAATCCACCCTCGTATATCCCCCTTTCGTAGCATGGAGCCAAATGAAATAGAAAAAAATTAGGCTTTCTTGACATTTGAAAGGAACAATTTTATCCTAGTTCATTGGACGTGAGTTTAAGTTTATATTCATACAAAAACTCTATTTAAGTCTAGGTCTATATCCCATTTTATCTACAGTGAACATTATATCCACCGATGTACCCATGCTCGAAGGGTGGATAAAACTAAGCGAGGGGATAAACATTTTCTCCTTTCCTCGGGGACAAAATTGTCTTCTGCCCATGCTAGCCCTGAAGGGAACTAAAGTGAGATGTATTTATCTATTTATATATAATAAATTTAATCTATACATATGCTACTAAGATACAATGCAAGTATAGTAGAAGAACCCTTAGCAGTCGAACCTCTAAAATCAAATCTAGCTATCTGTTTTCTCAATGTACCTATATTTAGAAAACAAAGAGCATACGGCTGCAATAAATATACACTGCAACATCCGACTGATTTTGAATTGTAGTTTCAACTCGATTGTCAATTTGTTTTAGAATTCTATTTCAGTAAGTGCTATGAGGTCATATTCATTCAGAAGACGAAATAAAAATGTTTTTCTTTTCCGGATAGATATACAGTTTATACTAGCTGGCTTCACAGAATATTAATGACAAAAATATTATTTGGAGAAAATAAATGCATTGATGTTTTTATAGATTAAGGGTGAGAAATGAGCACACAGGCCACCTGATGGTATATGTATAAGTGAATGCTATGGCCTATAGATATCTACATCTATCCCCAATTAAGAATTAAAATGTCTGCGCTGTCACCCCTGAGAACTAAATGGAATGCCTCGTTTCCAGTGAAAAAGGTCTCCGAGTATCTACATTCGCCATAGGAAGCAAAGCAGCAATCATTTGCTGTTTTACGCTGGTATTCTGTGAGAGCGTGGTCCTTCCCCGGTCGAGCCAACCCAATCATTCTACCACCTTAATATTGATGCAGCGTAGCTCTACCACATACAAAATAACTCGACCACATCGCCACCTATCAAGTCAAGATTTTGTGATTTTCTTTTTCGGCACTAAACCAACATATAGTGCAAAGTATGAGTCATAGTACATAAATATAGAATTTGTTAACGACTTCATTACAGCGCCACCTGTCGGAGTTACGAGCTATCGTCGCGACGAACCAATTACATATGTATATGGTGTGTACAATGTACATACAGAGTGAGAGTATGTATTATTACTGGTAGTCTGGTAGACGCACATTAAACGCCAACGATTGTAATATAAACATTAACCAAAGGATATTGGATTATACATACTTTTGGAATTGTGACCAAATTATTTATTACCGCAGTGAGGAACTTACTTTATTTTATAGATCTGAAACAGACTTTCGATTTACATAATTATTATATGCATAGATTTTATACGCTGAAAATACAAAACATTTAATAATTAAAGTATAAATAAACGCTATCTTCAGTCTGAATAACATTTCTCCTTACAAATATTTAAGCGGAATTTCGTGTCGTATGCGGCTACACAAACATCGTTCACGTGAAATTAAAACACTAAAGGTTAAACGCTAGACTGTGCTCAAGGCAAAGATCACAACAGCTTATTGACTTTCGTGTGAATACGCCGTAAAATTCAATTTCAATCTAGGTATACATAACGATATGGTTCATATGACATAAAGTGATAACTGCCATTTTTTTTTATAGGATAAGGGTTTTAATAAAGAGTATTCTTAAAACTGACGTTTTATTTTTGTTCTTTGGTCCAACGAAAATAGAAAATGTAATAAAGTTATGAAATTAACAATGTTATCATTCATAATTATGGGCTGGCCGGAGCTGAACTAAACTTCATAATATACAAGAAGGGGTAATTGCAAATAGACTATGAGCTAATTTTCCGTGTATATCAAAACTCATTGGAACAACGCGGCAAGCTCTTCACTGCCATAATCTTCTCAGGATTAAAAGGTGTGCCCAGCTTGCTACATACGTCACGCGAAATGTATGTAGGTTTTGTTAAATACGATTGACATTTCGTTGTACATGTAGTTCGTGTGTTACGTGGTAGGGCAACGCTGCAGCTATACGTACGAATGGGTCAGCTCAACTGGGGTAAGACAACGCTCTCAAAGATTACCAGCGTAAAATAGCAGTTTAATGCTGCTGTGTTTCGTATGGTGAGTGTAAAGAACCGGAAACCCTTTTTACTGGAAACGAGGCATTCCATCGTTGTCCTCAAGGGTGACAACGCATCTGCATTTTGATTCTCAATCGAGGATAAATATAGATGTCTATGGGCCACAGCATCCACTTACCATCAGATGGACTGTGTGCTCGTTTATCACCATTATTATTTAAAAAATGCAATCGGTAAATACATATCAAATAACAAGGAGCTTTCTTCATAATATGCAAATCTAATGCAGTAATAACAACATGTCAATTGATAACAGGAGCTTTACTTCATATGCGAACTTAATTCTTGAATGGTACAAGTACACGTCAATATAATTCAAATACTACTTTATCAAAGACACAAGCTTTCTTACATATGCGAATATAAGACTCGAATGGTCAAGTATACGTCATGCTATAACAGGAGCTTTTCTTCATATGTAAATGTAGCATTGGTATAATTCAAATATTTGTTTATCAATGACAAGAGCTTTCCTTCATATACAAATATAACACTGCAATGGTACAAATACACGTCAAGCGATAACAGGAGCTTTTTTTCACATGCAAATCTAAAATTGCAATAAATCAAATACTTGCCAATCAATTAACAGGAGCTTTTCTTCATATGTGAATCTAACAGATTTTTACGAGTATATGTCAAGCGATAACAGAAGTTTTTCTCCAAATGCAAAGCTAGCAATAGAATAACTCAAAGTCATGCCATTTGATATCAGGAGGTTTTTATATGATAGTATTGAGCAGTGGCGTAGCCAAGATCTTGACGTAGGCATAGTCCAACTTTTTAATACATTTCGATGCTGATTTCTGGGTGTTTATGTCTGACATTTAAAGACTATGAGGGCGTGCCCTACCTATTTTCCTTTCCTATTCCTGTTACAGTCTTATTATTAGTGAGTGTAAGTGACCTACTAATAAATGTATCTGAATATATATGCCTAATACTGTGTTGAGACAGCTAAATCAGTTAATTTAATTTTTTATATCATTGTGTCATACAGGACATTGGTATGGGGATTTCCCCATACCAATGTCCTGTATCCAACCTGTACCAACCATTTTTGTTTGTTTTTAAAACGAGGGTCAATAATTTAAAATTAAAAATTTTGTACAGCCGACTTCAATATAAGTTATTTAAGAATAACTCAAAAACTATTGGTCTCACCTTGATCAAATTCATATGGGACCACACGAGAAGTACCAGCTTTCAAATATAAAAAGAATCATCGAATTCGGTTCACTCAGTAAAAAGTTATGAGGTAACACACATAAAAAAATACAGTTGAATTGAGTACCGTCTCCTTTTTGGAAGTCGGCACAAAAAGCCAATTGTAACGTAAAACCGAAAATGTCTCTCGGAGAAATATTTAAAGAAATAAATATATTAACTTTGGCCTCACATTATATATACGAAAATTTAGCAAATGTGTACAAAAAAGTATATTGTTTAAAAAAAGTGATATCAAATCTATAAACATTGGGAACAAACAAAAGCTAGTGATATTAGTTACTCGACTTCACAGACTTACAAATTCGTTCATGGGGGCGCTTTTATAACAAAGTCCCAGAAATATACAAGGTCGTATATTTGTTAATTTTTTTTAAGAACAGTCAGCGGCGGCTGTACTAATTAATGCGTTCACCTACTACTTATAATATTACTATACTACTATATTTCTACTGCGTTGTGAGACGCTTGTATCATAGTATAAAGACAGGGAAGTACGTTATCTTCAAACAAACGCACTGCGCGCGGCTTGTATGTGTGCGCCATAGTATCTATGAGGCGCCGCACGCACACTTAAACACAATCTCGGAATGTTTCTCACTACGCCAGTCTGGGCTAACACCGCACGAGGTTCGCGCGTTACGGCTTTTTTACATACATTTACATATTTTTGTTGTATTAGTTGTCTATCAGACAGGGGAAGAATAGTAACTAAGTACCTACTTACGGTTATAAAATCGTAATTAATTATATTTGCAAAAGTTATTTATAAGGATGCGGATATATTACACATTAAAGTTTAATAACAAGTCGTTTCGTAATATTCGAAACCGAAGAAAGTATTTTTCTGAAGCTAATTTGTAATTTTGTAATAAATGTGTGATTCAATATATATATGCTTGTATTAATTAAAAATAAAAATTAATATGGTCCTTTATGTGTGCAAATACTATATTATGCCTATTAAAAATAAAAAATAACTAGAATATACTGAGTAAATAATTTAAACACGAGCTCACACACCGCCCCGCCGGTTTATTTTATCCCTTTTTTTATAAATAATACTGCTCTGAATCTTAATACATTTCTGTATTTGTTAGGAAAACCATTGTTGAACTTTATCGACTAATGATCACTGAATTAGTTATACAGAGATGTATTATTTTTGGCAAGGGCCGGGCTTTAAACTAATGATTTGGTGACAATGACAACCCTGAGACAGTAGGCAATTATATCGCGAATTGGGCCGGAGACAGCCTACTTCTGTCTTTATACTATGCTTGTATGAAGCGTTCCCACTCTCGTTCACTCTGCTTAATTTTTTTGATTTTTAGTTTACTTTCTAGCGCTACTAATAATCTATATTGATATTTAATAAAATTGTTTCTGTTTCTGTTCCTACTCTCGTTCACTCTGCTTACATTTTTTAATTGTCTAGCGCTGCATTATGCTTATTAAACGTTAATATTGCGCGGTCCCGCCAATTGCACATTTCCTGTGTGCACATTGTGACCCAAATTGACATATTACTTTATATTGTTACAAACATAAATAAGAGCAAAGTGCACAATATTATTATGTTCACTAATGTGTGATCATTCCAAATGGTTAAGTTAAAAAGACGGTCAATTGTGAATAGGACTTGCTAAGTTTCCTTCGATTACATATTCAACATTATTCTTAAAGAAAAATATTTTTTTTATAGGATAAGGGTGACAAACGAGCACACAGTCCACCTGATGGTAAGTGGTTGCTGCGGAACATAGACATCTACACCTATCCTCTATTACAAATCAAAATGCAGATGCACTGTCACCCGTGAGGACTAAGATTGAATGCCTCATTTCCAGTAAAAAGGGTCTCCGGTTCTCTACACTCACCATACGAAACACAGCAGTGTTAAACTGCTATTTTACCCTGGTACTCTGTGAGAGCGTGGCTCTTCCCCGGTCGAGCCGACCCATTCGTGCTACAACTATACTACTAATATAGCTGCAGGATGGCTCTACTTATATACTTATATCTCTAATTTTAAAGTTTAAAATTTAAGTCATACTATCTGTACTCAGCCATGTGTTATTGTGGTTTAAAATTTTTTTAAAAAAGTATACATAAACAAACACGTATTCGAATGTATCGTAGTGTCAAAATTTCTAGCAATCGGTAAAAAGCTTTCGGAATTCATATAGCTGAATCTATAGATTCATATGCAGTAAAATTCTGCAAAATGTACATTGTTATGCTGTGTTCAGCATGTATTAATTATTAAATTAATTCAGAATTACATAATGCATATAACCATATTGAATATTAATGGCTGAAGAAAAAATGTGTAATGCTATATCTACTATAGAATAAAATAAAATAATTTTTATTAAATATAGATTATAGTACATAATAATTATTGAAAGTCATTTTTTACTTTTACCAATGGTTCGCAAAAAAACCTCTGTCCTGGGAAAAACCAGCAAGGAACCCAGCGGGACTTTTTTTAAAATCACAATTTACAATATAATATTTTATACAATTATTATGAAAACATTTAGAAACAGCATGGTAGTGATCATTTAATTCCCAGGGGTCATCAGTAGTACTCTTTAGTAGTATAATAACGCTTACTAGACAATTTTTGCTTAATAAATAATTTAAACCTGTTGATAGAAAAGGTCTGTATATTTTCTGGGACTTTGTTGTAAAAGCGTATACATTGCCCCATGAAGGAATTACTGACCGTTTGGAGTCGAGTATAAGATGAAAAAAAAAACTGTGTTATAGCTCCATTATCGATTACAGTGGACTTTAAAATATTTTATTACATTAAATTATGTGATGATAACCGAGGCTTACGCGATTAGATGGTTAAGGTAATTAAAGGTGCGCCTATGCTCATGGCTCGTTTTTTTTTAATTTTCCAAGCCAGATCTTCGTGTTTAGCTTTTTCGGGTTGAGTCCCGCCAAATTTTTATGTGTCCGGCCTGTCCGGCTTTTGTAAGGCTTTTGTTAGTGTAACGCGTTGCACGCATCGCTTGCAGAATAGATAAATAAGTAACGTATACACTTGAAACTGTGCTGTGATAGATTAATAAACAACTAACGTATGTAACGGAGTATTTTAGTTTTTTTTCTCGGGAGGTTGGAGTTGGTGAGTTTTTTGGCTGCATGGTCTCAGAAAGGAATGTTTGGCTTTCTAAAAATTATTGTCCGGCCTTTAGGGCCAAAAGTCCGGATTTTTAGAGCGTCGAGTCCAGCTTTTTCATTTTAGGAGATGGCAACCCTAATCGGATGAAAAACATGTTGGCGACTTATTCCACTCCTTTGCTGTACGTATGACGAACGATGAAGCAAACCGTTTGGTTCAAATGTTGCATGTGCGGTGGTCTTCGAAGCTACCACATATACGTTATACATACGTTCTGCATGCGTCTTTACTATGTTCCCACGTCACAATTGTGTGTAAGTTTTCCTTCTAAGTGTACTTACATTTATTATTTATGAACCACACTCTTATCGAGGAGAAACGAACGTCATATTGAGGATTGATTCTGAAATTTAATTTATTATGGTGTATCACGGTGTATTTTTCTATGGCAATATTATTTTAGTATCAAGGTGACCTATATGCAGAAATACATTCACGGTGCCCCTTAAAAGGGTCAGGGTCTACACTACATCTGTTTTAGAATTTGTTTTTATTTCTTAAATAAAAGGTGATACTTCAAGTGTACTTTTTTATTTTCATTATTATATACGAGTAAGGTAACTTAAAATATTAGTATTCGAGGAGCTTAAAACAGTAATATACAATAAAATTATTTTTTAAAGTAAATTAAATAAAATTTTAAAGTAAATTAAATTTTTAAATGTAACTTTATTTTTAATGCATATCTTAATCTTACAGAATAATAAAAAAATAATATACAATTCGTTACATTTTAACTATCGGTCATTAATAAAAAACTAGATACACAATCCCATGCAAAAGTTTTCTAATAATTTAAAATTAAAATTTTTGTACAGTCGACTTCAATATAAATTATTAAGAATAACTCAAAAACTATTGGTCTGACCTTGATCAAATTCATATGGGACCACATGTGAAATACCAGCTTTCAAATAAAAAAATAATAATCAAAATCAGTTCACCCAGTAAAAAGTTATGAGGTAACACATAAAAAAACATACAGTGGAATTGAGTAACGTTTCCTTTTTGAAGTCGGCAGAAAAGGAGACGGTACGGTCTCCAATTGTTTTGACGTATAGTTGAAATAAAATACATTAATGTAAATTCAATCTTAAACACATTGCCTAAAGTTGTAGTCACAGAGCTACATACATACAATTAAAAGCGCACCCAAATGTTCGAGTGGGCGCTGATTCGGTAAGGACATTTATTTTAACCAACGAACTTAAAGATATTTTTTTATATTCAAACTAGCTGACCCGGCAAACGTTGTTTTGCCATATACATTAATAATCGCGATTAAAAAACAGGGGTTGATCGTAGAAGGGTGAAAATTTGAAGTTTTATGTATTTTCCAATGCTAAATCATAATAAAATTAAAATTAAAAAAATTGTCAAAAAAATTAATAAATATATTTAGGGGTGCGTCACCCTTATCATTTAGGAGTTTGAAATGCACACAAAATTTCATACAAATCGGTTGAGCCGTTTCGGTAACAAACACCGCGACACGTGAATTTTATATATTACATTTGAATCCAGAATATAGATTTTTATAATTATGTAAGAAAACTCTAATGTTTGCCAGTATAACACACTACAAATATATGACTGACATGCAATCAATTTTATAATAAAATTACAAAATAATATAATACATATTTATAGCAGTGCCAACTAAGTGGTTTAGTGCTCGCTTTAAAATGCGAGTTCCCGGGTTCGATCTCCGCCGGCACCAGTGAAACTGTTAATTGTAATTTTAAGTGCTGATTTACCACGAGCTCGGCGGTAAAGGTAAACATCGTGAGCAAACCTGCATGTCACAGAACAACGCCAACACGCATTGGGGCAACGCCGCGGTCACTAACTCGCCCTCAATCCCTCTCAGAAATGAGAGGCCTGTGCCCAGCAGTGGGACGTATAAAGGCTGTAACTTTATTTTTAATGCATATCTTATAGAAATTATTCTGTAAGATATACATATATTAGATTAAAAGTAGGTTTTTATGCTGCAATTCATTGGAATTACAGCATAAAAACCTACTTTTAATTTAATATCAAAAAGTAATGTTCAATAAGATTAGGCAATTTCGGTGAACTATTTATTTATATACTATCGAGGCGGTATCTATGTTCGGCATGCACACAGATAGATCCACTTCAATCCCATTTTGCCCTTTTGTGTCCGCACAGTGACCGCAAAGCTCAAAGCTCGGATTGCTCCCGTTTTAGTGCTCTTTACTGATTGAGTTTTTCTTTGAGATGAGATGGAATGACTAACCTTTCAAATGCCAAATATAGATATATCCTAGATATTGACGTTTCACTTAGTCGGTTCTTACGACATCCACGGGACATGATGGGGCAATGCAGTGGTTTCTTACTCGTCTTCCGCCATCCGGACGTAACGTAATGAGAAATAAATATTTTTTGCAAAACAACGTACATAGGTACATATTACACATTGTTTTACGTATTCTATGTCATATTCAGAAATAATTTTTCCGAATTTGACAAATCATTTTACATATTGTTATTGAATTTTTATTGTAAAAGAATATTCAAATTTTCAAGTTAATTCGCGTTCGATTTTTTGTTCGACAGACAAATATAATACGCATATCTACGAAGGGGAATAGTGCCTTTGATGTGAGATGTCTAGACATCTAGTTCTAAAACTAGAAGTCTAGCACTAGATCTAGAACTTAGAATGGCGTGGCGTCTAAACGTTGAGATTACGGAAAATTCTCCCTTCAAGAGAGGTCCTATCAAGATGATCTATCTATAGCCAGTTGAGGAAGAAGAGAAGATTAAATGGAAAACCTTTCTCTTATTCGCCTATAAATATAAAAGCGAAGCCGAATCTTTCTTACCCTTCAACCCTCTCAGGGATAACAGCAAACCTGGAGCTAGTGGCTCTTAAACCTTACTAGTTACGAGTATAACGCGGCTTTTAGGCAATGATATCTATGCAGGTCCATTTTAGAGTCAAGTTAGTTACACTTTCATTTCTACTCTTTTTCTTAATTTAATTAAAATATAAATCATCATCATCATCATCATTACAGCCCTTCACAAGTCCACTGCTGAACATAGGCCTCCCCCAAAGAATGCCACAAAGCACGGTCCTGAGCCACCTGTATCCATCGACTTCCTGCATGTCTTACCAGGTCGTCACTCCATCTCGTGGGGGGACGCCCTACACTTCGCCTACCGGTACGAGGCTGCCACTCGAGAACCTTTCTTCCCCATCGGTTGTCGGTTCTTCGAGCTATATGGCCGGCCCACTGCCACTTTAGCTTACTAATCCGTTGGGCTATGTCGGTAACTCTGGTTCTACTGCGGATATCCTTATTCCTAAGTTTATCACGCAGAGAAACTCCGAGCATAGCCCTCTCCATAGCTCGCTGAGCGACCTTGAGCTTCCTCATACGGCCAGCAGTGAAGGACCACGTCTCAGTTCCGTAAGTCATCACTGGCAACACGCACTGGTTGTACAATTTCGTTTTAAGGTTTTGAGGTATGTCTGACGAGAAAGTATAAATAAAATAAAGAAAATATAAATATTACTTTTGAAATTATATATTTTAACACGAGATGAGTCGTAAAGAGTAAGTCCGTACCCGTATGTGATATTTTATTTAAGCAAGTGGGACGAATTTTTCGCGCGCTCACGTCATCAGCTGAATAATAAACGATATCAAAACACCGGGCTATCGCAGAATTCTGTATTTAGTTAACACTTTGGATTTACCATCCGTTCGCCGAGAGATTTAGGCTGTGCGCTGAAAACACACACGTTTCTTTTTCATTTAACATCCATCTTTGGTCGAAAATCAAATTTGTATAAATCAGAAAATAATGATGATGATGATGGTTGTTAATTTAAAACGACGAGGGGTGCATTAAAGAGTATATTATAATCATTACGTGTATCTACATGGCAGTGGCTATGCAATGAGTTGTAGCGCTTGGGGCCGCGGTTTCGAATCCCGCACGGAACAAGATATTTGTATGGCCTACAAATAATTGTTCCGGGTCTGGATGTTTGTCCTTGTTCAATTTATATTTGTAAACTGCCTCCACGATACAGAAGAAAATCGTAGTGTGGGGGTAACTTTTTTTAAAAAAACGACAAGGGGTGCATTAAAGAGTATATTATAATCATTACGTATATCTACATCCTGCAGTTTCTTTCATCGTTTTTCGGTGGGAAGAACCTAATTTTAAAAATTCTAGTAGATTTGAAACAAATAAAATTAAAAGCAAATTCCATACAATTAGTGTATCTTAGAGTTGAAAGCGCCGTGCAATGGTGGTGCAACTGGTGGAATATCCACTACCCCATATGGGGTGGGTGTAGTAAGAGGCGAAAAAGGAAAACAAATCAACAGACATAGTGCACAGTGGCTTAGCAATGACTTGCAGCGCTTGGGGAGGCGGTTTTGAATCCCGCACGGAACAGGTATTTGTATGGCCTAGAAGTAATTGTTTCGGGTCTGGATGTTTGTCCTTGTGCAATTTATGTTTGTAAACTGCCTCCAGAAAACAGGAGACAATCCTAGTGTGTGGGTAACTTCAAAAAAATGCAGATGGTAAGAAACTATCGCCGCGCATGAACATCTGCAACACCAGCGGAATCGCTGCTGCGTTTTAGAAAAATAGCAATCCCTTTCTTGAAGGTCTCTTAAACGTATCGGTACCACATAGAAATCGTGCGAGGAAGAAAACTCCTAGTAAGTCCACCAAGTGTTGTAAGCGGCGAATTTGGGAAATACAAGAAAGATCTTAGGGCTTTTGATAGTTAACGACATAACTATATCGTCCACGCCAGACTTAAAATATTCAGATGGCGGTTGACAGCATCGTCAAATCTGCGAAACGTCTGGTAATGCTATAGCCAATCGGGCAAATTGACTACACTAAGTACTAAGCTAGCTAGTAAAGAGTAACGGTAACATAGAGGCCCATGTTTAGAACTTGACCGGCTGATGATAAAAAGAAAAAGAATGCAGTAAGTAATGTTACGACGTATCTGTGTGTCACTGGCAACAGCCCTCTCATTTGTGAGAGTGCAATGTTCACCTTTTACGTCGAAAATATTCGATACTCGCGCACATCACTACACCGCAACATACACCTTTGAGTAAATGCATTAATCATTTACTGAAGACACTTACTAGTACTCCATCAATGAACAACCGGGGTTCGATCTGCGCTGGTGACAATGAAATTGTTAAATGCAATATTAAGTGCTGATTGACCATTTGGCCGCGGTAAACGGAAACATCGTGAAGCAACTTACTGTGTAGAAAATTAAAAAAATTCGAATGCATGTAAAGACCACCAGCACGCTTTGGAGCAGCCCGATGGACACTTCCTTGCCCCCAAATCCCCTCAGAAATGGGTATGTGCCAAAGAGTGAAACGTATTTATGTCCAAATGCTCAAACGCTGCTTAATATTAAGATGCCGTTAAGTCCCATGCTTTAATAGCATATTTAATCGGGCTTTAACAGCATACACACGAGGTGGAAACAGAGACTTCTTCCTTATTTCCTTGCGCGTTTTTAATTTAGTTTCATGCTTTGTAAGAGCCTTTTGCATAGCACGAGTCTTCTTGGGTCTGAGATCCAGTGGCTTGTACTTCTTATTTTTATAATGGTTCCGAAGATTTACCTTCATTTTCTGATGGTACACAATGTAAACTCGAGCAATAGCCTTTCTTACAACTCGTATTTTAGAAAGCTTTGACGCTACTCCACCGGTAACCTTAGCAACTCAAAGGTTAGTTAATTCTGTTTTTAATTCTTCAAGCTGTTTGAAGAGTTCTTTTTTATCTTTGGTGCGCAACTCTGAGCATTTAACCTTACCCATTTTGAAAAATTGATCCTCTTGTCACCACTGTTTTGACATAAAGATCTCTATCACTACGTCTACCACTTTAAGTCAAAGTGACTTGACATCACAAGAATTAACGACATCTTAAAACTGAGTACTATTTGGTTATTTGGCTGTGAGGCTATAATTTTACTAAGCTTGTATTCTTGAATATTAAAATAATTAAAAAAATAGATATACAGTTTAGTCCTAAATATTTTAATAATTCCTTGCCCTAAAACCCTCTCAGTAATGAAAGAAGACATGTGCCACGCAATGGGATATTATATAGGCTGTAACTTTAACTGACTTAATGATTTCTTATATTTACTCGAACACTACACATTTGAATAAAACGAGTTTTTAAGCATTTTATCGTGTATATTAACTTATTTTATATTTCCGGCGTTTCGAGCACTTTACAATGAAACTATGGTCAGTTTCGATGTGCAGTCACTGTTGACATGCTTACTGTTGAAGACTACATCTCAATTGTAACTAGAAGCCTGGAAGAAAACAACATGCTCATGTAATATACAGTATTACTCAGACACTGCCATACAACTGGCTATCTATTGTGGAAGTAAGAGTTCTACAAGCAAGTAGATCATGTGGCGATGGGCTCACCTGTATCTCGCATTGTCGCCTATATATTTATGACACACATCGTGAAAGACTTTGAGGAGAAAGCCTTGCTTACTTCTCCCGTAAATTCAAGATTCTACAAGCGGTAAGTAGACGACACTTTCGCAATTCTACCTTTAGAACTGCATTTTTGAACCATCAGTTCGCAATGGAGTTACAGGCAAATAATTCTTTAGCTTTACTAGATGTGTTAGTAATTCGGAATCCTGATAACACCTTGACCCACACTGTATATAGAAAAAAGACCCATACAGATATTTAAACGGTTATTCTCACCATCATCCTTCACATGGTAAATCTTTGTTTCAGAGAGCACGAGGGATCTGTGACAATAAACACCAGGCTGCAAAGCTCCACCACGTTAAGCAAATTTCACAGGTGTTACGTCACAGTGAACGAGTAAAGTCAGCCACAATCAAGCGAGTTCCTGCTGTACTGCCATATGTCAGAGGTGTCACTGACAATATTGGGCTACTCTTGAAGCGTGCTTCCATTAAAACATACTTCAAGCCGCTGAAGAGGATTAGTCAGTCTTTACCATCAGCCAAGTGTAATGTTCCTCTGCAAGATGCAAGAGTGTCCAAGCTTTATTTTGAATGTGTTCTCTCTTATATAGGACAAACTAAAAGATCAATAAAAACCCGCGTTAAAGAACACATAGCTGATGTGAAGAATGATCACTCCGGGAAGTCTGCAGTCTGTGAACATGTACAGAATCGCCCCCGTCACTACATTAGATTTGATAGACCAAAAATCCGCGCTAAAGAACACCGATACCTTCCAAGGATGATTTGTGAGGCTATACACATTAGAAAACATCCCAATTTCAATAGAGAAGATGGCTGGGTGCTACCATCTGCTTAGGAGCCTATAGTTAATAAAATTAAATCCCAACCCAAGCGTACAACTACAAGACTTCAAGATACGTTCATACTGCGTAGATCGGAACAAAAGTTAATAATTTTAATCTTGAGGTAGCCGTGGTTAACTATGACATTGGGACGTCAAACATCTCAGACCCTGCCGTGACCATGGGTGTGGTGAAGTGCTCGAAACTTCGGGAATATAAAATAACTTAATATAGTAGTTTAACAGTTTTTGTATATAAAAAAAAACATTAAAACATTTAGATTATGAAGTAGGTAACATTTTTGTAACATTTGGATAGACCGAGACTCTGTTAATTTTTCTTTTTAAAACCTTGGCTGTAATGGGCTGACCACGACACAATTAGCTATAATACGTGACAGTGAAAATTGTGTTCTGAACATTAAATTGCTCTGTAAATATAAGTGCGATTTTTTTTCCTTATGCGACGGCTGTATTTAAGATAATAATTTGAATTCATTAGTATGGCGACAGGGATCTGGCTATCTAAACCGGACTTTATAGGATTTATAGTTTTCATGAATGTTTATTATATAAGTAAAGGGTGATCGAACACAGTTCACATTTGCTAGGTAGGAATCCTTTTGTGCCTATTCTGCCAAATAGTATTCCTTTTTTTATAGGATAAGGGTGACAAACGAGCACACAGTCCACCTGATGGTAAGTGGTTGCTGCGGCCCATAGACATCTGCATCTATCCTCTATTACAAATCAAAATGTAAATGCGTTGTCACCCGTGAGGACTAAGATGGAATGCCTCATTTCCAGTAAAAAGGGCCTCCGGCCACCTGCACTCACCAAGCGAAACGCAGAGGTAAACCTCTACTTCACGCTGGTTTTCTGTGAGGTTATGGTACCACCCCGGTTCGAGCCGGCCCATCCGTGCGACAGCGAAAGCTGCCGCGTGGCTCTACCACTGAAACCATTCCGGTCCATACACCCATCAGCGTGTACTGGAGCACAAAAATTACAGTCTGGTAGTACTGTTAGTACTGGTCTGCTAAAATTGCATTCCACCTTAACCCTAAGCGGTGACATCGCATCTGTAACCTTCTTTCTTTTGAAGTCGGCGGCAGATGTACATGTATTGTTGTTCTAACCGTCATTTGTAGTACGTTTATTTTTTTTAGGAGAGAGGGCAAATGAGCATGCGGCTCACCTGATGGTAAGTGACTACCGTCGCCCATGAATTACTGCAACAAAAGGGAAATCGCAGATGCGTTGCCGGCCTTTTAAAAAGGATAAGGCTCTTTTCTTGAAGGTCCCTAAGTCGTATCGGTCCGGAAAAATTACTTTGGATTTATAATAATTAAAAATTAAAAATTTTGTACAGCCGACTTCAATATAAGTTATTTAAGAATAACTCAATAACCATTGGTCTGACCTAGATCAAATTCATATGGGACCACACGAGAACTATCAGCTTTCAAATAAAAAAAGAATCATCGAAATCGGTTCACCCAGTACAAAGTTTTGAGGTAACACACATAAAAACAAACAGTAGAATTGAGTACCGTCTCCTTTTTGGAAGTCGGCAGAAAACACCGGAATGCCTTAAATTGGACCGGTATATTGGCGCCCCTTATAGGCATCAGTTATAACCGTGCAGTAGCGGTGTAACAAAATCTACTACCCCACTTCGTCCAGTGGTTGTCGTAAGAGGCGAAAGAGGGAAACAATCAGGATTAAAAGTAAAAAACCGCGGTTACCAACCCGCTTGCCAATCGTAGCAACTATGGCAAATATCCCCCGTTTGAGGCAATCTAAGGGGAAGCCTATTTTTTTATAGGATAAGGGTGACAAACAAGCACACAGTCCACCTGATGGTAAGTGGTTGCTGCGGCCCATAGACATCTACATCTATCCTCGTTTGCGAATCAAAATGCAGATGCGTTGTCACCCGTGAGGACTAAGATGGAATGCCTCATTTCCAGTAAAAAGGGCCTCCGGCCACCTGCACTCACCAAGCGAAACGCAGAGGTAAACCTCTACTTCACGCTGGTATTCTGTGAGGTCGTGGTACCACCCCGGTTCGAGCCGGCCCATCCGTGCGACAGCAAAAGCTGCCGCGTGGCTCTACCACTGTTAAAAATATGTTCAGCAGGGGACTTTAATAGGCTGTAACAGTGGATGCTGCATCCCACAGACATCTGCACCTTTTCTGAAGTAAGAATCAAAAAGAAGTAAGATACTCCACACCGTTTACAGCGAGGGTTTCTGGTTCTCGTCACTAACGACCAACAGCAGCGTCATGTGACTATCTAACATTGGCCTTCTCCGTGAGATTCCTTTCCTTCTCATTTGAAAATTATAATTGTTTTACTACTCTATAATCTTATCTTCATTTACAGAATAGTGTTAGAGTAAAAAAACTTAAACAATAAGCATGGAACATGCCTATGATGATCTTAGTGAGAATTAAAAAAAAATCATGTGTGCATTCACACGCGGTTAAAGTGAAACCTTCAGAAAACTAAACTTTAAGAGAATGAGACGAATGCAGAGAAGTAGGATAATTGTAGGGATAATGTAATACAAATAAATTTATATTGTCCATCTCATTCTTTCACAGACTAGATCCTATAGATATATCTATATATAACGTATATATACGTTTGTCGCTTTTTCGTTTCAACGAGTTTCAAATCACAACGATCCTAAAAAACTTTTCACTTCAAAAACATATTTGCATGTCTCTACTTTGACTTAGTATGTAATGCGTAGTATTTAATTATATGTCATGTAACTAAAAAACAAATAGATAAATACTAGGTAGGCCATGGTTGAGCCATTGTGTAATATTTTTATCAGATCATGATACTTCTGCGATATATCAGATTATCCAGACGTTTGGAAGTGGCTGAAAAACGAGTTATGAAATTCCATTACTTTTATACTAACATACATACTTACATACAGGTCGAGCTGATATAAACCGAGAAAAAACAAAATAATAAATAATTGTAAAGGTGTGTTTATCTTACAATTTATCATTATGTAAATGATTCATTACATCTCAATTATGACCCATTTGAAACTGTTTACTTTAATAAATAGCAACAAATGAATTCCGTGTGATTATGAAATTAATATTTAAATTAGTTAATTTACTTCTGCGACTAGGCAAGTATACCTATAAGAAAATATTTGTCAGAAATTGTGAAAAGCGTCAACAGTTTATTAATATGTAGTTTGGAAAATCCAAAATTGCACGCGTCTTGATCGTTTTTATTTTTTCAATCATATTTATCATTAAATTTTTCTTAAAATAAAATAAAAACTTTTAAATGGTGTTGAATTCAGTAACAAAAATCAATGGCGATCCTCCTTAGAATGTATGGAATCTTATTTAATACTATATGTCTCAATCTATTGCTTACTCACCGACGCACGGACCAATGGACGGCATATATTATGAATAATTTTTTTGTTATGTAATCTAAAGCAAAGAATATATACACTACGCTAATCTAAAGTGAATCAATCAGAAAATAAACTAATCTTATAATTAAATGTCTGTAGTTCTTGTAATGTTAATAATAATATGGATTTGATGTCTAGCTAATGTAATATAGCGAAATGGAGGTATGGCCACATATCGAGAGTAGAGCACTCTCTACGTTGTGAGACGTGCAAAATGAAGTCCATTTTTTTTCAAATTGGTTCACAACAGATCGTGTTGGTACTCAAAATATCCTTTTGTTTTTATTCTAAATATTGCAATACTTATATCTTACTCCATAATTAATTACATATATTTTTTAAATAGAAATTGTTATAATTAGAATAGTTATTATTGAATTACCGATAATGACTTATCGGTCTTAGGGTTCTGTTCCAAAATTAACAAAATAAAAAACTGGAATAGCCTCGGTGTCTCTAGAAATTTTCTCTGAGAATGTTTTATGTAGATAAGTAAAATATGACGTAAGTGTATGATGCCGTTATCTTAATACAGCCGTGAAGATTTATGCGTGAGAGGTAAAACGGAAAGTGCCTTATAAAATTATTTTCAAGAAAATCGTAGTATAGGAACCACATGGAAACCATCGTATCGTATCAATTAATAGATCGATTCAATTTTATTCTGTTATTGTAATATTATTGTACTACTTCGTAACCGACAAGTGGCAAAATTAAAAACTTTGTACAACCGACTACAGTATAAACTATTAAGGATAACTCAAAAACTACTTGTCAAACTATGATCAAATTTATATGCGACTACACGAAAGATGTATTTCGAATAAAAAAAGAATCATCAAAATAGGTTCACCTGGAAAAAAGTTATGAGGTAACACACATAAGGAAATAATTAAAATTATTAAAAATTTTAAATTTTATATAACCGACTTCAATATAAAATATTAAGGATAACTCAAAAACTATTAGTCAAATCTTGATCAAATTTATATGAGACTACATGTGAAGCACTAGCTTTCAAATAAAAAAGAAACAACGAAATCGGTTCAACCAGTAAAAAGTTATGAGGTAAGACACATAAAAAACTTACAGTCAAATTGAGTACCGTCTGCTTTTTGAAGTCGGTAGAAAATACTGTCAAATATTTCATTTATAAGGCAATTTGTGGAGCAAACTGTACCCCATCAAAAGTCAACTTTTTGGTTATGTTCAAGAGTTACTTAGTTTTAGTAGACTTTTACTGCATAAGGGCGAAACAATATTTTCTATAAAATTACTACAAAATATGGAAATTCTAATACGATTAGCCTAAGCAGCTTATAAAAAAATATAAACAAAATGGTAACAGTAATAAATTATCCTTGGGATTGTTTAAAACAAACTTTGGTAAGGAATCTATTATAAAAATTGAAGGGGCACAAATATACGGAGGGGCACACTGAAATGATTGGGAGTAGAATATTTCGGATTTGAGTTACAATAAAACCTATCTTAGAATTTGAATACTGGCCTCTTAGAATCTTAATGACATACAAACAATTAAAAAATGTTTAAAAACAAAAACTATGTTGGTTTAAAGTTGACACGTCGTTAACAGTAATGGAGCTCACGTGTGAACGTTTCCGTTCCATAATTTATCACAATTTTCGTCGCGGCTTATCTCAAGATAAATGTCTCAGCGAACTTGTTTCGATTTATGATATTGAAGCACCGAGTCAAACGACAATATACCACTGGTATGCATAGTTCCGACGTGGTCGAGTGTCGCTCAGCACTGTTTCTTCTGCAGGTCGACCAAGAACAGCGGTGATGTCGGAAAACATCGCAGTTGTGCGAACTATTATATTAGATGACCGACATGTGACGTACGAGCAGATTTGGGCTGTTATCAGTATCGGAACGACTGAAATTCAGTCGATATTACATAATGAGCTGTGTGTAAGAAAGCTAGTTTACCGCTGGGTTCCCCACAACTTGTCTGAAAAGCAAAAGGTGGCTCGTGTAGATTGGTGCCGGAATACTCTGCAACGCTTCAACGGAGGGTAGTCGAATGCCGTTTATAATATGGTCTAAGGTGACGAATCATGGATTTATTCGTATGAACCTGAAAGAAAACATCAGTCAGCAGTTTGCGTCTTCGAAGAGGAGGTCAAACCAGCGAAAGTGGTTCGCTCCCGCAGCATGTCAAAGAAAATGGTCACTACGTTCGTCTCGAAAAAGGGGCATGTTGCTACAATTCCTTTACAGGAACGCAGAACGGTTACCGCTGAGTGGTATATCACAGTTTGTTTGCCAGAAATGATAGTCGAACTCCGAAAAAATAACCCGAAACGTCGCATCATCTTACATCACGATAATACGTCTCGGAAGACAAATGATTTTTTAAAGCAGGAAAACGTTGAGCTGATGAGCCATCCTCCGTACAGTCCTGACCTGAGCCCAAAAGATTTCCTTACATGCCCTAGAATGAAAGATTTACTACGCGGTCAACGGTTTGAAGAACCCGAAGCAGCTGTGGAAGTGTACAAATCAGCCATTTTGTCAACATCAACTTCAGACTGGAATTACTGTTTTAGTGATTGGTTTGCACAAATGGAAAAGTACATTAAGTTGAACGGAGAATACTTCGAAAAACAATAAAATACAATTTAGCTATACCGTGCATGTGGTTTTTCTTATTCCCGATCATTTCAGTGTGCCCCACGTACAATAAACTGCCAATAGATATAAGAGCAAAAGTCAAAGAAAATATATGCTTAATTTAAAAACACTATGAACGCTACTTGTGTTTATATAAGTATTTATTGAAATAAATTTATGTAGTTCTTATGTGAACAATGACCTTTTGTGAAATAAAATTTCTTTAAACTTAAGCAAATTACACTGAAACATTATAAAAACTTTTAAAGAAAAACTATTTGAAGAAAACAAAGTTATTTAAGAAAAACATTTTAATTTAGAAGGAAAACTTTTTTGTTTAGTTTTATTGGTTTTGTCAACATGTTTATATAACGTTTCCTCTTTTATAAAGTATAAAGTAATTAAAAATGGAGGACACGGATGCTTGTTGTGTTTACCATGCTCTTGACCGATATGTATTGTTTTCTGCCGACTTCCAAAAAGGAGACGGTACTCAATTCGAGTGTATGTTTTTTTTTTATGTGTGTGTTACCTCATAACTTTGTACTGGGCGAACCGATTTCGATGATTCTTTTTTTATATGAAAGCTGATAGTTCTCGTGTGGTCTCATATGAATTTGATCAAGGTCAGACCAATGGTTATTGAGTTATTCTTAAATAACCTATATTGAAGTCGCTTATATTGAAGTCGGCTGTACAAAATTTTTAATTTTAAATTATTTTAATAGTATTTATAATAGTTACAACTACAAAGTAAAACAACGTAGTACATATTCCTGTAGTCTTTGACTCTATTGTGCTAAATCCATACAAATAAATAAAATTGAAGTGTCTGTTTGTAATGTCAAAATTACGACTTTTACTAAATGCATATGAAAGTAAATACAGTACTTATAATTAAAATACAATGTTTTAATTTTTTGTCTATCTGTCTGTTTGTTCCAGCTAATCTCCGAAACGGCTGGACCGATTTTGATGAGACTCACTGGCAGATAGCTGATGTCATGAGAAGTAAATTAGGATACTTTTGCTTTAGGAAAGGAATTAGGGTTCCGCGCAAAAAAATAAAAACCATAACACGCGAGCTAGTCTAATTAATATTAGTCTGCGGCACTAAGTCTATAGACTTTCAGATTGAGTCGTAGACTTTGGGCCCCTTTTAAAAAAATCTCGTTATCACTGCGCACCAAATACAGAGAATATCTTTTATATTAAAGTAATTTTTTAAGTAAAACAACGTAATCGTCCATTATCCGATCATGTAGGTCATGGCAGCCGGTTAATGGACTGAAGCCAAGTTTCAGCTGTTTTCTCAATTTATTGAATGAATTTTATACAAAAGAAAAACAAAGTTTTATTTCTATTTCACTTCGCATGGGTGATTTATGGATCTCGACAACAGCGCCACCTACCGGGTGAAATTGTAAACCTAAACAATCCAAAGTAGTACTCAAACACTCATAAAAAATTTCATCAACATGATAATTGATTTTTATATATACATTTAGACTGTCATTTTATAATTTATATTTATACTAACTGTTCCCCACGACTTCGCACGCGTGTAATTTAGGGTTTTAATTTTTTCGCGAGGAACCCTAATTCTTTTTCTAAGATAAAAGTAGCCTAAGTTACTCCTTATGACATCAGCTATCTGCTAGTAAAAGTCCCGTCAAAGTCGGTCCAGCCGTTTCGGAGATTAGCCGGAACAAACAGACAGACAGACAAAAATTTTAAAAAGTGTGTTTTCTTATAAGTACCGTTTATACATTCATATGCAATTTTTTTTATTAAAAATACTAGCAATGCTATTATCATTACAAATATTCTCTTTAACCATTCTTGGTAACGTTCACGACAAGTCGAATGGTGGATCCAACCCACGAGCATTTGTGTTATGGTCCACACCCTGCCAATAGATTAGTGTCGCTTCAATGAGGGCTAATAATCTTCCACTCACCAGATGTCGCTACTAGCGACTGAGGTAAAGTTTTTTGTTACACAGTGTCATTTAATTGAGAAATTAGTTTTAAATAATAGTTTATCATTGTCTAGAGTATTATATTAATATATAACACAATGCGTCAGTGGTTTGATTTTTAATTTTTTGCACATTATAACTCTTTTTTTTTAAAAGTCGTCTTTTAGTTATATTTATAGTTTGGTTTATTCATTTCTAATGTAATTAATATAAAATATAACTAATAATACTGAAAGAAATCTTAAAGATTACATTTTCCTAAGAAATTATCGTCCCCGCTATGAAATCTGTCAAATATTTTACCTCACTCGAAAGTGGCGCCGCCCTGGTGGCAGAAAAAGTCGTGGATGCCTTCATTGACAGCCTAGTGCCGTTATGGAAGATTTACACTAGACTTAGACCTGTTTACACTCCGTCAAGTACAGTAGCGAGTTAAATTGCGAACCTAGCGAGTTAAGTACAAAATCTCGTTTGAACGGCAATCAGTGAGTTAAGCAGCATTGGGCGCTGTACATAGTCAAACTAGGCTTTACAAAACAGTTTTTAACAAAATATATACATTTTAGAGCTGCAAAAAAAAATATGTTAATCTTGATCACATTTATGGGTGGACCATTGTTTTCAAAACACGTTTTCGGTAAATTTTCTCGATAGAAAAAATCATAAAGTAGCCATTAGAATTGAATTTCTAGGCATTGTAACTGTATTATTTATAAGCAAATCTTAATAAAATTAATAACAGTGATGTAATATATAATAATAAGGGGAACTGTTGTTTTTATTTATCGATTGAAATAAAATATTTGTAAGTATTAATATATTTAATGAAAAATAACTCGAACGAATCGATGTTTCGCATCGCGCCATTGTGGCGTCTTTTCGCTTCTCTTTCATTTCTACGCGGAGCGACAATGATCGTTGCGGCGCGCTGCTAGGCAGACCTGTAACAATTTGTTTCGCTCGCCGTTAAAAAATCATTTACGTATCTGTTTGTTCATAAGGAAGCGTTTGCAAAATTGATAGGTATAGAGTCGAACTATTACATTGACACGGGTGACATACACAAGTGTACGCAACGGTTAGCTGCGAGAATCGTAATCAAGTAAAACATTTTGATACTTTGAATGATTGATTTTTTTCTCATTTCTTATACCTACAAAAATTTATACTTAGATACGAAATTCGAATACAGCCATTTATGCCGCAAATTTACGACATTTGCAAGGGAATCAAAACCTACAGGGTACTTCCCGTGAACTCAGATTCTTAAAATTTGGTACGAAGCAACGTATTATAGCACAGATAAAGGAAAATTATCGAAAAGCATAAATTTTTAGTTAAATCATATAATAAAAATATTTTTAATAATTTTAAACTTATATACCTACGGATTTGTTCGGAACCCTCGGTGCGCGAGTCTGACTCGCACTTGGCCGGTTTTTTTCCGATATTAGGGCTAGCGCTATAGTAAAATTTGTTCAAAATGGTTTACTTTATTCTTGATTCTGAAGAAAATGTCTATAGGTATAAAAATTATTGTTTTTATAAATTCACAATTTTTACAATTTGCCGTTTCGAGAATAGGCCATTTCTATATTTATATACCATTTTGGTCCAAAACCATTTTATGTAAAAATTAATTTAATATTCATTTGATGAATCTGTTACAAAATTTCTCGATAACCTTTTCTAGAAAATAAAAATTATTGATTATTTTAAAATTAAGAAAATAGAAAATGTACTTAATATAAAAATAACAACACGAAAATATGTAGGTACATAATATTTTTAGAATAACAAAACAAAAATATGCCCATATTATAGATACGAAAATAAACGTTTTAAAAATGCGAATACAAAATGATGAGATGAGATGGGATTCGAATCACCAGTTATCGCGGAAACGCGGTGCGAAGGCGGACAGCGGCACGCTGGACCAATTGTACATTTTACGTCGAGCGTCGGCGAGATTCACGCAGTGCACCCCGCAGTGGGCGGGATAACTCTAAGAGACGAGTCTTCATCTGCTTCACCCCCTCAAATACATAAAAGTCGTCTATACACCTCGAGTCAAGTTCGAAGTATTGCCCTCTTGCACGTCTCTCGCTCTCCGCTAACTAAACTGAGTAAAGTCGCCGCTCGTGTGAATGAGACTAGCTAGTTTAGCTTAGAAACTGATTTACACTTCGACAAGTACAGTAGCATGTTTAGTTATAGGGCAATTGACAGTAAACGGTTAAGTGGGCAGTAGCGTTCAAATATGTCGAGTTTAGTTTAAAAAAGTTGTGTTGCGTCCTGTTAACTTATGCACTGAACTAAACTCGCTCGTTCCACAGAATAAATAATAGTACTACGCTCGTTAACACGAGCGGCGAGTTTAGTTGTGGGTGTCGGGAGATGCGCGGGAGGGGTTGCCCTCCCGCACTTTGAACTTAACGCTCCGAAAAATAGCTCGGCTGGCTATCCCGTTCAATTTGGTACTTAACGCACTGATTGCCGTTCAAACGAGATTTTTCACTTAGCTCGCCAGGTTCACAAGTTAACTCGCTACTGTACTTGACGAAGTGTAAATCGGTCTTTATTAGGCGAAGTGAAGGGCGGCCAAACTAGATGAAGTGATTAGTGATAAAACATGGATAGAGAAGTTGAGGGATGTAGGTGGCTCAGGACCGTGCTTTGTGAAATTTCATGGGGACTGGGGAGGCATGGAGATGATATTGATGATGATATTTTCACTACTTATTTAAAAATATAAATAATATTTGCACCAAAGAACGGAGCTGTATAATAGAAACAACTTGGACCCTTGAGCCTTTAGTGGTTTTACCGTTACTGTTACAGCCTATTAAAGTCCACTGCTGAGCATAGGCTTCCCCCATAGATTGCTTCATAAGGGGATATTTGCCATAGTTGCCACGCTTGGCAAGCGGGTTGGCAATCGCAGTTTTTTTTTAATTTTTAGTCGTTATTAGGAAGACGCTGATTTGTTTCCCTCTGTTGCCTCTTACGACACCCACGGGATGATATGGTGTAGTGGATATTCTTACACCGCCACTACACGGTCATGATACCGTACCGATTGAGTAAATTTAACTTAATTTTTTTCTAAATCTCTCATATATGCGAAAAATATAAGAAATACCCAGTCATTTCAAAGTAAAAAGGTAATAAATTTGTAGCCGGTGGAAGGAAAAGGGGAGATCTCCCGCCGGGCAAGGTGTTCTGCCCGGGGAGCGGCTAACGCTCCGAGTAGTAGTTCGGAGCTATTCTATATATACTGCTTTTAACTTCGGAACTTTGTTAGCGCGATTTAGACTTCGATGTGTTTCGCGTGTGGCGCGACGACAGCACCGCCACATCAGTCCCCTGATCAGACCGGAGGTCGATAGTGCAGTCCGATTGCCGGTGCGTCCTTAATGCCGGTGGGGAATGCATGCTGTGTGCGTAAGGGCAAGTGACACTGGTGCGAATGATATGCCGGTGTGTAATGCGTGCCATACTACGCACTTGCAAGTGATGCCGGTGAGAACGATGAGCCGGAACAAGTGCCAGAAGACTGGCTTATAAATCTGCGGTGAGTCGAGATGAAGACAAGTTGGACTGGCTTGCAGGAGCTGAAGACTGTAGAAGACGATACTTAGGAGTAAAAGGTAGGGTTTCTTGAGGATAATGACGCAGACATGAAGTTGTAGTTTTCTGAAGGTTTTTGGTTGCGTGTTCATATCACGTCGGGGTCACCAGTGTAGCGGGTGGAAGGAAAAGGGGCGATCTCCCGCCGGGCAAGGTGTTCTGCCCGGGGAGTGGCCAACGCTCCGAGTGGTAATTCGGAGCTATTCTATATATACTACTTTTAACTTTGGAACTTTGTTAGCGCGATTTAGGCTTCGATGTGTTTCGCTTATGGCGCGACGACAGCGCCGCCACAAATTCAAAAATATGATCTACCACGGCGCTAAACTAGCACTTAATACGATCAATGTATGTAATTTCACCAAAACTCTCCAGAAATTAGAGGAGATTTGTACCCAGCAGTGGAACGTATATAGGCTACAGTAGCAACTCAGGAGAACTGTTAGCTTGTTTGTATCTGTAATACATAAAAAAACAATTGAAACAACTAACTGTTGACCATAAAACAACTGACGCACTTTAACGGCTAGATGTAAGGATATCTTACCGCAAACTAGGACGCACCTGTAGAAGTAATGCTAGACGAAAAACCGCATTTCTTAAATAACTTATTTATAATAGCATATATAATTAAATTAATAGCATATATAAATAAACACATATTTGTGTCATTTTGTGAAGAGACTAGCTCCATTGAGCCTACGTGCGGTGACTTCCTTAATGAACTATATCCGCGACTTGCTGTTACCGCTGGTGATAAGAGAGCTGGTTCTTTTCTCGATCATAGGCTAAGTATACCAATTCATCCAAGATGCCAGCGTTCTGGGCACTATACTGCCGGGAGTAGACTATATGATATTATAAGTTTTTAGTTTTAATTTTTTTCTATATTTTAAGGTTATGAAAATAACAAATTAAATAAACTCATAATGTTTATTAGTACAGTTATATTGCAGTGTGTCTCTTATCTACTTTTATTTTTATTTTTATACGAGTAGGAAGCAGATATTTATTCATGATAGATTTTCTGTATGTCCAATTGAACAGGAACTCATGATGGTGAATAAGAGCTTTAAGTAACTTACCCCTGGAGCCGGCCATGAAGGCAATGATATGTGGCTGCTGTGATATGATAACGCAATATGCGTCCCGGAAAATGTTTTGTGCTTTAAGTAACTTACCTCTGGAGCCGGCCATAAAGGCAATGATATGTGCCTGCTGTGATGTGGTAACGCAATTTGCGTCCCGGAAAATGTTTTGTGCTTTAAGTAACTTACCTCTGGAGCCGGCCATGAAGGCAATGATATGTGCCTGCTGTGATGTGGTAACGCAATTTGCGTCCCGGAAAATGTTTTGTGCTATAAGTAACTTACGCCTGGAGCCGGCCATGAAGGCAATGATATGTGCCTGCTGTGATGTGGTAACGCAATTTGCGTCCCGGAAAATGTTTTGTGCTTTAAGTAACTTACCCCTGGAGCCGGCCATGAAGGCAATGATTTGTGGCTGCTGTGATATGGTAACGCAATTTGCGTCCCGGAAAATGTTTTGTGCTTTAAGTAACTTACCTCTGGAGCCGGCCATGAAGGCAATGATATGTGCCTGCTGTGATGTGGTAACGCAATTTGTGTCCCGGAAAATGTTTTGTGCTTTAAGTAACTTACCCCTGGAGCCGGCCATGAAGGCAATGATATGTGGCTGCTGTGATATGGTAACGCAATTTGCGTCCCGGAAAATGTTTTGTGCTTTAAGTAACTTACCCCTGGAGCCGGCCATGAAGGCAATGATATGTGGCTGCTGTGATATGGTAACGCAATTTGCGTCCCGGAAAATGTTTTGTGCTTTAAGTAACTTACCTCTGGAGCCGGCCATGAAGGCAATGATATGTGCCTGCTGTGATGTGGTAACGCAATTTGCGTCCCGGAAAATGTTTTGTGCTATAAGTAACTTACGCCTGGAGCCGGCCATGAAGGCAATGATATGTGCCTGCTGTGATGTGGTAACGCAATTTGCGTCCCGGAAAATGTTTTGTGCTTTAAGTAACTTACCCCTGGAGCCGGCCATGAAGGCAATGATTTGTGGCTGCTGTGATATGGTAACGCAATTTGCGTCCCGGAAAATGTTTTGTGCTTTAAGTAACTTACCTCTGGAGCCGGCCATGAAGGCAATGATATGTGGCTGCTGTGATATGGTAACGCAATTTGCGTCCCGGAAAATGTTTTGTGCTTTAAGTAACTTACCTCTGGAGCCGGCCATGAAGGCAATGATATGTGCCTGCTGTGATGTGGTAACGCAATTTGTGTCCCGGAAAATGTTTTGTGCTTTAAGTAACTTACCCCTGGAGCCGGCCATGAAGGCAATGATATGTGGCTGCTGTGATATGGTAACGCAATTTGCGTCCCGGAAAATGTTTTGTGCTTTAAGTAACTTACCCCTGGAGCCGGCCATGAAGGCAATGATATGTGGCTGCTGTGATATGGTAACGCAATTTGCGTCCCGGAAAATGTTTTGTGCTTTAAGTAACTTACCTCTGGAGCCGGCCATGAAGGCAATGATATGTGCCTGTTGTGATGTGGTAACGCAATTTGCGTCCCGGAAAATGTTTTGTGCTATAAGTAACTTACGCCTGGAGCCGGCCATGAAGGCAATGATATGTGCCTGCTGTGATGTGGTAACGCAATTTGCGTCCCGGAAAATGTTTTGTGCTTTAAGTAACTTACGCCTGGAGCCGGCCATGGAGGCAATGATATGTGCCTGCTGTGATGTGGTAACGCAATTTGCGTCCCGGAAATGTTTTGTGCTTTAAGTAACTTACGCCTGGAGCCGGCCATGGAGGCAATGATATGTGCCTGCTGTGATGTGGTAACGCAATTTGCGTCCCGGAAATGTTTTGTGCTTTAAGTAACTTACGCCTGGAGCCGGCCATGGAGGCAATGATATGTGCCTGCTGTGATGTGGTAACGCAATTTGCGTCCCATACATCTTCAATAATAAAGCAGTTTCGTTCAGTACTGATACTATAACGTTTCGTTAAACTTGTATGGCAGCGTATAACCATTGTATAGTAAACAAATGTTTAATGCTATATAAACTTGTAAAATAGCATTAAGCATTAACATTGGCTATTTCTCCCCTGCCTATTGTTAAACAAATTCAAAAAGCGATATACTAGGAAAATACACGGTATTATTTAGGGCATAGATTCCGTTTGGTTCCGAATTTAACCTTCGCTGCGTGCTGTTTATTCGTAAGAGATTATTCATCAAACTAACAAAGTACTTACACTACCTCCATTTGTTTGTCCAAAACATGTATATCTACATCCACACATTTACTAGAAGGATACAAACTTTCCAAACTATAGGTACTGAATCATACACAAGTCTTGAATAAAATTAAAACTTTAATGAATTTAAATCAAATAAACTACTTGAATGACTATGACGTAGCAAATCAAAATTTGTAATAAAGAAATAAATAAATTAAAATGAAAAATATTTTCTCAATAAGGTTAAATTAAAAAAAAACGACGGGTTGCAATCCGGGAGTGCCGGCAGAAGTGAAAACTTGAATATTAACGTTGTGCATTTTTGATATTTTGGAATGGCGGAGATTATTTATTATTATCTTTTTTCATTTATTTTCATTCGAAATTATTTGTTTGGTAAACCTACGCCGCACATGTGCTTATTGTGATGTTATGAAAATATATGTTAATGCTATAAAGTATAAACATATTACAAATATTAGATCTATAATGTAGTACATATGTATCTATATTAATAATTTCGTCAAGCAGTACAGTAAACTTGATCGAAACCTAATCTTAATAATAAAATTATATTAATTAATAAATAAACCTAACTTACTTACTCTCCTACGCCGCGCCGGCTGTCTGCTCTCCGTCCGTCTATACGAATTTTCGATCAGGACACGTGACCTGACGCGAATTTAACATTTTTTACCCATTATAAAAAGTGCACAACGCCGCTAACGAAGTTTTCACTTCAAAAATATATCAAGTTTTTTGTATGTAAAGAACCCCTAACTATTTATAGTGAACCTAAAACTATTTGTCGAGCCTTACGAACAACTAAACTATTATTTTACCTTCAATTCCCAAAACTCATTAAACGTGACAATACCTCATTGCAAGACAATATAAATATAATAAAACGCATTGTATATCGCAAAACTTATTGCAACAAAATATAACCGTGGTTAACTGCTAGAAGCTATAAAGGAACAATTTTGAATATCTAAAATTTCAACAATTTCAATAATATAATAAATAAGTAAAATAATGCACATTATATAATGGTGGCGTAAGTATATCCACTATGCCATTTCATCCCATGGATATCTTAAGAGGCAACAAAGGAAAGCTATAATTTTAACTATAATTTTTTTTAATAAAACAGGTGACGAGCAGCACCATCCCGATAAACTAAACAAAAACAACTCGCTCGCCAAGCGCGTCAACTACGGCAAGCATTGACACAATCTATGGGAAGGCCAATGTTATATTGTTTGGGAGTCTATGCTATATTTATACTGTCAAATTTCAGTTCATACAGTCTAAAAGGATGGTTTTGAGCCGCCTGCATTTACTGACTTTGCATTCTTGGCATATTTAAGTAAGTCAGCGCGAGACTGTCACGGGAAAACCCTTTTTTCCTATCTAATGCCGAATCTTCAAACTATATTGCTGACTCAAGGTTATATGGCAACGAAGAAGTGTAACTACTTCGGCTTCTTCCAATCTACGAAACTTTAAGCTAAAGCAAAAAACCTAGCAAAGCTATTTCAGTAGATCAATATGCTTAACCGGATATGTAGATTTTGTTGGCGGATGGTAGAGCTTTTTATGTAGGTTTTTATTTTTATATTAAAAACTTTCTCACTGAAAGTTGAAGCTGAAAAAGATGAAAAAATAAGCTTTGTCGTAACTTGTCGAGGGAAAATTAAGGTTTCCTAGTTATTCTAACTTTCGTTGTGGTCTCTTTAGCCAACAAAAAAGCACGTAAACCATTTTGATTACTGATTTAATGAGTTTTTACATGGTCGAGGAATGCCACTGAGTAGTGCACGAGGGGTGATTTTTAATGACACCATCACAAAATAATTTCACGGTTGTACGGCTCATAATATAAGCTGAGAAGTAAGTAAGCATTTTAAATTATTGTGACATTCAAAATCACAGTGTTATGTTAACAACTGTACTCGTACAGCTATGCCTGAAGACTGCTCGTAGGCTTTGCCAGTGACGAGTAAAATAACCTTTTTTTTACTAAAAAAACGAAGTATACCATCTTAGCCCTTAGGGTGACTATGAATCTGTATTTTAATTATAAATCCAGTATGAATGTAGATGTCTATGGGCCACAGCATCCCTTACCATTAAAAGGGTTGTGTGCACGTTTATAACCCAGAATTTAATAATATATTCTAAAATAAAAAAGCAATGCATTCATCATCATCATCATCATCATTACAGCCCTTCACAAGTCCACTGCTGAACATAGCCCTCCCCCAATAGATGCCACAAAGAACGGTCCTAGGCCACCTTCATCCATCGACTTTCTGCATATATTACCAGTTCATCACTCCATCTCGTGGGGGGACGCCCTACACTTCGACAACCAGTACGAGGCTGCCACTCGAGAACTTAATTCCTCGTTGGTTGTCGGTTCTTCGAGGTATATGACCGGCCCATTGCCACTTCAGCCTACTAATCCGTTGGGCTATGCAGCAACATTAATACAGGCAACAGCAACAATAATAATATAGGATAGGGTGACAAACGAGCATAAAGTCCATTTGATGGTAAGCGGTTGCTGTGACCCATAGACACATCTATCCTCAATAAAGAATCAAAATGCAGATGCGTTGTCACCCGTGATGACTAGGATGGAATGCCTCTTTTCCAGTAAAAAGGGTCTCCGGTTCTCTACACTCACCATACGAAACACAACAGCGTTAAGTTGCTATTTCACGCTGATAGTCTGTAAGGACCACGCTGGTCCTTCCCCGACCGAGCCGACCCATTCGTGCTACAACTATTCTACTAATATAGCTGCAGCATGGGTCTACCACGTATAAGACCTACAACTGACGTGGAAGAAAGGTTCTCGAGTGGCAACCTTGAACTGGTCAGCGAAGTGTAGTTTGTCCCCAACTAGATAAAGTGACGGTCTAATATGATGCAGGAAGTCGATGGTGTTAGGTGGCTTGGGATAACGCTTTGTAACATTCCTTGAGGAGGCCTATATTTAGCAGGATGGTGATGATTAATGCTGAGGTATTGGAGTTTCCGTTACTGCAAATTTATATATATATATATTGCGTTTATAATAACTAAAATATTTCATATTCTCTGTATTGTTCTGTAACTAAATGCGAATAGTTTTTTCTTTCTTTCTACCAACATAATTGATTAAACATAGAAGAAAAGTTACGAAACCAACGCCCATGTAGGTGATTCATCTAATGTTTTAACATCGTCTCCTGTAAAGAAACTGAACCAAAATGCAAGCTGCACAGTGTGTTAAGGCTAGAATATGTAGTAATAGGTAATATTTTTTGGATTGTGCGCGTACTTCGAAAACAAAAAAAAACTTCTTACTTTGGTTTGCATGTATACAGAATTGGTTCAATTCATCAAACATAACACTGCTATGTAAAACTCTGATACTGAATAAATTATGTGATTTGATTTGAATTCATCTATTATTTTCAACCTTAGTTCGACGACGACTAATGTCGTTCAGGTTATTTTGGGTGATTTGTTCGGTGGGGGAAGAGATTTATTTTTATACTGTCATTTTGTGATAAACGAGTATATATAATATGAAGTTGATACTGCGGTCTTTAGACCTGCAATTGACATCATAACAAGAAGGCTTCTGATGCGGTGTCACCTCCAAGGAATAAGATGTAACGCCTTACATCACATGGCACTACATATCACAATCAAAAGTCCTTTACACCTGTAAATAAATGTCGGAATATCATCATGTGTATCATCATCCTTACAGATTTTTAAAAGTCTATTATTAAGCATAGGTCGCTATTAAGAAGTGTCACAAAAACGATAATGAACCACATCCTCAAGATCGTTAATTTTCTGCCGACTTCCAAAAAGGAGACGGTACTCAATTCGACTGTATGTTTTTTATGTGTGTTACCTCATAACTTTTTACTGGGTGAACCGATTTCGATAATTCTTTTTTTATTTGAAAGCTGGTAGTTCATGTGTGGTCCCATATGAATTTGATCAAGGTCCGACTAATAATTTTTGAGTTATTCTTAATAATTTATATTGAAGACGACTGTACAAAAATTTTAATTTTAAATTATATAACACTACTAGGTCTCCGCACCAGCTGGTGGTTTCTGGATTTCAACAAGAGCTTCAACAACCGGGTCGAATCGTGAATCTAAAATATCCAAGGCTCTACTCAAACACGCACAAAAAAATTCATCAGAATCGGTTCAGTCAGTTTCCAGTTTTAGTGAGAGTAACGGACAACAATTGACTTTTATATATAAAGATAATATGTCACAATTAAAATATATTTATACATATCCAATAAATGACGGTAAACCGTCTCGTGTATCCTTACAGGTTATCCTTACAGCTATTCGCTAGTCCATCGCTGAACATAGGTCGCCAAGGAATGTCAGAACCGTGGACCGTGTTCTATGTGATACTGTTTTGAATTAATACTTAAATGAGATTAGTGAGCCACATTTTGAAACATATTGATACTTATTTTTCTTCTTTATTTGGTCGTTAAAATCCACAGCTGAACTTGGGCTCTCCCTGAGTAGGACTTGTCCCAAATTGTCACGCCTGGCAAGCAGTTTAACGATAACTATGTATAATCGGTGTTGTGAAAACGTAAGAAAATATATCACTTCATTTCATTCCATAGGTATCGTTAGCGGCGACTAAGAGAAATTCCAGAAAGATCTTACAGATAGTGGGTTTACGGGCTGGTAAAGAAAAAGTCATCAGATTATATTAACCTAAGTCTTTTTATGTTAACACCACAGTGGACATTGGAAAGAACTAAGATTTTTCTTAGTGATGCGTTTTGACACAAAAACATTCTTATTTGTCGAACTTTATAATACTTTTATTGACTGAAAGTGCAAGAACCAGCTTACGGATCCTGGGTTATTAGTACCCTAGATTTTAATGAAGCTGTTTATTGTAACGTCAACATGACTATAAATCTATTACCGTTTAAAACAGGTTCCTCCGTCCGAAGATACGGGGAAAGAAACTCCGCAGAAATTCTGCTTTCGTTATGTTTTTAAAGTTCTACTTCTACTAGTGTATGTCATATTGTCTCTTTGTCATCATCTTGTTAGATCTTGTCAGGTTTTAACACTGCATCTTAACCGCCCTGTGACGTATTTTCGGACATCGGTCATTTCTAATATTAATAGTTAGACCAAAAACCATTTCTGTTATTTAATATTAGTGCACATGACAAACGTAATACAAGTGGGACATTTAAGTTTTTCTTTTACTATCGGAGCGCATTGAAACCTGGTTTCGCATATTACACATTTTAAACGCCTTTTGTTACAAATCAATTCAATATACGGAATAAGAAACATTTGGCCTTTGTACAAAAATATACGAAAGGTTATTGTTGGGTTATCTCTCTGGTTACTATGTAGTTTCTTCTTTTCTTAACACTCACTACCGATTCTTTTACAGACAGGGTCGATTGTGATATTTCGATTCGGAAACATCCAAATGTTTTTCTTGAGTATTCACTTGCTCGAAACCATGATGGTAGACTACCATCGTCTTAAAATAAATGGGACTGATTTTCATCATTTGTTATTGACGAAGAGAAACTGTAGTGCTTTCAGCTATCAAGTGATGCAGTACAATTGACATCTTAACAAATATATTCTGACCTTCCCCTTCATTACTTCGCATCGAAGCATACTCGACAGTTTCAGCGAAGAGGAACTCTTCACTGTTTGGACTAATAGGGATAATGGGCCGTGGGATGTAGGGTGACACTGCAGTAAGTGCTGTGAATGAAGCCGAGTGACTCCCCGCAGTTCATACTCCGCGCAAGCGCGGGGATCTGCGCACGCATAAATACGTCCACACGAGGAGCAAGCGTCAGTCAATTTTGAAGCGCCACGCGTGGCGCTCGTCTGCAACTATATTGTATCACTCGAAATACTACGTACGCATCGCGCGCGACTTTCAAGGACTCTAAACAAGGTACTGTACTTTGGTTTCAAGTTATGTCTCGGTCGATAAGGATACAAGGGAGCGTGCCCCACTGTCACGCACCACAGCGGTGGAAACTCCCCATTGGATCACGTGCAGTGCAAGCGACTCTTGCCTCATGAGCGTTGCATTGCGAATTGCAACACCGGCCAAAATACCCGGTGCCATCGAATACGCTCGCGATATTTTGCATTGTGCTTGCTGTGCGAAGTTTTATTATACATTTTTACATTCACCATTTAGGGGATTTGCGTACAATTCCGAAAGGTTTAGGTTATCAACTTCTGATTTGATAAAGTGGTCAACAAGCAAGACTACTGAAAGTAAATATTTTATTTCTTATTATGTTTTTACGTTCACTATAACTTTGACTTTAGTAAGCATATATCTGTGTGAATCATGAACTACAAAAGTATTAATTAAAAAGATACTTTATTTCTCCCTAGAATAATTTTTAACAAACTGTCAACTTTTCAATAATTAACATAATTTAATCACAATATGTACTCCAATTATTATCAGATATTTAATATATCAGATTATTGCATTGGTGCATCATGTAGGTAGATTTCCCAACAAACTGATTGCGAAGTTAAATTCCTTAACAATTCAAAAACATTTTGCGCGTAAACACCGATACCCATATGACGAAAATCAAGATAAATACGCATATACTTAAATGCTATTCGAACTTGGGCTCATAGATTAATTTTGGAACAATATTAATTAAAATTGTTTCTTTTTTTTAAAGTTCTTTTTAATTCCGGCATTTTTTCGTTCACGGCCAGTGACAACTCTCTGCAGTACAAGTTGATTTTCTTGATTTTCTTACCGGACCGGTTTAAGTACAACTACTTCTGCTTTTGACCTTTTGACCTAAAATAAATTGAAACTGCTTTTAAAATTGGTTTTCCTCAATTTAATGCACATGTTAAACAAAAAGTAATTGCATACGACTGTTGGAACAACTATTGGAATATGTCCTACTCAATTGACCAAAAGAGCTGAAGCATTATTTATAATTCAAGATTCCCCGTTCGAAAGAAAGAAAACGGAAATTGTGATCTATGAATGTAGATGTCAGAAAATAGCAAACCAAAATTAAAAATAAATTATAACTAAGATCGTATATACTTAGTAGGCAATATATTCTAGTGTACTTTCTTTGTCGTATTCACACAGGATACTTTATTTAATGCATGTTTTGTTTATATTATGTATGTAAGTATTATGTTTTTGTTATCTGTATATTACTTTGTATATATTCTTAAATTATAATTATAGTGTATTAGAATATCCTAGCAGGTTCTGGCCTGCTTGCTGAAAGAAATTTCAATATTACATAGGCAGTGCCTTTGTATATAAATCACTTTTTTCTTTTTCTTTTTTTAACACTTTCACTGTCCGGTTTGTAGACACAATAGTAAGATAATAGCAATGACCCATATGTAGTGCACGGGACAGCAAAAGGGTTAAAATAGCTTGTGTAGGGATACATAAATTATTAAAGTAAGAGAATCGGCAATGTGACATATCATGCTGGTTTCTGATGATGCCTTATTATTGTTAGCCTTTTGGTTTTTACAGTTTCATCAGTCACACTCCATGCTATAGTGAAGATAGGTAGTCGTTACAAAGTACGATGTGATTATAAATAATGTTTGCCTACACTGATAACTGATAAGAATTATTATATAACAGATTATGTCGAATTATGAAGCATTCATTTATCAGACTCTTTGTACAAAATAAAATTTAATATTGAAACTGTAAAAAATTTGATTAGCTAATTATTACGCGTCAGCGTCATTAGTTCTTTGTTACAAATTACAGTACAAGACTTTCAATACGTTTTATGTTCCAGTATGTTCAACTTTTTATCAATGACTTTTTTTGCCACCAGGGCGGTGCCATTTAAAAATGAGGTGACAGATTTCATTGCGGAGAAGTTAATTTCGTCGAAACATGTAATGGTTTATGTTTCTTTGTGTACTATTTTGTTATATTTCATATCAATAAATTAAAAAAAATAACTAAGCCAAACCAAAGATATTTATAAAAGTAGAAAAAATTAAAAAGTATTCTAATGTTCAAAAACTTAAAGAGCAAATCACTGAGGCATTGGTTTGTGTATTAACATAATACTCTAGAAACTGTTAAACTTTTATTTCAAACTAACTTCTCAATTATGCGACATTGTATAGCAAAAAACATCACCTCAGTGTCAACTAGCGACATCTGGTGAGCAGAAGATTATTAGCATCATTAGTTGAATATTTTGAACCAAGAGCCGATTTTTCTCAACTTATAAAAACTTCAAAAACTCGTTTATTTTGTTAAATTATAACTATTAATAATATTGGCTAACTTTCAATACTTATCTTGTAAGTCCATTCTTGGGGAATGTCACTGAACCAGGTACCTACCTACTAGTCATGTCGAGTGGTGACATTTTAATACGTAAGGAATTTAAAGAATTCACACTTTTGCAAAGAAAAATGTAGTATTTGTTGTAAATTTAGAATATAATGCGATAAAAGAACGCAAAATGAAAAGTAAACAAAAAGTAAATGAACGCAAAATGGAAAGTAGCATAAATGAAAAGTATTAAAAACTTTTTTGAGGCAGGCACATATTAAGATTATGTTACAATTCATTTCAATTATATGACAGTTATTGTTGAAAATATTAAAAAAATACATTTGAAGAAATTCATGAAATTAACACGTATACCTAAAATCCTTAGGAAATAATTGCTCTAGTTTATGAGCAACGTTTAACAACGACAAGAGCATTTTTATTCCACGGAACGAACAAAACTGAAGGTAGATGTCTATTTCTTAAGTTAATATATTATATATATATATATATATATATATATATATATATATATATATACATGTGTAAAAATAATTAACTCTTTAATTACATATCAAACATTTTGTGCTATAACTTCTTGTTACTTTACACAATAGAATATAACATATTTATATAATTATATATTAAAACGTGAAAAGAGAATTATGTTTGTAAACACAACAACAAAAAAAGGTCAAAGACTGTCCGAAAGGTCGAAACAGCTGTACGAGTATGCGTTTCAAAACGGTCAGATGCAACAGCACGCAGTCGACACGTTGTTCGCAAAAACAAAAATTTCTGTGACTCATCTCCGGTCACACACCTACCCTTGCGTTCGTGGCCGCTAACTTTCCCGACTGTTTCCGAACTATTTATAATGCTCTAAATCCGATCGTTAACCTAATTTCATTTGTTGGTAGAGTGCTCGGTGCAGAAGCACCATACGCCGCGGAAATTCCATATCGAGTATTTCGTTTACAAACAAATTAAAAAAAAGTTAGCTTGAGTGATGAACTTTACTTAGACATTTCAAGATATATATTATGTATGCGTTTACGCTGCTTTGGCCTCTCGGATTCAAATAGGCAGAACAAGGAAAATTATTTATGTTTGAAAAATTAAAACTTTTCAAACGTTATGTTTATTATAATGTTAAGATCTTCAATGACCTACATCAATAACAGTAGGCTCCGACGTGAACAATAAACAACACAACATACGCAGTTTTCCTTATCAAAATGTACAAAATAACAGGTCTATTACGTTTGAATGTCTAATGTTGCTTAGTCTGTATATTATCTAACCCTTTGTAAACAAACAAAAATAATTATAATACTAACGTTCACTTCGATAAGGCATTGTAATAGACTATGAACGCTTCTACGTTTTATAAATAAGCACTCTTTATCATCTTTAGAAACAATAGGCTACTTAATCTCATGCGTACGCAAAAATTTTATTATTACAAGAAATATAGAAAAAATATGTAGTATCTATGCCAGGGGTTCCTAAACTTTTAAGTTAATGGAACGTTCATCATATACCTTTTTTTATGGAACCCCATGTCAAATGATTACAAATCAAAGACAGTGACATTTAAATAAGAACAAAAACTTTTATTATAAATATTTAGAAAAGTTAAACTTTTATCTAAATCTATTGATTATTGCACATAACAGTAATGGGTTAATCTCATCACATGTTTTGGACTATTTCAAAATAATATTTGTAACTGTGGAATTATTTAAAAAGCGATACCAAATAATTTCGTGGCACTCTAGTGACTTCTCCACGGAACCAGTAGGTTTCGAGGAACCCACTTTAGGTATCTCTGATATTCATTTTAAACATTATCGTTTTCTAAGATTATTAAGAAGAAGAGAGAAGAGTTTTTCTTTGTAATATTCTGGAAGTTACTTAATTTTTGTTAATTAAAATGCAAAATTTTTGCAAAGGCTGTATTCATTTTAACGTCGAAATTCAAAAGTAAATACGGGTGAAAAGGACTGGTCGCAAATAGGCAGATATTTTATTCAACGCTATCTACCACGTGTAAAAACTCAATTATAAGGGGTGCTCTGACCTTAAAACCATTTCGGACTTGTTAATATTTAAATCATACATCATTCGTTAATAGACTTTTCACGCTCTGAGTTTCAATGTGGAAATACAAATGGAAATTATCTTTTAATTAACTTTTCACCATTTATGTTTGACACAATAACAGTTTACTCTTACTGCTATTAGTTGTTTTGCTATAAGACGTTTTTTGTCGGAGGTTTTCATAAAAAAATGTAATATCAACTAATGATGATGAATTAGGTGCGAACTTGGCTAACATTAATGTAACAATAAAGATAGCTTTGTCAACATAGATAAGATTTTCTCGTAAAAGAGCGATCGCTAAAAAGAAAAACCATTCGCTCTGTTGGGCAAAATTTAGCCTTCCACTGATAAAATTTACTTCAGTTTTCACGCCATATAATGTAGAAAAGTTATTATATTACTTTAGGTACGTAATGAAATACCATCACGTCACCACAGCCCTTCACAAGTCCACTGCTGAACATAGGCCTCCCCCAAGGAATGCCACAAAGCACAGTCCCGAGCCACCTGCATCCATCAACTTTCTGCATATCTCACCAGGTCGTCACTCCATTTAGTGGGGTGACGCCCTACACTTCGTCCGCCGGTACGAGGCCACCACTCGAGAACCTTTTTCACCATCGGTTGTCGGTTCTTTGAGCTATATGGTCAGCCCATTGCCACTTCAGCTTACTAATCCGTTGGGCTATGTCGTTCACTTTGGTTCCACTGCGGATAACTTCATTTCTCAGTTTATTACGCAGAGAAACTCCGAGCATAGCCCTCTCCATAGCTCGCTGAGCGACCTTGAGCTTCCTCATCCGGCCAGCAGTGAAGGGCCACGTCTCAGTTCCATAGGCCATCACTGGCAACACGCACTGGTTGTACAGTTTCGTTTTCAAGTTTTGAGGTATACCTGACGAGAAAATGTGCCGTAATTTCCCGAACGCTGCCCAACCGAGTTGATTCCGCCGATTGATTTCTCGGTCGAATTTGAACTTACCTAGTTGGACTATTTGTCCTAGGTAAACATATTCGTCAACAACTTCGAGCTTAGTGCTCTCAACAACTACCGGCATAGGTGTGATATGGATATTAAACACGATCTTTGTTTTGTCTATGTTCATCTTAAGACCTATCCGTTGGGAAACACTATTGAGGAATATCTGGTTCTGTACTCGGATAGCCATCGTAGCTCAGCTGTACAAGCACTTCAGAACTTCGATATACCGATAGTCAACTTGGCACCGCTGAAGGGACTGCAGCACCGCCCAAATTTCGACGGAATCAAAGGCTTTCTCATAGTCCACATACGCCAGACAGACTCCTCGGACTTCTGTGCAATTTGCCGAAGGGTATGTATGTGGTCTATGGTGCTAAAGCCTTTTCGGAAACCGGCTTGTTCGGGAGGTTGGAAGTCGTAAAGTCTGCGCGCGAGACGATTCGTAATGACTCTCGAAAACAGCAAGTAGACCGGCTCAGAAGCTATAGTTCTTCCAGAGAGCATTGTCACCTTTCTTGAAGAATAAGACCACCGCACTTCTGCTCAACGCATCCGGAGTAGTGCCACCATGGAGGACGGAATTAAAGAGCTTCTGAAGGACTTCAAGTACTGGTTTTCCACCCGCTTTCAGAAGCTCCGCTGTAGTTCCATCCTCGCCGGGGGCCTTGCCGTTTTTAAGGTGCTGGAGAGCCTTTCTAATCTTGCTCATACTGACGTCCGGGATATTATCGGAATAGTGTCGGATAAGACTCGCTCTTGGATCGTTACTCACACTTACGTATGGCTCCAACGATGATGTGTACAGCTGCCCATAGAACCTCTCAATCTCACTCAAAATCTCAGGTGTGCCGGAAACGACGCTGCCACACTCTGTCTTCAGCTTCGGCAGTTGGCTCTTTCTGGCAGACAGATCTCTAGCAAAGACTTTGGAGCCCTGGTTCCGCTCGATCGCTTCTTCAATACGAGCAGTGTTGAAGGTGCGTAAGTCCCGCCGCATGCATTTGGAGATCTGTCTGTTCAGTTGCCTGTATGCTGTCAAATCTACTAAAGACTGCAGCTTCATATCCCGTCTAACAGCCATGAGATTAAGAGTGTGATCGGAGAGTTTTTGTGTTCTTCTGCGGCGGGTTTTGCAAAACTTAGCTCCGACCGCATGGACAGTTTCTACGACCTTGTCATTCATATCGTCCACTGCATTGCAATCTTCTAGGCACTGAAAACGGTTTTGTAGCTCCAGCTGAAAGGTTTCGGGACTTTGGATTAGAGCACGAGGGGGACGGAGCGTTCATTAGACGTGACCTCTCCAACTTAACGTTTAAGTTCAGTGTGCCTCTCACCATTCGGTGATCGCTGCCGATTTTCACCGTCGCGATCACTGACATATCACTGAACAGTTGTCGTCTGGTCGTCATAATGAAGTCAATCTCATTTTTTGTCGAATCGTCGGGGCTCGACCAGGTCCACTTCCTGTGGAGCCGCTTCTGGAAGAAAGAGTTCATCATAAAGGGTCCCTCTTTCCCCATGAAGTCGGCCAGCTGCTGGCCCCTTAGGTTCCGTTGCCCTATTCCAAATTTCCCTACTTTCAGCTCACCGTTCTGTCTTGTGCCTAGTTTTGCGTTGAAGTCTCCCATTAACACCGTATAGTGGGTTTTGGAGGAATGCATGGCTCTAGGGATATCCTCATTCATTTCTTTCACCTCCTCATCGGGGTGTGCCGAGGTTGGTGCGTAAACGTGTATGACCTTCAGCGAATACCGTTTGGTAATTCTGAGTATAAGGTACGCAACCCTCTACGTAATGAAATACGTTTTGAACAAATCCATGAGGTTTCTAAAGTTAATAACTTTTTATAATAATAATAATTTTTAATAAAAACGTTACCTCCACACTAGGATTTTCTGCTATATCGTAGGGGCATACATGCATAAATTTCGTAAGGAGAAACATCCAGACCCGGAACAATTATTTATAGGCCAATGCATGCCTCAGCGCTGCAACTTGCTGCCACTGCGCCACGGATTCATTTATTACTTTTTACACTTATTACACTTAAATTACTTACTTACATATACCACTAATAGGACATTGTATTGTTTATGAGAGGCAAGAGATATTTGCGTACCTCCCAAGCAACTCAAATGAGGGAAAATCTTACGTAAATCATTACTTATTAAGTGGCGAAGCTTGCGAAGTCACTTATTGATTTCACGATGTCTGTCCGTCTGTCCGTATGTCCGTCTGTCCGTTTGTCCGTCCGTCTGTCCGTCTGTCCCACGATTATCTCGAGAACGGTTTCGAATTTTCAAATTCTGTTTTCAGCAATCGATTACTGATCACCCAGGCATCTGAAACTCCTATTTTGAAATATTTTTTTTCCGTTAGAAACCGCTACAAAGATGATTGCTTCGCCACTTTGCTATGCTGTTAGCTTGCTACAATTTTTACATTTTCCATATTTTACCTTAATATATAATTAAACGATATCGAAGAAAGATTTTTCTGATGTCGAATTTTACGGAACGAATAAATTAATTTTAAAATGCGCGAACACAACTGATAATATAATCCTATACTAAAATTCCGATTAATAATAAAAATATTACGGATGATCAGTGCATCATTTTCAAATCGTAAAACCGCGTATAGCGCTGGTTGCAAAGAAATAAAAGAAAAAAACTTTAGACCTATTATGTTGTATACTTATTAAAAAGAGTATAATATAATATACTTACTCCAAAAGGAAGTTAACATGTTTTTAATAATCACTACGTTTTAAAGTAGGTGTTCTTTTTGAAAAAATAAAATGCGTTCATTTCCTTCTGAATTGGTATAATAAGTAATTATACTCACAGGCGTTGAATACAGCCCTCTACTTTTTATAATATTTGCGAACCGATGCGCCAAAATTGTAATTTTATTACCAGAGGCCGTATCTGAAATGCCTTATCAATATTCTTTAGGTCAAGAACACATCGGTTTTACACGTTTCGCAGCAAAATGATACAACTGAGTTGGTCGTCTTCCAAATTTTTACGAATTGTAATGTAGATAACGCATCTGTGACCCTCGTGTGACAACGGGTATCATGTTAAACATGCCACTGATACTCGCCGATCACAGACGAATAACGAGAACGAATATGTAAACAAACGCCTTGTTCGCGCGTTCTAGTTACTCGGCCCGAGTATTCGCCTGTTCACCACTCCACTCGATGTCGGTTTTTAGGATCGTGTATAGGATAGTATTATAGGAGCACTTCGTTGTTTGTTCATCCGTCCGTCTGTCTGTCTATCAAAACCCTTTTTCTCAGTACTGCATGGAAATATCAAGTTAAAATTAGTATCAAATATGTAGGTCTGTGGCCCCTTAGAACTTTAAAAAAATCATGCTTCTAATCAATATAATAAATATGGTCATTTATGCGACATATTTTGATACTCGCAGATAAATATACATATAATAAACAGTATCTTTATAACAAATTACACTTTTCACGGCGACAAGTTAGAATAGCAACTCGTTTAGTATGTCCAAGGCACAGTACATCGGCATTTCGAGGTAGCTTTCGTTATTCTGCCACGCAATGCTGGAACAACATTCCACCACCAATTAGAAATCTAGCTTCAATCGGTTTGTTTAATTATAACTACAAAAATACTCACTCAGTATTCAAAAGTCAATTAATTGAAAATTATTTACTGTACTTTTCTATTCCGTTTAATCGGTTCTTTTTAATTTTATTTAAGTAATTGCTATTTTTATTATATTAATTTATTATAAGTACTTATACATACATACATACATATAATCACGCCTCTTTCCCGTAGGGGTAGGCAGAGACCACTTCTTTCCACTTGCTACGATCCTTACATACTTGTTTCGCTTCGTCCACTTTCATTATTCCCTTCATACATGCTCTACGGTTTAGGGTACTCTTAAGTACTTATGTGTATTTTATTACTAAACTTATATTATAGTGTAATCGTGTACCTATATGGTTTGAATATACTGTATGTGCATATTGACTTAACATTGTATAAGAATGAATATTGTAAAATTTTGTTTTTGTTAAATGTTATTGGCACCCACGGTAGATCAGTGTCGAAGTACTTTGTTAGTACCAAGACTATGCTGAGCTGGGTACCTTTTTAGTTACCGTTTATCTTAATATGTTATTATGGTTAACAAACTTCTAAAATGTGTTACTAAAAAAACTTATTTGCTTTCTTCTTCTTCTTTCTTTCTAAATCAAAACCTATAGGCTACTTCTCGCTGTTCTAAAATTTTCACTGCTGTTTTTCAACCATTAGAAATGTAATATATTCTTTAAATGTATGTTGGACCACCCCCGAGTATAACCTATTTTATAAAAAGAGAATCACTTAAATCGGTTCAGATCTAGAAATCGGAGAACATACATTAAAACGTGGAATATCGAAACTTCTCATTTTTTAACTCAGTTTATTTTAAAAGAAGTGGCACCATAACGTCCTTTGTAACCACATGCAGGGTAATTTAATTTTTTTCATATGGCTTTACGTTATTGGCCCGCCCGGAGGTCTTTATCTTTTATTGCAGGCTATTATCGACCATTAGGACAACAACTGTATTTAAAAAATGGACGCTGGTTATTTGAGGTAAAATACAATCATTATACATCGAATTACGCTTTCAATAACGTGTAATTTGTAATTAATTCATCTATTTAAGAATTTTACATAACTTACTATCATAAACTGTATTATATGTTTGTTAAAATCTGATGAAGACGTTTAATGATTAGGAGTTCTTTTTCTTCAAATACGAGTATCTCAGCTATATCTCTATAATTGTACTTCCACTCGACTTTAAAACCCGCTGGGGCAGCCAGGACATTTAACGATCGTTATTTTAAATGTTATTATAATATTATGTGTGTTCATTTCATTGTCATGTGATGATGAGTGCGTGAGAGTGATACTACAGTGCCATTACTGCACGAACTGAATATTTTTGCTTCCTTTGTCTTTTTATGTTCGCCCCTTTTTATTTTATGTTTAGAATTTCTTCCTGTAGTTTTCTCGTCTAGTTGGGATGTACATAAATATATTATAATAATAAATGACATAATGTAAATAAATTACTTTATATTTTGAAGTAGGTATTTTATTTACATTCGTATGTTTACGACTAAAATTCATTTTCTCCACGTTATTATTAACTCGCGTTCTTCTTTGTTACTCTCGCCGATAGAAAATTTACAATCGATTTTGGACTAACTTTCCGATGAGCTAAAGACTTGTAATCTTAAACATGGCTCAGAACTGGATTTCAATGTAGTGTAAACTCACTATATTATCTATCTTAACGCTTACTTTCCAAACGGAAACAGCAGTAAATACACTGTTTCTTGCAGCCATAAAAAGTAAGAGGGTAGTGTAATTTCTAGCGATGACTTATATGGTTGCTAGGGCTCACGGATGTCATACATATCAATATCATTACATCGTTATCAAATCATACCATTATGCAAATTGCATTACAAACGTATTAGTCTAATAATGGCTTCGATATCAAGTACTTAACAATGCCCCTTTTAACAACGTTCAGCGGAGACAACTCCGCAACTGCAATTATTGTGTCAACCACGCACACAACAAAGGCAGTGACACGATCACTAATCAAGCACGATGTGTTTAGTACATCAACTGCATAGTTATAGGAATCAAACAAAAGAGAAGCTATACCGAACGCTAGTACAACAACTAACATCGGATATTGGTTATTGTTAGAATATTATGACGTAAGTAAGTAGATTACAGTTAATAGAACTAGAAACAAAATGTATGTGTGAACACATATGTATATGTAAACCCTCTGAGAAACGAGAAGAGACCTACGCCCAGGTGTGGGACGTGTATAGGCTGTGATTTTAACTAGATTATAGGTAATTACGGCTATAAATTACACAAGTTATTTTTAAAAGAACTTTTATGGTGCATACGTGGATGCGTAAAACAGGTAAAGCAGGTCTCTTATCTCTTCAAACTAATCAAAGGCTCCGATGCAATAAAATCAGGCGATAGGACAAAGAATTTCTAACGGACGAAGGTACAAGACATTGGCGTCCCAAAAGGACTAATTTTGCCACAAAACATTAGATCCGTGGCTTAATAGCCAATAGCTCAGTCAATAACACTATCGAAAATGTAACACTAGTGAAAGCTAGCGATAGTAATTACGACAATTTTGTTTATAGCTGCTACCTAAGGAACATACTTTTTAGGATAGGTGTACCGTACAGTGTGACCCATTAATGAAAACGGTCTACATGTGTTAGTTGCGGAAATAACTTTAGGTTAGTCGCAGTGAGTCCCACATGACCGCGACAGCCGGCTGTCGTGGTATGCTTAGAGCATTCCCCACCTCCCTTCCTTGTTTTTTTTTATAGAATTAGGGTGACAAACGAGCACACAGTCCACCTGATGGTAAGTGGTTGCTGTGGTCCATAGACATCTACATCTATCCTCAATTACGAGTCAAAATGCAGATGCGTTGTTACCCGTGAGGACTAAGATGGAATGCCTCGTTTCCAGTAAAAAGCGGCTCCGGTTCTCTACACTCACCATACGAAACACAGCAGCGTTAAGCTGCTATTTTACGCTGGTATTCTGTGAGAGCGTGGTCGTTCCCCGGTCGAGCTGACCCATTCGTGTTACAACTATACTACTAATATAGCTGCAGCATGGCTCTACCACGTTAAAAAACGTTTTCTGGACGGTAGCCCTTTTCAGTTGCTTTTGGGCGCAAAAAAAGCAAAAATATAAATTCTCTTTATTTCCTATCCCGCAGGAATTTCGAAAAATCATTCCTTATTCCTTGTCTACATTATATAGGGAACCTCTGTGCAAAACTTTAGCTTTCTTTGTACTCTCTTAATAATGGCTAACGTTTTTACTCTTAATAACATGTTTATTTTTTTCGTAGTCGTAACTAAAACGATATATCTGTATTAAAACATTTTTCGAAGATTAAAAAGAACGAATAATGGTTTTATGTCGGTATTGTTTGTGTGTCATCCATCACACTGACCCACCAAATGATGTAACACACGTACTTAACCCACTTAGATAAAACTTCATATTAGCCACGGTCGTGATAAACAATCCTGAACAATATTTAACGCAGTATTTACCCGGCGGTTAACACAAACAAGAACATATCATTTCATTATGGACTTATTACAAATTTTCAAGAAATATAGTTATTTTAGACTAATGATTCGCGCCGGCTTCGCGCGGGTGATTTCTGGATTTAGGCAACAGCGCCACCTACCGGTCTAACTGTGCATCTAAACCATCTAGGAACTTACTCAATGACATCAAAATCGGTCGAGCCATTTTCGAGTTTTAGCAAGACTAATGGACTGCAAGTGATTTTTATATATAGAGACTATCATGGCGTAGTGGCTTAGAATTGAGTCGCTGCGCCTAGGGCCGCAGGTTCTTACTTCACACGGAACAAGTATTTGTATGGCCTACAAATAATTGTTCCGGGTTCGGATGTTTACTTGTGCAGTTTATGTATGTAAACTACTTCCACGATACAAGAGAAAATCCTAGTGGGGGTAACGTTTAAAAAAACAAACAAATTCTATCACATACAGTTAGCATTAGAGACAGCATTGTATAATGAGGCAAAGAAGTATAATCCACTTAGGGGCCATTAATTAATTACATAATGGTCCCGAGGGAGGTGTTAGAAAAGTCTCTACATCTCTACTTTGGGGGGAGGGGGGTAAAACCCATTCTTACTTAATATTTTGTATGTCGAAATTTAATATTAGAAATCTAGTTTCATTTCGGATGTTTCGGTTTTCTTCATTCAATAATGTACACTTCTATTTATATCTTATTTTACAAATTTTAATTGTTTAATAAAACTTTAAAATCTTAAATGTTTTCATTTTTATCCGTTTATTTTATTATTGAGAAAAATTAAAAATAATAATTATAGTACATTTTTCCCGCGTATTAATCTTCTTTCAATTATTTGGAATATAAAAAATGTTATATTTTATTATCAGACAATAATAATATTGAATGGTTAAGTAATTTTTTTTATTCAATAATTAATTAAAATGTATAAATATTAATAAAAATTAAGCATCAATACAGATGTTAAAATTAAACATTTTGTACAATCGACTTCAATATATAAATAAAATGAGAATTATCTATGTACATAATCGATGTCAATTGAATACGCATTATTAAGGATATCTCAAAAACGACTTGTCAGATCTTGTTCAAATTCATATGGGACTACATGACAAAAAAGCCAGCTTTAAAATAAAAAATTAATCACAAATCGATTCAACTAGAAAAAAGTTCTGAAGTAGGTAACACACATAAAAAATACAGTCGAATTGCGAACCACTTCCTTTTTTTGTAGTCTGTTGAAAATATCACAAATGTTCATTCATACTTTAATGGAATGCAAGTAACCCCCTCACTCAATATAAGGCAAATTATTTCGATATTACTGATAGACACTTCAATGTTATTTATACGTATAAATGAATGGAGCATAGTAGGACTGGACTAAACATTTTTTTATAGGATAGGGTGATAAACGAGCACACAGTCCACCTGATGGTAAGTGGTTACTCTGACCCATAGACATCCACATCTATCCTCAATAAAGAATCAAAATGCAGATGCGTTGTCACCCGTGAGGACTAAGATGGAATGCCTCTTTTCCAGTAAAAAGGGTCTCCGGTTCTCTACACTCAACATACGAAACACATCAGTGTTAAGCTGCTATTTTACGCTGGTGTTCTGTGAGAGCGTGGTACTTCCCCGATCGAGCCGACCCATAGAAAAGCATAATGATTGTGTATTCTACCAGCCAATGAAAACAAATGGAATATTTCATGTAAGCCGCTTAAAATTGGTTATTTGGCTTTGTTTGCAACCAAGTAACACACCGATCGTGACCAGTCTATATTTCCTCTTTGAATATTGCAATACATTACTTACTTACTTACTTACTTATCATCACGCACAATCCCTGACGGGGTAGCCAGAGAGAACAGATCGCCAAGTGTCACGATCCTTACATACATAGTGGCTGAAAAACGAGTTATGAAATTCCATTACTTTTATACTAACATACATACTTACATACAGGTCGAGCTGATATAAACCGAGAAAAAACAAATAATAAATAATTGTAAAGGTGTGTTTATCTTACAATTTATCACTAGCAACAAATTAATTCCGCGTGATTATGTTTAAATTAGTTAATTTACTTCTACGACTAGGCAAGTATACCTATAAGAAAATATTTGTCAGAAATTGTGAAAAGCGTCAACAGTTAATTAATATTTAGTTTCGAAAATCCAAAATTGCACGTCTCTTGATCGTTTTTGGTCCCTAAAGTGGACTTGTCGTCTGGTGTATAAATTTGATAGTGTTCTGACCATTCAAATTTATATGGGTTCACATGTGAAGCACCAGCTTTCCAATAAAAAAAGAAGAAAACATACAGTCGAATTGAGTACCGTCTCCTTTTTGAAGTCGGTGGAAAATATCTAATTTAACCACTTGTTGTTAAAGAACGTTGACTATTATAATTCTAAATAACGGAAAGCACCCGTTTAGGGTTTTGACTATATCGATAACCATTGGTATATATTTTGTTACCATTACAGCCTATTAAAGCCCACCGCAGTTTTTTTCTTCTTTTTAGTCCTTATTGGGAGGCCGCTGCTGCCCATCTCCTTATTTGTTTCCCTCTGTCGCCTCTTACGACATCCACGGGATGATATGGCGTAGTGGATATACTTACACCGCCACAATACGACAACTTTTGGCTTAGTAATTTTTATGAATTACAAAAAAAACCTTCAATATTGTTATCTTAGTCGACAACATCAGATAATAAAAAGTTCGCGTGAACAAAATTGCCTAGAAAGGCAATTATCACTTTCGTGTTCTTTACTTAGTAATTAATTAACCGCAGTGTACTGTCGACTATGTTGTGATAGGTAACATAAGTAATGTTTACGATCACATCGTGCTTACTAATATTGTAATAATGGTAACTAGTGGCTTGTTTGCATAGTAATATATTTCGATTCTATTGTCGGCGTTTCAACAAAACTGTTTTCTTATAACATAATTATCTATTAATATATTGTATAAATAACGATTATTGCCAGTAGTAAAAACGCTTTAATTATATCGTTTTAAAAAGCTTAATACCGGTAAATTAAAATAAACCTACTAATACTTCAATTCACTTCAAAAGTAAAATTTTCAGAAATAAAAATATTTGAAAGCATTATATTACTTTTTGTTCACTTATTTTTAAGAGTACTTATTGGAATAATTGATTTTTTAAATTATAGAATATTGCGTTACTTAAACGTAGATTATAATCACTGTATTGTATTAAAATAACCGAAGATATCTCTGTTTCAGTTCATAATCCGCTGACCTAAATCTATCCCAATCAGCGCTTAATATTACAATGATAACTCTAATCTTTTTCTTTATCTGTTCTTAAGGTCTTGTAGTACGATGTGTAGGTATGAAAACTTAACCTCGCTCTCCGCAAGCGAAAAGTACTAAAGCGGGGAGAATTTTAGAATACAACATGCGTTTATCTTGGCGGTCACTGGCCGACGCATAGATAATCTAAAAAAATATTGCGATATCTTCATTTAATATAAATTTAATCGTTTTAAGAAACAAATATTTTTATAAGCACTACGCGTTCAGTGATGTGTGTGTAAGCAACGCCGTCGAAGTTGCGGGTATCAGCTAATAGGGCAAGCCGACGCTTGCGCCCGCCAAGCGCTTGAATCGCTCCATTTTGGCTATTTTATTCATAACATCAAATTAAACTAATATGTGTTCTCAACATCACCTAAAAATAGTAAGCATTTTAAATTGATGTCAAATTAAAAAGTTTACTATTTTTTGGTGATGAACACATATCTTAAATTAGTTTTTTTATTTTTATCTTATAAGGCAGAATCGAACAGGCAGAGATTATGGAATCTATACAAGGTACATTTACATAGCAATATAGAATAATTTTAAAGATTTTTTCGATCCATTTGCTTCGCGTTTCTGTCTTCACATAATCGTTGTCCGTATGTAAAATTTTTATAAAATGATTTTGCTTTTGCAATATTTACATTTGTTCAAAAAGCTAAAAGGACTGCAACGTCGCCTTAAATAAAAAAATCATGCGTGACTGTCATGGAATACATGGTTGGAACAAAGTTCCTTTTGTAGTATATTATTATTGATAAACGTACTATCGATTAACAAATACATATAAATAAAGAACTAGAGTCTACTAAAATGAAGCGTCATTTAAAATAAAATAATATTTCTTTCATCGCAGGATAAGAAAAGGTGCGAGGAAGACGGAAATTATTACATCTCGCTTCCTTATAGCCGTCAAGGCCGTCTACACTACGTCAGTAGAGGTCGTGACGGAAATATCTAACACTTTTCTCGCCCAGCCCCCATTCGCTAAATTCGCAACATCGGGTAAAGACGACAAAGAGTAGTGTTTTGATACGAGTTAGGGACCTTCAAGAAAAGAACTCCTTTTTAAAAGGCTGGCAACGCATCTGCAATTCCCCTAGTGTTGCAGTTGTTCATGGGCGGCAAACGAGCATGCGGCTCACCTGATGGTAGTCACTTACCATCAGGTGAGTCGCATGCTTCTTTGCTCCGTCTCCTAAAAAAAAGTTAAATAACTTGTCCTTTTAAAAATGTAATGTGGAATTTTACAACAAATGTCTTTCGCGAAGACTGTGACGCCACAGCTAAGTGTATTCTTTTGTATTTCGTTACTAAGACAAATGTTTTAACCCCAGAGTAACTATGTAATTACTCTATGGTTTTACCCGAGACTGTCTATGAAGTATGTTTTGTAATGATATCGGTTAAGACCGTATCGTTCTTGTCATAGATTGTCTCGTGGGGGAGATATTTGCCATAGTTGTCCCGTTTTTGTTGTTATCAGGAATTTCCCCTTTTCAGTTTCCTTCTATCGTCTCTTACGACTCCCACAGTGACGATATGGAATAATGCCACTACACAATATGTAGTCGAATATCTCCAGTGCTGAAGAGGTTGACCTTCCCTAGTCGAGCTGGCGTGACGGATTCGTCCTGTAGATATAATACACTACCCTCTACCACGTATAATAATATTGTCTGAATTATTATCATATCAATAGGTAAACCTTTTTGCCACTAAAGAGTGCTTCAACTACTGGTAGACTTGTAAAAGCCGTAATGAATTGCTATATATATATATATATATATATATATATATATATATATATATATATATATATATTTATTTATTTAATCTTTTTTAAATATCTTATAATAAGGCCTTATGGCATTCTCTACCAGTCAACCCTGGATGATTTGAGAAACCACTTTTTTATATGATAGGGTGACAAACGAGCACACAGTCCACGTGATGGTAAGTAGTTGCTGTGGCCCATAGACATCTACATCTATCCTCGTTTGTGAATCAAAATGTAGATGCGTCGTCACCCGTGAGAGCTAAGATGGAATGCCTCTTTTCCAGTAAAAAGGGTCTCCGGTTCTCTACACTCACCATACGAAACACAACAGCGTTAAGTTTCTATTTTACGCTGGTATTCTGTGAGAGCGTGGTCCTTCCCCGGTCGAGCCGACCCATTCGTGCTACAACTAAATTACTAGTATACCTGCAGCAAGGTTTTACCACGTCAAAAACTACTTTTTAAATGTAATAAATAAGTAAGTAATAAAGATTATATATTACAACAAAATAAATAAATAATAAAATAGAATGAATATAATATATTCAGTAAAAATATACATATTAATATCTACTATATAATAAAGAATGAATAAACCTAGCAAGCTAACAGCATAGCAAAGTGGCGAAGCAATCAGCTTTGTAGCGGTTTCTAACGGTTGCCGTTGAGCAATCAGTTTCAAAATAGGAGGTTCAGATGCCTGGGTGATCAGTAATCGATTGCCGAAAACAGAATTTGAAAATTCGAAACCGTTCTCGAGATAATCGTGGGACAGACGGACAGACGGACAGACATCGTGGAATCAAAAATCAATAAGTGTCTTCGCAAGCTTCACCACTTAATAATAATTATTATATTTTTTTGTATGCTTTATTATATAATGGATATTAAGTATGTATATTTTTTTTATTTAAATATATTGATATTATAATTTTTTTTAATTAACTACGGTTAAGAGTATAGTTATGGACAACTCTTATCTATGTAATTTCATAGGTAGTGCCGAAGTAACCTTAATAAAATATTTCTGTTTGTTTAGCCGTAACATATTTATGTATATATTAGGTATGCCATTAACCTCCACAAAGTCGTGAATACGAATCGTTTTAAATATAGGTATACCTACCGCCTACTGGGTCACACTGGGTGGCTGATCATCGCTCGGCGTTAGAAAACAAAATTTATATAAGTAATAGTAATTAATACAGGCAATTTGCTCAGGGATGAGAAAATTATATTAATTTACATAATATTGAAAAGTTAAATATTATCTAAATACAAAACTTCATCCAAATCATTAAAGTCGTTTCCAGGAAACCAATTACAAATAAATATGTCAAAGTCGAAGGTCAAATATTTCAACGCAAAATTGGCTTTAACATATTACACTGAAAGTTTGTTTATACAATCTACGAACAGAAAATCTATATATACAAGAATGATTCAGTTATAGTACGTGATTTACGCTTCTCGCACGATTAATTATAATTGATTGATTGGGGAGCCGGGAGATCCGTAGCGCAGGGTATCCTAGTGTGGAATCCCGTCTTTGTTTTGTTTATAAAAAAATATGTTTTTTAAAAGATTAATTATGGAATGTACTATTTGTGGGAGAAAAAATAAAGGTTTATTTATTTATATTGATTAGTATGAGATCAATACAGATATAAAGTATTACAGGTACAAAGTATTTGCATCGCAAAAGTGTATGATGTTTTATCAGTAGTTACGATGACGTATAAAATATATATGTAAATATAGAACTGTATAGTACAGAATGATTGCCTACAACGGGTAGCGTGTTCAAAGTCGCGGGCAAAACTTATGGCGCAGTGCCAATCGATTCCGGACTAAGACTAGTGTTTTCTATTATTTAATATCGATTTAAATGAATTATCTATACTTTAAAAACCGAAAATTTATGTTGTAGAGTGAAAAAAGATGTCAGCGCTTTTAGTATTTGTGACAATTGTTTTAAACCGACTACAAAAATGAGGAGGTTTAGAATTTCACTGTATGTTTTTTTGTATATAAACGATATCAATCAATTTTGAATCGATTTTGATATTTTTTATTAAATATTTATTTTTCTATACTTATCTATATTTGAACTATTCTATTTGGCCTATTAATATAAGTTGGTATATTTAGAGGGTGTGGTCATTCCCCAGTCCAGTCAAGCCAACTCATAAACTGGTCTGTAATAAATCTTTACCGTGGCTCTATCACTTAAAATATTAAGAACACTATATCCATTTTTATAAAAGAAACAAAAATATTTTTAATGAATTTATTGTGAACTTTGTTACTCTAGTAACAAGCAAGTGAAAAGAAAGAATAGACAATATTTGTTATTTGTTAACAATTAGGCACCTTGATTGTCGTTATCACATGATCCGATTTATCTAATTTAATTAAATTGCTTATCACATTACATTAAGAAAAACAATGTGATTTCTTTATCTGTGCCACTTAAGGCTAATAAAAAAATATAGTGACAGACTATTACTTGACGCTTTAATTTCTTGGAGGGTTTCGGAACAGGGAAGCCGCCGTAATGCCCCAATGAGTGTTGGACGTTATATATGTTCTCGGAATATTTCTTATTTCTCGTTCTCTTTAACCTTTCCTTTAATTGCCTCGTCGCAATCGTAAGATCCTGTTTTCGAATCACTGGTCGCACCAAAATCAGTTATCAGATTTTACTGTTAATAAAACAACAATATTAGCTCGGAGTCAGAAAGTTAGCGGTGTTTCACCCCGTGCCTCGTATAGAACATAGAGCCGTTGGTCTTAGGCCTGATCCCATCCTGCCGTTGTCGGATTGACGTCCTATTGGGCTATGAGAGTCAGGGGATAGAGGTTGCGCCTGTGTTTGCGCACAGACTACTCACAAAAACACATTATTATCCTGTCCTACACAGATGCCCCGTTCGGACTGGCCCCATGACTGAGATTCAGTCTAGAAAACATTATTACATTTATTATTTATATACCTTCACCACTTAACGCTACTAAATCAGCAATTAACAATTGCAGTTCACAATTGCATGGCTGCCGATGTGATCGAATGCTGTTTGCACGCGAACTACATTTTAATTATGTAGTTTTTCCTCTGAGCCACAGTTTAAAATTATTTTTTCCTTTCAATAATTGTTAGGTATATTTTCCTCTTTCATTTGTTTTTATTATTACTTTCTTTAAGTCGTTGCTTGGTTAGCAAATAAATCATTATCGTTATCATAATTCATAATCCTATTAAATGATACTCGTAATTGATAATGTATTATTCAAACACGCAGTTGAGTATTTTTAGCCAATAAGGGAGGGGGTTATCAATCCCATTGTATATTAAACCTTTTAATTTATATGACATTATATTTCAATGTTATGGTTAATGAATGTAAATCAAATTTTTTATTTACTGTTATATATTTCAAGTGGTTTTTATTCATTTCCAACCAATACAGATGATTGAAAACACTTTATATTTCTTCTTTAAATAATCCAATCATTAAATGGACCGTACTAAATAATTATCGTGTTAATTCAGAATAACGTGTTTTAAATTACCTTAATTATTAAGATATAATATATATAACATAAAGGTAAAATAATAATTAAAAATTAATTAGCGGTAGGTAATATTTAACAGTGATGGCGATACGTTTAAAAATAAATTGAAATAAATATGTACATGTTTTTGTATTTAGGTTTGTCGGTAACTGTAATGTAAGAATATCCTCTATCACATAACGTACGGTGGGTAAAAGGCGATAGAGGGTAACAAATCAGGAGATTGGTAGTTAGTTTCTAATAACAACTAATATATAAAGATAAAATAGTATTATATGTGAATTCAATAATGAAATAGTATTCTATTTTAATTAATTAAGTATTTTTTATACGTGGTAGAGCCATGCAGCAGCTACATTAGTAGTATAGTTGTAGCACGAATGGGTCGGTTCGACCGGGGAAGGACCACGCTCTCACAGAATACCAGCGTCAAATAGCAGCTTCATGCTGCTGTGTTTCGTATAGTTAGTGTAGACAACCGGAGACCCTTTTTACTGACTAAGATAGAATGCCTCATTCTATCTTAGTCCTCACGGGTGACAACGCATTTGCATTTTGATTCGCAAACGAGGATAAATGTAGATATCTATGGGCCACAGCAATCATTTACCATCAGGTGGACTGTGTACTCGTTTGTCACCCTATCCTATAAAAAAAATCTATTCTAATTATAAAAATAAAATGGTATTTTATTTTATTGTTATAATAATTGAAAAACATTTATTTAACAAATCCAGTAAAACATAATAAAATACCTTCTCCGGGTGTACCGACACTATCTTAGCGAACCACAGTAGCGAACAAAGTGTTGATGCAACCCAAGCCGCAAGCGTGGCAAGTTTGGGAGATATGAGGCAATCTATGAGGAAACCTTATGTTCAGCAGCGGACTTGTAATAGACTATAGCGGAACGTATGTTAATATTATATACTTCAAACTTACAAACTTTGAGCCGCGAACCAGTATAGATTACCATGATAGAGATTGACCAAAAGGTGTCATTACCTCATTTTAAGAGGTGACAATGAACACAAAATAACTGACAGCTGAGTTAAGTAGGAAACAATAATGGCATAGTCTTCAAAATAATGAGTAACCGACGTAAAATATAATATTATTTATTAAGTAGAGTGACGTTCATTTTAAGTCACATTGTTATTTAAATTAGCGTGTGTTTGTGGTTCATTGTGTTTGGCACATATTTGCTTAAAATTAATTTAAAAGAGTTCTGTTGTCAACTATTCTTATTTAACCTTACTTCATATTCAATACTAATAACTTAATTCTTCTCAAAATGTCAAGGAAAATATATACATAATATAACACCGGTCAAAGAATTATAATACAATATGATTTAATATATAGCTTGTTATAAAAGCAAATGTCGTTAAAAGCCTGTATTGTAGAAATAGTCCAGACAAATAGGTATTTAATATAAAAGTATTTAACCTCGGTATGAGAGATAATAATATACAAACTTGAGAGGATAATGGAGGAAGGAAAATTTGTCAATTTTACCTCCTTCAGCGTATTTCCGTACGTACTTACTTTAAACACTTAGCCTCGTATTTTATCTCAGTCTAGTCAAAAAAGGTGAAGAGATTCAACCTCCGATTGCGAGACATTAGCTACAAACTTTGTATTATATATACACTGAAACGAAGCATGTTCTTTGATTTTGTGTGGGTTTCGGAGACTCCCCCTATGCTCATTGTGCACATTGTAAATTCCAAAGCGGATAAATATCAACTCGTCGCTCCAGAAAATGTTAGCCTGCTCGTGGTCTTGCAGCCAACTACAAAATTACAGTAGCTTCCATACTACATACTGACTTACGCCAAGCCAACCAGGGGCTTGCCGGATGCTCCTTCCGGGTGTCATTGGAAGTAGTCCAATATGGCGTCTTCAATGTATCTGGACAAAGGTGGCCGGTCCCTGCTATCACGTAAGCGCTGATACGTCCGTAATATTAAATCAGTGCTGGGAATTTGAGGAGCAGGGATATTTGACTTGTATGACTATGTTTAAGGATTCTAAACGTTACCTCAAACGTGTCTGAAAACTGTGTGTGTCTGATAACTCTAAAAAATATATATTTATAAAATACGTATTTTTGCTACGTTCAACCTTGAATATTTTGAATCGCTTACACGAGATTCTCTGAGACTTGGGATAACTTATAGAATTATAAAACAAAGAGTATACAAGTTTATTGCCTATTGTCTCTAATTCCAAGGCTTATCCTTTTTTCACCTTATTTGACTGGACTAAAATCGGATATAAAAAACATGCGCGGGTGTCGTGGAACACCCGGTTAGAACGAAGTTCCTTTCGTAGTATATTATTATTAATTAACAAATACAAATAAGTGAACTACTAGCGTATATTAAAATGAAGCGTCATTTAAAATAAAGATAAGAAAAAGTGCGAGCGATATGGATATTATTACATCTCGCTTCCTTACAGCCGCCAAGGCCGTCATGTCAGAAACCGAGACTACGTCAGAAGGGGTCGTGACGGTAAAATCTTAAACTTATTCTCGCTTAGCCCCCATCCGCCAAATTCGTACCGTCCGATAAGGAACTTCGTTCCAATAAGTACTACATACGTGCGGAATTATGCCTAAAGTGGTAAAATTTACAATTTTTCCTTACTCCATTATTCCCTCAATAAATACTAGTGACCGACCGAAGATTCGGTTTCGGCAAGTTTCGGCAAAAAATCTAGTTTCAGTAATAGTTTCGGTTTCGGCAAAAAATCTGCCGAACCTTCGGCGGTGCCGAAACTCAGTGTTCGTGGATTATAGTGCGTCGTTCGGATGATTTCGTGACTCGTGTATTACTCATAATTATAAAGAAACAGAAACTTTTTTATTCAATATAGATTGTAAATAATATTTATTGAAAGTCACTCTTTTGTTGAATATTTTTAATTACCACTGGTTGGAAAAAAAACCTCTGTTCTTGGAAGAACCAGCAAAAAACCCAGCGGGACTTTTTTTAAATAACAGCTTACAATGAAAGGCGTAGCGTGGACTAATATAAACATGGGCGAAGTTGCATCAGCGAGGCCCCTTTTCTTTTTACCAAGGGTCTACCCAATAGGTCTATCCTACCAATCATGCTTACATACCTACTCATATCTATTAATTCCTGACAAGTCTCGTATTCCGTCAATGTAACAATCGCGGTCTTTGCCTTCAAAGACCGCGATTGTTACATTGACGGAAAACTACCTTTAGTTTCAACGGCCTGGGGGGCTTCTTGCGAGGCCCCAAACACACACTTAAATTTCTGACTTTCTTTATCGAGCGTAAAAATGATCACATTAATTTTTCATCTGGGGGCATCGCATTTTAGGAGGCCTCGCGACGCCCCTTTAAGAGCGAGGCCGTGGGCGAGGGCCCACTTCGTCCACACCTAGCTACGCTCATGTATGTAACATAATTAACAACACAAAAAAAATTGAAATAGTTTGGTAGTGAACACCTCATTCCCAGGGGTTATTATCATCCATGAATTCCTTAATATTATGATAATCCTTTTTTTATACAAACTTAGTTCATTCAATTTTTTTTAACTTTGAGCAGATTTTGTACACTTTCTGGGATTTTGTTAAGTTATGTGGATATTGTGTGTGAGTGTGATATATTAAGTTAATGCTCTCATTGAATAATATTAACAATATTGTGAACACAATAAAATATGTTCACAATTAACAAGTAACTTTTATGGGTGTGATTTTTTACAAAATTGACTTAAAATTTATTTTTTAACAAATTGTTGATTTTTACTTTAAAATAAATAAATATATTGCTACATGACTATTACAGTTACTGTTTTTCATTAACACGCATTACCTATCTGTATATGTATAAAAAATATACCACATTCCAATATATAATAAAAAAATAACATGTCTAAATAAGTTTCGGTTTCGGTTTCGGCCGAAATTAACAGCCGAACCGAAAGTTCGTTTTCGGATTCGGTTTCTGTTGAAAATCCTGTTTCCGTCGAACACTTATAAATACATTAAGCGTTTGCTTATCGTATAGTCCTAGACAATGGTGCCGACAGTCGATCTGGTGGTAAGTGCAAATGAAATCAAATATTTTTTGCCGCAGATGCGCTGTTACCAATGAAATATCTCACAGCTTGTCCTGTCAGCAGAGGGCGCACTGCTGACAGGATCTAATGTAAATTGATTCTATGACCCATATATCTACAGCTGTATCTGTCAATAATTTAGAATTAAATTTCAGATACGTCTCCTGATGGCTAAGTAAAAGGGTTATCAGCACCCATAACACAAGTGCAGTGTCTACAATCACCTTGACAAAACTTTCGTTACTGATTTCAATCCATTATCAGTTTGTACTTTACTGTCTACAAACAATCCACTGCTAAACATAACCCTTCCCTCTTGATTTCGTCAAGCTCCGTGACGGCTCCGTGACGCAGTGGCTTAGCAATGAGTTATTGCGCTGGGGGCCGTGAGTTCGAATCCGGCTCGGAACAAGTATTTGTATGGCCTACAAATAATAGTTCGGGTCTGGATATTTGTCCTCGTGCAATTTATGTTTGGAAACTCCAAGTCACAGGAGAAAATCCTGGTGTGGGGGTAACGTTTAAAAAAAAAGAAAAAAATAGAGAATTTTATACGTGGTAGAGCCCCGCTGCAGCTATATTATGCTTGTAGCCCGAATGGATCAGCTCGTACGGGATAGAACCACTCTTTCATAGGATACCAGCGTAAAATATCCCCTTAATGCTGCCGTGTTTTGTATGGTAAGTGTAGCGCACTTGACACCTTTTTTTACTGGAAACGAGGCATTCTATCTTAGTCCTCAGGGGTGATCAACTCAACGCATCTGCATTTTGATTCTTAATCGAGGATAAATGTAGATGTCTACTTACCACCGGGTGGACTGTGTGCTCGTTCGTCACCCTTTTTTTTAATTGGCTAATAGGGGGAACATGTTCCACAGTCGCTACTCTTGGCAAACGTCACCTAAATTACGACACACAGAAATGATATTATGGAATAGGGGATTCTCATACGCACCTACAATATATATGGCTTAGTGAATACCACGAATTCCTATACTAGTTGTGTTTTAATATAAGTATCTATTTTCTGATGATAATATCGCCACACGAGAACAAGTTTGAAAATAAAAACATAATAAGCATTTTTTTTAAATATAATTATGTAATACAAAATATAAATTAAGCGGTAGACAAAGATAGAAAAATATATTTTAATAAATAAGTAATAATATTCTGTAAAATACACAAATATTTTAACGAATAATGCAATAATGGGTTGTTTGTGTACAAAATATACTTCTTTATTTGCATATTTAATTCGATGCATAAAACTCGGCGTCCTCGGAACACTTTATGGATTCCGTTTTACGTAGGTTGCCAGTTGTTTAAAACTTTATGTTGGATTTATTTTGTTTTTAACGTGCAAATAAAACTTCAAAATGAATGTCAATTTTCACTGTGTCAATGCTGTATTATATGTTGATTATATGTGTATGTCATAGAATATTTTTAGAGTAAAGTGGAGCCCTATAAATATCACTCTGCTGTCTGTGTCTTACTGTTTGTCCATTTATATTATTTGTCACTGAGAACTGTCCGTCTATCCGTGTGTCAGTACATATGTCAATGATCTGTAGCTCGTAGACGAAATGAGTTACAGGGCTCAAATTTGAGTATTTGGTGAAGAACCTGAAACCGAACTAAGCCCTAGCATGTTTTTAGACCGTTTTTCTATCAGGGTTATCTCAAAAACCAACCTATTTAGGAATTTGAAATTCCTGTATATTATATATCATATACTAGTACTATATTTAAGCATCAGACACTGAAAACATTGATTCATAATGTAGTTTTTTGTACGTGGTAGAGCCATGCTGCAGCTATATTAATAGTATAGTTGTAGCACGAGTGGGTCGGCTCGACCGGGAAAGAACCACGCTCTCACAGAATACCAGCGTAAAATAGCAGCTTAATGCTATTAATGTATACGTGTTAGTTTGGTTTGTCTTAAAATATGATTCCTTATTATTCACAATCAGTTGGCAAAAAGGAATTTTTAATAACGTCATTAATTATTTACGGTAATCACTGCACGGCACGGCAAATTATTTTTTAATATTATCTAAAAGAAATTTAAATTAAAAAAAAAACTTAAATTAATTGTGATGAAATTCGTAAAAAATTGTTTTAGACAACGCGAACTATTCATGTAAAAATGAAGAAATCACAATATAACACAAACCGCACTCCATTAAAAACGTAAGATGTCTACTTCAGTACCTAAACTACTTTTAATAATGGAGTATATTATTTTCAATTTTCGATAATTTTTCTGTTTACGCATTTCCCCCGCTTTATAGTATAACAGGAGGCTGCAGCTTAATATTATTGTATATCGTTAGTGTAATATATTATGATTTTTACACATATACAATTTTTAGTCATAATACTAAAATATATTTCAATACTAATAACTCTTAATATTATGTTATGTAATGTATTAATAAGTAACAAATTATTAATTACGCAAAAATAATAAATAAACAACAAAAGTTAAATATAAGAAATTAAACATATAAAATACATAATGAAATTAATATTAACGAATTTTATAATAAATATGCCACATCGTCTCTGAAAACATTGTAATAACCATTGATTTTCTTGTTTCAGGATCTAGAAATCTACGAAAATGTCTGACACCGCACATGGAAAGGTGGAAGGTGAGTTACAAAATGCGTTTTACACAAAACAAAGCGTTTTTAAACAAAAATATTAGCGACATTATGGAATCATGATCTTCCAAAGGAAGTATCTGTACTTGAAATAATAAATATACTAAATATATTATGTGTTTTGTAAAAAATATAATATTACTAGCTGGCCAGGCAGACGTTGTTCTGCCCTTTCCGACGACTTTTCATATTAAAAAATTCTTAAATTCGTAATAAAAAAATATTAAGGGTCACTCATCAATATAAAAACTATCCTATCTCTCAAGTTGGACCAAACTGCACAGAGTGTTCAAAATTTAATTGAAATTAGTTCAGTAGTTTAGGAGTTCATCGCGGACAAACAACGTGACACGTAATTTTTATATATAAAGACTAGCTGACCAGGCAGACTTTGTTCTGCCCTTTCCGAACGACCATTTGCTTTCCCAAAAATACTCCTGAAATTAGCAATAAAGAAATTGAGGGTCACTTATCGGGATAAAAACTATCCTATCTCTCAAGTTGGACCAAACTGCACATAGTCTGTAATTTTTTTTTGAAATCTGTTGAATACTTACAGCAACACGTGGTGGTTATCCTACTAAATTGTAGCTTATATTAAACGTTTGTATTTTTAACATAGCGCAATCTATTTAATATTTACTCAATCCAGTCAACAGATATCGTCATCTGACAGTATCGTTTGGAGCTAACAGATAATTGTGACTGTCAAATAATAGACAAATAATTTTCAATAAAATAATATTGTATTGCGACTATAAACTGAGATGTAAGCAATCCTATCTTTTAAGTTGGACCAAACTGCACATTGACCAAAAATTTCATTGAAATCAGTTCAGTAGTTTAGGAGTCCATCGCGGACAAACAACGTGACACGTACTTTTTATATATAAAGATAAGCAGCTTACATAGTTTACCAGTTTTACCAGGCAGCCCCACTGTTAATTACATGGGTTAGTCGATGGATACAAGTCGATGCTCTCGTATGATGATAATGTAAAGTTCATATTTTTGTATTAGTGTTACCCCAAATTGCATTTCTCATGTATTGTAGGTAACATTCAATAACCAGTAGTACATACAAGTGCCACGTATGACCGAACCCGCTGCAAATATCGCTGCAGCTAAATGTCACCCAGCTAGTTTTCATTAAAATATATACTACTTTCATTATATTTCGTATTTTAGCGAATGAATGACTTGAACCGAAAAATCTTTTATAACAAAGGTTACGGGCATATTTATGTCTATTGTGTATTTCAATTAATATATTATTTACAGGCCACTTTTGTAGCAATATCTTGAAACAAAAAAGCTGTACAATGTCACTCACATTGTCATTGTAAATATATTAATAAGTGTGATAAAGCTACAATGTGATTCTGTTTCATTGCTTATCGAAATCTTTTGTTTATATTACTCATGATTCATTGTTAAATACAGGCATAGATAATTATTTTTATTTGTTTTGTGTCCAAGATTTTGTGTGGTTTTTAGTGCAAAAAATTCATAATGAAAATTAAATAAATTAAGTATGTATTACACGTAATGGAGAAACTTGTTATTGATTTTCAAGGAGGTTTGTTATCTTATATGGTAAAACTTATTGAAGAACGTTACCAAAGAGAATATTATAACCACTATGTTTTAGAGTGTACTAGTAAATTAGAGAAATTTGTACAGCCTTTGAAAATAGATTTTTTAATCTATAATAACACATTACTGGTTTTTGGCAATATATTGGTAAGATATTGGTTGATCGTTAGCGGCGGTACTAGTTTTATGATAAAAACTGTAGTACAGACGCTAGGTGTTATAGAATAGAGGTGACAAACAAGCACACAGTTCACTCGATGGTAAATGATTGCTTCGGTCCATATACACCTACATCTATTTCTCGATTAAGAATCAAAATATAGATGCATAGTACCCCCTAGGGACTAAGAAATAATGCATCGTTACCAGTAAAAAGAGTCTTCGACTCTACACACACCAAACGAAACAGCAGCAATAAGATGCTATTTGATGCTACCCCCCCCCCCCCCCCGCCCCCCCGGTTGAGTCAACTCATATAACAAAGTATAGTGGAAGTGTGACTCAACCCTTTGATTATATACAGGTATATAATCAAAGACTCTACCATGTTCAGATTACAGCCGCTAAGTTTTATATTTTTTTTAAATAAAGATCTGCGATGAAACATTTATGCTAATCTTAACCTCATTTGGCCTGGGTAACATTATTTTACTTCTTGAATATAATACCTGATTGTATATATTATCTGCCGACTTCCAAAAAGGAGAAGTTACTCAATTCGACTGAATGTTTTTTTTTTATGTGTGTTACCTCATAACTTTGTACTGGGTGAACCGATTTCGATGATTCTTTTTTTATATGAAAGCTGATACTTCTCGTGTGGTCCCAATTTGATCAAGGTCAGACCAATAGTTTTTGAGTAATTTTTAATAACTTATATTGAAGTCGGGAGTACAAAATTTTTAATTGTAAATTATTAGTTATCGTTTAATAAAGTATGTTTATGCAAATACTTGGCTGTAAAGAAAATCATCGGAAACCTGCATGCCTGAGAAATTAAAAAAAATGCGGTAATTGCTCCCAATAAAAGTTATGTGCCTGTGCGGAGAAATAGGCTGTGACTTCTGTTTGTAGAACGAAGTTCCTTATCGCACGGTACGTATTTGGCGGATGGGGGGTTAGGCGAGAAAAAGTGCAAGATTTTTCCGTCACGACCCCCTTTCTATATCCATCTCTCTCGCATCTTTTCTTATTTTAACATGAAAGAAATATTATTTTGAATGACTCTTAATTTTTAATAGACGCTATTAATTCATTTATTTGTATTTGTTAATCAATAATATTAATACTTTTATTAATAATAAATAATAATATACTACGAAAGGAACCTCTTTACAACCGAGTGTTTCAAGACACTCACGCATGTTTGGTTTTTAAAAAGTAGTTTAAATTTATTGCGATAAAGTAAATTATTCAAAAACGTACTCCAATCATTCATTCATAGACTGATATGTACATAACTCCGTTCAATCCCCTCTTCACGTGTTCCGGGCGTGCCAACGCGTGGACGCGCTTTCAGTTTCAGTCAGCTGAGCTGCGGTATTTCTGTCGCTAGACTAATCGAGCGATTTACTGTTTAAACAGTGTAGGAAAATCCCTATTCCCGTCGTAAATACTCATGTGGCGGAGTTCACATCTACAATTAAAGATGCATTGCATTGACGCATTAAAATTATACATTTGATTCTCGTATGCACTTATATGTTTTTTGTAAAGAATTTAAGGTCTGGTTGTTTGTTAAAAGGTGCCTGTTACATAAACATAGCCGATAATAAAGTAAAAAAGAAGTATTTCTTTTTATTTGCTCCTTTTTGCCTTAGGGTCCGTGGGGGTCAACTCTTACGAATTTTATCGTCAACTGCCGTGTTCTGGTTGGTACGGTAAAAGTAAAGTAGGTTAGGGTAAATACTGGCTAATTGAAAGGCTGTGAAGCATATACGCCAAATACTTAGGGATGACGTTGTGTCTAAGGTCCGTTGTGGTTTCACAACAGTAATTTAGTAACTAATGAATTTAGCAAAGATGTTTTATAGGTCCAGATACCGTGTTACTAACACACCGCACCGTTCATAGTGATGCCAGTCTTTCATTCATGTGTGCGTGAGTACCACCTGACGCGTATATCTTACGTACCATGGCTGCATTAATGTGCGTGACTTCGGTAATAACAGTGCGAATCGATTACCCAAAAAATGTGGGAGATGTTATATTTCATTCATATTGACGTACCTATTGATTCCACGAGTATAAAATGTGTGTGCGAGGCGTGTGTATTTGTGTGCGTGTGTGTGTGTTATGTGAGCTTTATGTAGGTACGAACATCGCACTAAAATATTGAAGATATGTAATAAAACCTAAACCTGTAAGAGTTAAAAATAAATAAAAAAGCACAGTAGATATTTATGTACGTAACATATATTTATAATAATATATTATTATGAATTATATACAGAGTACTACACTTTTGTGCTGTAACACACAAAATATTGCCGCTTTTTACGAAGACATTAATTATTTTTCAATCCTAAGTAAAATAACGAAAAAAAGTAAATTTAGTTAAGCGTAAACTTCGGCAAAGAGATGGCAAATGTTCGATTTTTTTAAATTGTTCCGTTCCGTTGCTGCGTGAAGGCAGGACAAAATAAATAAACAAAAAATCGCACTTTCACATTTATAATATTATATTAGTATGGATTGTCAAGAATGATATAGATAAACTTTTAAAACCGGTTTACAATCGGCTTTTTGAGGGTTTAACTATACACTCGCGCTCTTTCTCGCTCTAGTAAATAACGGTTCTGAGTGACCAAAAAGGATAGAAGCACAGGTGCGATTCCGTGCTGCCAGATGTAGTTCAACCCTAAGCCTTAAAACGGTTTAACTCTATAGGTTGGGTTAAATTTCTAAAATAAGACCGTTTAAAACCCCTATACAGATAACCTTTCCGGTTGATGATGACATTAAAAAATGGTGAAAACATTTCATAAACTAGGCAACACTCGAATATTATTGCGTAGTATTATTACTTGTATTGACATTTAGCTTTCGTATTCTTTTGCAAAGAAATACACCATAAAGTTGTATATTTATTTATGAAAAGTGATGTTCCTGCGTCGTTCGTGCGTGTCTGACGGTGCGATCAGTTGTGAGCGTGCGGTTTTTCTCACGCACACTTTGACACGTATACAGATACGTATTTACCACAAGTAAAGCCCGCTCGACTTCGTGCATTGCAATAATTATTACTGTCGTCAATTACCAATACTTGTACTGCTGTTTTGTGGTGTTAAGGGTATAGAGAGTTAGTATATTTACAAACTATGAGGCATTCCATCTCGGAAGTCCTCAGAAGTGACAATGCATATGTAGCCAACCCTCTATGAATGAAATTGACTGCAGGTATCCATAAAAGTAAAGTAAAGTTGCAGCCTATTAACGTCCCACTGCTGGGCACATGTCTCCTCTCATTTCTGAGAAGGTTTTAGGTTAGGGCAAAGAAGTGTTCGCCGCGCTGGTCCAATGCGTGTTGGGGAACTTCACATGTCTTGTTCTTATTTCTCAGATATGTAGGTTTCCTCACGATGTTTTCCTTCACCGTTGAGCACGCGGTAAATCAGCACTTAAAATTGCATTTAACAATTTCATCATCATGTGAAATTTACAGCGAGTGTTAACCATCTGAGCTACCACGGCCCCACATACTACATAGGCTAGTACATACTACATACATATTTTGACTTCATGTTAACAGTACGTCAAAAAACTTCGTAAAAACTGTACTCTTAACTAGGGTTGTCAACTATATAGTACATATCCTATTTTATTAGGGGTGCAAACACCATATTTCTTGAGAAATATGGTTTTGCATACATGCAGGCGAAACTACAATAATTTAACATGACTTGAGCCCGTTTATAAAGACAGACAGAACAGAAATATTCCTTTAAAATTTAAAAGGTCTGTTTGTAACAATGATATAGGATGAATGAAAACAATGTAAGAACATCATTATTATATCCATTATTATCTTCATTATATCCTTTCACAGCTCCACTGCTGAACATTGGTCTCCCCAAGGATCGGTAAAAAACAAATTCTTTAATCACCTAAACCCATCGTCTTCCTACATGTCTTACCGGGCGTCACGCCATCTATTGAAAGTTATATTTCAATATGTTTATATGGTTACAGGTTTAATAAATATAGTTGACAACCCTATTCACAACCTCTAAATCAATGTAAAGTTTATACAAAAACGTGAGGGAAAAATACAAAATTAAACTATGTACTCGTAGATCATATTTGTATAGTCGTTTGTTATGGTTTTACTTTCGGGATTTTGCAATTAACACTCCGACATTTTTTTAGAAAATCCAACAGTTAGTAATTAATGTGAAATGTAATGTTCCGGGTAGTGTCGGTGTAAAAAAAAGGATGGATGGCAAAATGTAATTAATATGTGGTAGTAATCTTTCTCTACTAAGGAGTTCGTCTGTGTAGGCACTACCCTCTTACCTATTCTTGACAGCTCATTGGCGCAGTGGCTTAGCAATTGAGTTGCAGTGCCAAGCGCCGCGGGTTCGTATCCCGCACGGAACAAGTATTTGTAATTTTGTATGGCCTACAAATAATTGTTCCGGGTCTTGATGCTTGTCCTTATGCAATTTAAGATTGTAAACTGCCCTCACGATACAGGAGAAAGTCCTAGGAAGTTACGTTTAAAAAAAAGAGTTTAAAAAAGAGTTTGTATATTTGCCGCCAAATAGCAGTTATGGTACTGCTATGTTCCAGTCTAAAGAATAGAGCTGGCATAATTACGACGAAGACCGGGACATTCAATTTTAGTCCTCAGAGGTGACACTGCATCTGTAGGCTTCTTTGTTTCAAAGTTGGCTGCAGACATCCAAGGACCGCAGTAACCGTAGTAGTCTTGGACTGTGAGTTCGTTTATGACTTTAGATTTATAAATAATTTAAAATTAAAAATTTTGTACAGCCGACTTCAATATAAGCGACTTCAATATAGGTTATTTAAGAATAACTCAATAACCATTGGTCCGACCTTAATCAAAATCATATGGGACCACACGAGAACTATAAGCTTTCATATAAAAAAAGAATCATCGAAATCGGTTCGCCCAGTACAAAGTTATGAGGTAACACACATAAAAAAAACACATACACTCGAATTGTATACCGTCTCCTTTTTGGAAGTCGGCAGAAAAAACGTGTGTGTGTAAAAAAAAATGTTCACACGTAGCAAGTTATACTTCCTTAGCGTAACGAAACAAATATAACTAACTTAAATATCGTTATCAGTTCCCACGAAAACTTGAGAGACTATTATCCACTGAAGTTGTCGCTTTGAGGTGTCGGTGTGCGCGCGCATCGTAACAACTTCATGGTGTCATTTTTAGGTGTCGGTGTGCGCGCGCATCGTAATAATTCAATCTCATCATTTTTCCCAAACGCCCCAAACTTCAAAAAATTACCTTCTTTTTTTATAGGATAAGGGTGACAAACGAGCACACAGTCCACCTGATGGTAAGTGGTTACTGTGGCCCATAGGCATCTACATCTATCTTCGATTACGAATCAAAATGCAGATGCGTTGTCACCCGTAAGGACTAAGATGGAATGCCTCATTTCCAGTAAAAAGGGTCTCCGGTTCTCTACACTCACCATACAAAACACAGCAGCGTTAAGCTGCTATTTTACGCTGGTGTTCTGTGAGAGCGTGGTCCTTCCCCGGTCGAGCCGACCCATTCGTGCTACAACCATAACATAGCCGCAACATGGCTCTACCACGTAACGGCTACATACTTATAAGGTTTCTTCTACACATCTATAACAGAGTAATTTTCTATCGATATTAATTTCTTTCGCCTACTTATTTATTATTTTATTTTTAATTTTCATCATCACCATCATCATCATCCTTACAACCCATCACAAGTCCACTGCTAAACATAGGTCTCCCAAGGTGCGCCACTAACCGCGATCATGAGCCACCTGCATCCATCGGCTTCCAGCACCATACCAGGTCGTCACTGTATCTAGTGGGAGCCAAACTACACTTAGTTTACCGTTACGAGGTTGCCACTCGAGAACCTCTCTTCCCGATCGATTATGAGTTCCATGAGCTATACCTATATTGCCGGCCCATTGCTACTTTAGATATTCACGTATTTACTATTTATATAATTTTGAAAGATTTTCAAGTTCTTTTGCGCATTAGGATATATGAAAAAACAACAAAAAATTATTACTGATTAAAAAAGTAATGTAAAGTCGTGCAATCACAGATATAGATCTACGTCTGTGATTATATGACTCGATCCATATCTATATTATAATATGTGCGTATAATCGCTTATCGCCTACCGAGCGTGGCGCTTGTACATTTTTGGTTCGGTAGAGTAGGGAATGGGGAACATGGGAAATTTAAGTATGTAAAATGCCTTCAGGACTTCGTAGAAATCTAATTCTTACAAACTCCCAATATACTTACATTAAAAAAATGTACTAAAATTAAACATTTAATAAATAATAAATAAATGAAATAATTTTCACATGTAGCTTCGCAGAAAGACATGCTAGGACACAGTTGAAAATGAATTGAAAGACCTAATGTCAAGTTTTAAATTATTTAAAAACTTGATAATAGTTTTCTGCCGACTTCCAAAAAGGAGACGGTACTCAATTCGGGTGTATGTTTTTTTTTTATTTTTTTTTATGTGTGTTACCTCATAACTTTGTACTGGGCGAACCGATTTCGATGATTCTTTTTTTATATGAAAGATGATAGTGCTCGTGTGGTCCCATATGAATTTGATCAAGGTCAGACCAATGATTATTGAGTTATTCTTAAATAAACTATATTGAAGTCGCTTATATTGAAGTCGGCTGTACAAAATTTTTAATTTTAAATTATTCGTTATAGAGTTATCTTTATTTCTTAAGCCTGAACTCTCTCCGGTCGCGTCCTATTACCGTCCGATCGCCTACGAGAGTGAGGTAACAGACAGAGAGTGCTCCTGAGTTCCGGTTGGTTACGTTAAGACGGGCCGCCGTGACCGAAATTTGGACTCCATGACATTATTTCAGTTAGTACTCGTGCTAAATAGTAAATAAAAGTCCACTGGGTTTCTCGCATTGTTAATAAGCGGCTTGACGGTCGCGCTACCAGACGTCTCGCATCTTTAACGCTGCTTCCAATCGTTGGTCGCGTTTTATCCCTGGGTTAGACGAGATGGTTACACCACAATCAGTCAGAAGGTTTAAAAACTGATTCTCATTTCATATAGTTGCCTTTTAGGACCCATGGAACGAAATTAGGTGGACTTTCTGTACGGTTAAAAATAACATACATCCTAAGCTATGTAAGGATAATATGGCCACCTTAAGCTTTGCCGCCCTATAAAACCACAACTAGGATTAGGACAAAGACAAAAACAAAAAGTCGTATACTATATCTAATATATTAAGAAAAAAAATAGCAAACAAGCTTTGGAAATACTTAGGAACACTTCGTAAAATCAACTCAAAAAAAATTAACTACACTATATATACAATACTAAAATCGACTAAAATATTTACTATAATGTAACTGTCAAAATGGCGTCGTTAACACAGAGCCCTTTAGATCCTTTATTATTTGGTTGACTGATGAAGAGCTATGGTATCACAGAACCATTTACGTAAACAAACCTTTAGTTTTTGAGTTATATGAAAGTGACCATATTAACCTCATGTAGGTATATTACGTACGTTATACGAACATATTAAAAATGTATTATTTCGATATTAGCACAAAGTGCGTTGCTACGTAGGCTAGTCAGAGTTCATTGACATCGCGTTCCTACGCACTATCTGTTTATTATTATATTACTATAGCAACGATTAAATCTAACGTTATTCTTCAACAGATAATCCCAAAATTCTGTCGGGACCCGTCTTGACTAATTCGCCGAACGCGGTGCTCTCGAAGACCCTGCTGAGCAGGTACAATGATCTGCCACTGCCGGCCGACAAAATCCTCGCCACCTACATCTGGATCGACGGCAGCGGCGAGCATATGAGATGCAAGGACCGCACACTCAACTTCATCCCTAAGCAGCCCAAAGGTAAGAATTCGATGTTATATTTAAAAATATAGAAAACGGTTTATTGCAGAGAATATGCCGAAAGTATGCAGTTACTTTATATAACTTTACAAATGATATCTCGGCTGTAAGAAATTTGAAGAATAGGTTTTTAACGAGTAATGGCCACAGCGCAGCGTCTGACCGACCGAGCTAGACAACCAAGAGAGCAAAACTGCTGCCCAGTCTGGATTATTACATACATAGTTTCCTTCACTAATAATGTAAAGAGAACTGTTGCTATTTATGTATAAATCTTTTACTTTTAATGTTCGTTAAATTTGAATCAGTTTTATCGCCGAATCTGACAAACTAATTAAATAATAATTTAATATTAAATATTAAATAATAAATATTTACAAAATAATTAATTTATGAAAAAAACAACAAGATAGATCCAGGGAGCCAACTAGTAGTAAATGTATTTTTTAATATACCTATTTTATTTCATACCATTACAATGTGATCCGGTTCTGAGTTTCTGAGGTATCTTCAAAATATTGCAACTTTAGCTTATAGGGAAGTTAGTTTAACCCTTTCGCTGTCCCGTGCACTACATATAGGTCATTGCTATTGTCTTACTATTGTGTTTTAAAACCGGACAGTGAACGTGTTAAATTTACTAAATTAATTATGAATTACGAAATTCGAGGTGAACACCAAACACGAATGCGAGTTAATAAAAACGTGGTAATAAGAACAGAATTATAATATTAAAATCCATTGTAAATATCAATCTGGATATTCCCAACTAGCTGACTAACAGACTTTTCGTCATAGTACTTATAAGATACTTGTTTCTATAGACTAATCTAAGTAAGAAAAACAACTCATGTTTTGTGTGATGCACTAAAGTTAGGATATATTTCAAAAACTTGATTTACGGAACTATGCCATTCTCTCAGATTACCGATGTTTAATTATAACTCAATTATAGCAGCCCGGAGTTATTTATTAGGCTTTGAAATTAATTAGAAATTTAGAAAGATAGAAAATAATAAAGGTTCAAAATACATTTATAAGGCGATCTGAAAAGCGCGAGAGAAAATCTTGTAGTAGTACATACACGTGTTATACTTACGTATTTGCGTTCATCGAATTGCAACAATAGCGTATATTGTCGATCGCATTGCGTCGCAAATAATTTTTCCGTTGCTTGCCTATGAGAATACGTAAGCAATGAGATGTAAATATATTATAATTTATTAATAATACGCAATTAAGTTTCTCTTTTATAATATTTTAGCAGACAAATATTTATGTTGTAAGGAGCCGTGGTAGCTCAGATGGTTAGC